>CM060317.1:715250-782750 GCA_030674155.1 Stramonita haemastoma
GCAGGTGGTTTGTTTTTTTAATGTCATGTTTTTTTGCTTTTTATGGCATGCAATGGCCTACTCCGTTAGCAAGTTGCTGTTAAGAAAGGTAGAACAAGCTTTAACATATATTATTTGCACAAAATGTTAACTGTGTTGTAGGCCTCCATGGTTCCTCCATAATTATGTCTTATGATCTCATTGAAAGGACATTCAGGGCAGTGGACTAGCCTAGGCACCAATGTTAACTCTGAAAAATCCCATTGAACTTTTTAATAGAAGGAGCGGGTTTTTGTTCATAGATAATTAGCTTTTCGAATTAAGCGCTGAGATCTGACAGGTTTAGAATTCATCAATGTGTGTGTGTGTGTGTTTAGAATTCGTCAATGTTTGTGTGTCTGTGTGTTTGTGTGTGTGTGTGAGAGAGAGAGAGAGAGAGTGTGCAATGATGTTGCATGAAAATTAATAAAGTTCTGTTTCTTTGGAGTCACTTAAAAAATGTTCTGTGTTGTTTTTCAGGTCATCATCCAGGGTTTCCGCAGCTACAGGGATCAAACAGTTGTGGAACCGTTTAGTCCAAAACATAATGTCATTGGTAAGTTCTCTATCAGCACAATATAACACAGAAAGGGGGGGGGGGGGGGGGGAATAAAGAAAGAAAAACTGAAATGAAAGCTTTCCCATATCCCTGCTTATGCTGCTTCGTCTTACCCAGCTCCTCATGGCCTACCAATCAACAACAAACATTTTTCATTTGATGGGCACTATATTTTATATACATTTCAATGATTTACCTTGTGTTAGTTGTGATGTATGGAATATGATGCTGCAGTAAGTGGTAGTATATCAGTGCTCATATAAAATTGTGTACATGTATATCAGAGCATAGAATTCTCTGTGTTTCTGCGGATTTCCGATTTTTTTTAAGCAGATTTCTGCTGAAAAAAAAAGTTTCCTAGGAAAAAATCTGGGGGAAAAAAAAAAAAACTGGATGATATTTTTAAATGGTGCGAGTGTCGTCAAAGGGTTCAGTTCTCACGAACTTGACTCAGTAGCTAAAGCCGATAGAAGGCCGTATACATAATTTCACAATGGCTAGCATATGCGGGAGAACGATCGACGATCGGACTCATGCTTATGACTACAGAGGATGCAAAAATGCATTGAAATGGGAGTGGGTGGATGGTGAAGTCAAGGTTAGGGATTGAAATGTGCGGATTGGCAAGCACATTCGCAAACTGGATGCTGCAGGCAAAGCGTTTTGTGAAGCTTGCCGGTGCGACATTCTCTATGCAAGCCATGGCCGCAGAGCACTTGAAGACCATTTGCAAATGGCTAAACACAAGAGGGTGATCGACTCCATCCACGGGAATACAACTCTTGCAGACTGACACTGAGAAAAATACTGCTGTTGACAACACTCAGGACATCCAAGCAGGGAAGAAAACACAGTTGGAGAAACAAGCCACAGAACAAGTGTAGGCCTACATGCAAGCAGGTAGACATAGGCATAACTACATACACACCCTTTTTAAGAAAATTCTGCAATTAGTTGCTGGATGTTTATGTCCTCATTTCTCTCACCCACTGTTTTTGTCTGTCTGTCTGTCTGTCTGTCTGTCTGTCTGTCTCTCTCTCTGTCTCTCTCTCTCTCTCTCTCTCTCTCTCTCTCTCTCTCTCTCTCTCTCTCTCTCTCTCTCTCTCTCTCTCTCTCTCTCTCTCTCTCTCTCGGGGGGGGCCAATTACGTGATGTGAAGACGAAGACGTATTGAAATCGAGCTGGTGTTTTTGTGATTCAAAAACTAGTTTTTAAGTGGCTTTAAATCTTCATTGATTGTATATAGATAGATCAGGAGGATGGGCATATCCGTGCAGTTGTACAGAGCTGTGTGTGGGACATTTGCCGCAGTGTTCGCCTCCTTCATGTCTAAACGGGCAGAATTTAAATCAACTATGAGAAACGCCATTCTGACGTTGAGAAACCGGCGAGACGGTGTCCTGTTAGGACTGACCCTCACCTACTTATTTTGGGGGGGGCTTTTATTACGGTGTGGCGATGTGGAGACCAACCCTGGACCCACCACCCCTGGATCCACTGGCCGCAAGCTGAGGCAGACCAGCTTGGTTGATGGTGCTGGTGGTCGGAGCACCATCACAGGCACAGCATCCAGGAAAACCAGAACGAGGGCTGATGTGACTACCTACACCAACACGCCTACGACCATACACCGTGGCCAGGACTCCTCTTCTACTGGGTCTCCTAAGGAACTGTCCTTTAACACCATGACAGCAAAAATCGAAAAAGTGGAAAACTTGCTGAAAACAACAACTGACAGTTTGAACAATGAGATCAAATTGTTGACAGACAGTGTTAGTGCGTTGAAAGAGGAAATGTGCAGCCTGAAGAAAGACATGGACGTTCTTAGAACTGAAAATGAAGATTTAAAACAGTCAAATACAAAATTGATGGATAGGGTTGGAAAACTAGAAAAGAAATCTGATGATTTAGAAGGAAGGTCCAGACGAAACAACGTCATTTTTCATGGTTTAGATAAAAGAGCTGATGAGACTGGAGCTGACTGTGAGAGGATTGTAAAAAGTCTTCTCTCAGAAAAAATGGATATAGCAGATGTGAAATTCGATAGAGTGCATAGGATAAACTCTAAACCCAGCTCTCCCATTATTGCTAGGTGTTGTTTTTATCAAGATAAGCTTAGCATACTGAAGGCAAAGACTCGGCTAAAGGGCTCAAAGATTTTTGTAGACGAAGATTTTTCCCAAGCTGTTAGAGATATTAGACGCAAACTGACCCCATTTTTGAAGAGTGCCCGAGCAGAAGGAAAGAATGTGAGAATGATCTTTGATCATTTGATCATTGATGGTGAAAAGGTGACCCTCAATGATCTCGAAAGAAACAAATAGCTTGTTGGCCGGCCCATACACACATCTGTCTGTAGAGGTAATTCACAGGGGGGTAGGAAAAGTAAACTTACACCGGGCGTAAAGTCTCAGTTAGATAGGACTAGACCTAGACCTACCTCAGTAAAGGGGCTTTGTGCTGTAACCAGCAAGACTGGGCTTTGTGCTGTAACCAGCAAGAGGGGACCTGGCTTTGCCGGGCGAGGAGACAAAGACAAAGACTGCAGTACGCTAGCCCTAGACCTAACCCTACATAGGCCTAATGATTTGTCATCTGGCTTTAGACCATGTTTAAATAAAGAGTCCTCTTTAAATAATGATTTTGGTACAGTTGATAGTATTAATTTGATGTCTTGTCATATTAATGGAAGTAGTGAAAATGTGAGTTTAGATGATGTAGTAGATCAACCAGAGTGTAGCAATACAAATCAAGCAAATAAAACTTTTTCATTTTTGTCCTGGAACGTAAATGGATTATTTTCAAAACTGGCCGATGGAGATTTTGTATCTTATGTGCGTAGCTTTGATTTTATTTGTCTGACAGAAACGTTTTTGGAAAATATCCAGCCAGATGTTTTTAGTGGCTATAAAGCCTTCTGTAAGGCGGCAACTAAAGTTAGCCATCAAGGGAGACGATCAGGGGGAGTAGTTTGTTTAATTAAGAATGAGTTATCTGCTCTTGTAAAATATTTAGATGTTCCATACCCTAACATTTGTACTTTTCTCTGTGACAAATCTTTATTGTGTACCTCAAGAAATGTTTTGCTTGTATGTGTGTATATCCCACCTGAAGGCTCTCCTTTTTATAACATGTTTGATAATGATAGTGGGATTGCTATGATGGAAGAATATTTAGCCGATTGTGTGGTTGCTTTGGATGAAGTTGATATAATATTGTGTGGAGACTTAAACAGTAGGACATCAAACTTTTCTTGCCATCATGTGGCAGATGATTTTATTTCAGAGTTTCAAAGTAAAAGCATGTCTCTTAGTGGTAATCGTTATTCTGAAGATTCTGTTATAAATAATTATGGTAAATTATTATTGAATATGTGTACTACATTTAGTTTACAAATTCTGAATGGTGTATGTAATGGTGATCAGCAGGGTCGCTATACGTACATTTCTGATGGAGGATGCAGTGTTAATGATTATTTTTTAGTGTCAGATGATTTGTTCTCTCAGATTTTTGACTCATGCCGTTTGTTTGTTGCTGAACGTTCTGATTCAGATCACCTTCCTGTGGAATTACATATTAATCCATTGTATAAAACGTATGTAACAGCCGAAGAGCCATCTGTTGTGGAAAAGTTTGTGTGGGATGAAAACAAACTCTCAGCTTATAAAGATAATCTTTGTGAGGAAGACTTGTGTGTAACTTTTTCAAATGCCTTACAGATGATTGATGAGAACATTAATGAAGCTCTAGATTTGTTTAATAGTTGTATAAAGTCCAGTGCTGAATGTATGAAGAAACAGGTACATGTAAAAAAAGGTTTATCAAATGCAACATGGTTTGATAATGAATGTAAAAGTATGAAGTACAGGGTAAGAAAATTATTAAAGACTTACCGGAAAACGTTAAAGAATGAAGACAGAAACTTGTACTGTGTTTTAAGAAGGGAATATAAATACATGCTAGAAAGGAAAAGGAAACAGTATAATATGACATTACTTGCAGACATGGTGTCTTCAATCTCCTCTCAAGTCCAGTTCTGGAAATGTGTTAAGAAGGCGTCATTTAGAAATAGTCAGCCAAAGAATAGTATATCAGTTGACAGTTGGTTTCAACATTTCAAAACCCTGTTGGAGAAAGACTCATCAGACAACTCCATGAATACTAATGTTGACTATGATGAAAGTGAGGAAGATTTTGATCGTCCAATATCTAAAGGTGAAATATATTGGGCACTTAGAAAACTAAAGAATGATAAAGCAGCAGGTCCTGATCATATCATTGGAGAATTGCTGAAAAATGGAGGTGAAGACGTTGTGCTTTTCCTTCTAAAATTATTCAACAAAATCTTTGAGGATGGCCTTTTCCCAGATAACTGGACTGAATCTATAATCCTAACATTACACAAAAAGGGCGATGTTGATAACCCTAATAACTACAGAGGAATTTCTCTTAGTGATATAAGTAGTAAGTTGTATAGTACTATCATTAATAACAGATTACAGGAATGGGTTATGAAAAATGATATTACAGGTGAACACCAAGCTGGTTTTAAGAGAGGATATTCCACTATAGATCATATGTTTACTCTGCTTGCGTTTGTACAGAAACAGTTTGCTCTTCACCGTAAGCTCTATGTGGCATTTATTGATTTTGAAAAGGCATTTGATTCTGTTAATAGAAACTTGTTGTGGCCTATTCTCCTGAAAAATGGTGTGAAGGGTAAATTATTACGATGTTTGAGAGCCATGTATCAGAATGTCAGAAGCAGAATAAGATGTGGTACTAAACTGACTGATGTAATATACTGTACCACTGGTGTTAAACAGGGTGATGTATGTAGCCCTTTACTGTTTTCGGTTTTTATTAACGAGTTAGCCAGAGAAGTCATCAATAATGGTAAACATGGTGCCACTTTCCCCAAGATGCCACAGAATTATCTATTCTTCTACTTGCTGATGATATTATCCTGCTATCTGAAACAGTTGTTGGCTTACAAAAGCAGTTAAATAGCTTGAGCAATGCTGCAGTGGCACTTGATCTTAAGGTTAATCTGAATAAGAGCAATATCGTTGTGTTCAGAAAAGGTGGTCATTTAGCTGCTCATGAAAAATGGTTGTACAATGGTAAAGTCATGCCTGTGATTAATGTATATAAATACTTAGGAATCTGTTTTTCTACAAAGCTTAGTTTCACAACTGCATGTAAAGATCTGGCAAGTCGAGGTAAACGAAGTTTGTTATTGGTTTTGAGAAAATTACGAATATTGAATAATAACTCCTTTGATTTGTTCATTAAGATATTTGATGCCCAAATACAACCCACTGTGTTATATGGTGCAGAAATTTGGGGTTTGGATGCAGCTGCAACACATTGTGAATCGGTGCACCTCTTTGCTTTAAAACAGTTTCTAGGCTTAGATAGACGTACGCCCAATGATCTTGTGTATAGTGAAACTAATAGATATCCTCTCACCGTTAATGCTGCTGTTAGATGTATTAGATACTGGATTAAGATTCTATATATGGATGAGAACAGGCTACCTTTTAAGTCTTACAAGATGCTTTATGATCTAGACCTCAAAGGGAAAAACAACTGGGCTACACAAATACGCACCTGTTTATGTGAACTCGGTTTTGGATTTGTTTGGCTTAATCAAGGTGTTGGAAATTGTAGAGAATTTATAAACGCTTTCAGGCAAAGACTGATTGACTGCCGATGGCAGCAATGGAATGACCATATACAAACCAGTGAAAGATATCAAATGTATAGACAATTTATAAGTACTCATGATATCAAACCCTATCTCAAGCTTGATATGGACATTCATTTGAAAAGAATTATGTCTAAATTTAGACTTGGTGTATCAGATATAAATGTTCATAAATTCAGATACAGAGGATATGATGTTGATGACCCTAGGTTACTATGCCCATTATGTAAGCAAGCACCTGAAGATGAAGTACATTTTGTGTTATGCTGTCCAGTGTTAGAGGCTGTTAGGCAGAGTTACATCCCTGTAAAATATAGTAGGCAGGCTAATTCTTTCAGACTCTGTTTACTCATGGCGTCAAGTCAACCTGAAGTTGTGCGCAGCCTCACTTTATATTTGTGTAAAGCTTTCAGAATAAGAGATATTTTATTATCGTAAGTCATATCTTTGTAACTGATGTTGCTGCTGTATAATAATTCCTTTTGTTGTTATTACTGTTGTCTTAATCCAACAACAAAATACCAAAGCAGTTTGGCAACCCCCTTCATGTATGGGCCAATGGCCTTTTTGTGAATAAAGTTTTCGAGTTCGAGTTCGAGTTCGAGTTCTCTCTCTCTCTCTCTCTCTCTCTCTCTCTCACACCACATTTTCCATTAACCATCACAGTCGTACACACAAACTGATTACCGCTACCCAGAATAGATCTTTTTAAAATAAATTTGACATACTCTGGTGGTTCTTTATGGAAGGTCTGAGTCTGTCTCTGTCTCTCTCACTCACACTCACACACACACACACACACACACACATACACACACACACACACACACACACACACACACACACACACACACACACACACACACACATGCCTCCACATTGCACAAAATGGTGCCTGAGGAGCCTCCAAATTGCCTTTAAAATGCGAAAAATTGTTTTCGGCCAGGGGGCTTCACCTACCTGGGCCCCCCACCGGGGCTTTGCGCCTGCACCCCACCGGGGCCTAAGCGGCCCCTGGACCCCAGCTTAGCTTCCTTTTTTTTTTTTCTCGTCCAATTCTATGCTCTGATATAATTTATATGTTTCTTTTTTACATTGTTTATATGACTTCCTCATAGATTTGTTTGACCAAATGAGGCTACCTCATAGACTTGTTTGACACAAATAGAGCTAACCACAGAAAATATAGCAAGCAATTTAGTAACTGTTCTATGTTTGGATATAGTGTAGAGTTAGTGTTTATCTTGCCACTGTGTCAGTGTATGGGACCTGCATCTTTGTATGTATGTTTAGATTTGGAATGATCTAAACTTTTGAATGTTGAAGAGAGTTTCAGATAGTTTCTTCAAAACCATTACCAAAAGTATTATTCCCCCTGTTCGTATGCATTTGTCATTTGTTGTGATCATAATGTGTTTCAGTTGGACGAAATGGATCTGGGAAAAGCAATTTCTTCTATGGTAAATCTGGTTTTTGCTCACATTATATGAATACTTAAATTGGTCAATCTTGTATTTTCATTTTCTTTTTCCTTTTTTTTTTCTTTTTTTTTAAAACTGCTTTGGTACAAGCATTTCAAATGGGGAATGAGTGCTTTGAATTTTTTAAGTGACACCTTACTATGATGACATTTTAAGTTCAAAACCTTTTTTTTTCCAGTACCCATCATGTAGCATATGAAATATATAATGTGTTTAAGTGAGTCAGAAATTTTGGGGGAGGGGGATGTTCAACTCGAAATTTCATACCAGGAAACTGGTGGTGTTTACATAAAATGATCAGCTTTATATATATGCATGTTTTGCACTCATTCCCCGTTTGATGCGGTCAGCGCATTGTGTCATGAACATGGACTTGCCACCCTGTGCTCATGTCAGTTCCTTAGTACATAGACATTATGTTCCATGCAATAGTCGTTTTTGATAACATCTAAAATATGCAATAGAGTTAACAAAGTCAGAGTTACATTTTTTTTTCAATGTTTCTCATGTATTGAGAAAGATATGCTAAGTTTTGTTCAAGACATTTGTTTAAAAAGCTGAATATTGATTTTTTGTTTTAAAGTATTGACAGGATGAAAATAATCACAAGGGGGAAAAAAGAGTAGATACAAGATATCACAATAGTGTCCAGCGTAAAATCTGTCACTGTTTTTATTGTACAGTAATAGTATTCAACATAGAATCTTGTCACCATTCTTGTTCACATGGGATGTGCACTATAGTTATGATTTCTTTTGCAACTTGTGTTGGGTCAAAGAGAGTAGTCCAGTACAAGGTCAGAATTCAAAGGACAGAATGTAAAACCATACATTATCTGTTGTAAAAAATAATTCAAACAGTTTTATGATGTATGCTACAAGGATCATGACCACTGACCTGTCATTCTCTCTAACAGCTGAAATTGAAGGACACTGCATGTGTGTGTTGTTGCAGCAATCCAGTTTGTCTTGTCAGACGAGTTCAGTCACATTGCATGTGTGTGTTGTTGCAGCAATCCAGTTTGTCTTGTCGGATGAGTTCAGTGACACTGCATGTGTGTGTTGTTGCAGCAATCCAGTTTGTCTTGTTGGACGAGTTCAGTCACACTGCATGTGTGTGTTGTTGCAGCAATCCAGTTTGTCTTGTCGGACGAGTTCAGTCACACTGCATGTGTGTGTTGTTGCAGCAATCCAGTTTGTCTTGTCGGACGAGTTCAGTCACACTGCATGTGTGTGTTGTTGCAGCAATCCTGTTTGTCTTGTTGGACGAGTTCAGTGACACTGCATGTGTGTGTTGTTGCAGCAATCCAGTTTGTCTTGTCGGACGAGTTCAGTCACATGCGTCCGGAGCAGCGGCAGGCGTTACTGCACGAGGGCACAGGGCCGCGCGTCATCACCGCCTTCGTGGAGATCATCTTTGACAACTCTGACAACAGAATTCCTGTAAGTCATAGTACCAAGCAGTGGGATTTTATTTTGTTTACTTTGAAAATGGGAGTTCAGTTATGTTTTTTGGTTCATCACCGCCTTCGTGGAGATCATCTTTGACAACTCCGACAACAGAATTCCTGTAAGTCATAGTACCAAGCAGTGGGATTTTAGTTTGTTTGCTTTGAAAATGGGAGTTGTGTTATGTTTTTATTTTTTTGTCGTTGTTGGAATTGGCATTATAAGGTGCAGTATTTATTTGAGGTCTAATTTTGTGCAGATCAGAAAATGCCTTGGGGGGGGGGGTTGATTATTTTGAACAAAGAAAATCAAAGGTATACTTATTTTCTCAGCTGGTTGTTAGGGCTCTGAAACGTAGCGAGACTGTTGACACTCTGTTCCTTTGGAAGCAAAAATGAAAGATCCTATCAATCGTCTTTTTTTTGGAGGGGAAGGGGGGGAGCTTATTTTGAAGGCATCTTGTGAAAACTGCTGGAAAGTTATGTGTGCTTTGGTATCTGGTTGTCTTTTTCCGGTTGGGTGAGAAAGGTAAGTGGTGTTTTGTTTTTGTTTTTTTTGGGGGGGGTTCTTTAGTTTGTCTTCTAACTATTTTGACTAACAGCTGTTGCTTCACACATTCAGTCAAGGTAGCAAAATCATTAGATATGTATGCCACTTTGTTTTGGAAAACAGACTGCTGAAGCTTTGTGACATCTGGATTGGTCATCTGTGAAAGTCATCAGTCAGCCCATGACTGAAAGCATTGAGGATGAAAGACACCTGTGTAATATTTCAAGATTCATCGTAACTGACAGCAGCCACTCTCCGCCTTTGGTGTCTCTCCCAGTTTGTTAAAATTTATGTGATAAGCAGCAAAACTTTGAGACAGATTTTATCCCCTCTTCCCTCCCCCACATACATAGAAAAAGAAAGTGGACTGTGCTAAGAATTATATCATGCTTGTCTAACAGGTGTCTGATAACAGTGCCACATCTACTGTAATTTTTCTAAGATATGAAAAAGTAGCATTATTTGGATGCTTGAGGATATTTTTTTCTGGAGAAGAAGATTATTGTTTTTAAATCTGTTGAGAATCTTTTTGCAGGTTTGTTTTGGCAGAAGATCTGCTTGCAGGTGTGTGTGATTTAGTGATTGGTTGTTTCCAGATTGAGAAAGATGAAGTTGTGTTGCGCCGAGTGATTGGCTCCAAAAAGGACCAGTACTTTTTGGACAAGAAGATGGTGACGTAAGTCGAGCAATTTTTTTGCATGTTTTAAAAAATAAAAAAATTATATAGTATGTATGTATTTCTGGCATTTTTTCTTTGAAGAGGTCATGTTATGAGCTATCAGTACAGTATTGTGCTAAGAACCTTGCTAGTAGAAGTAAACTGCCATCATTAATTAGTGATATTGGTGCTGTTGTTAGTATAGTGGGTTGACAATGTAAGGTTGTAAGTTTCATCTCCATGGAAGCCATGATATGTGGCTTTTAAAGTCATGACTGGTTTCTACATAGTCAGATATGTTTTGGACGCAGTTGGAAGATAAAGACTACACAGAAATCACCCAGTGCAGAGGATTTGCTAGTCAAATAAGAAGTGATCTAATCTGAAGATAGTCTTAATTTTGTCTTCATGTTTTGTGCATGTGCTCATGCAGATCAAATAAAGTTTATAATCTTATTGATTTTGGATCAAGTTATTTTGCATGTATGTGTTTGTTACATCATGTCTATGAGTATAAACAAATATGTGCATGAGTAGCATGTATTCATTATTATTGTCAATAGTCATAAGTTCTTGCACCTTATACCATTGATCCAGTCCCTTGTAATACATCTGCTCTTCTTTATTATTTTCAAAGTGTGTAAGTCTCTGCTTTTAATCATACCATATTTGAACCAGTGTATGTTCCATGTTTGTGTTATATGTTTCAAAGTTTCTGTTGTTGTTTTTCATATATTTCCTACATTAAAAAAGTTGCATTATCATTTGTCCTTGCAGCAAAACGGATGTGATGAATCTTTTAGAAAGTGCCGGTTTTTCCAGAAGTAACCCATACTACATTGTAAAGCAAGGAAAGGTATGTAGTTTTAGAAATTATTACATAAGTTTTTTTGTTTTTGTTTTTTTTTCTCTTCATTTTTGCTTTTGCTGTTATTACTATTTTTGTTTGGGGAGTGTGGTGCTTTTGTTGTGTTTATTCACTTATTGGTGAGTGATTTGACTATCTTTTGAAATATGATTTTGTTGACGGAAGAGGACTAAATCTGGGTTTTGAAATGAAGACAAAGACATCAGTAATTGTGTATATTGAGCTACGGCAAGAACCTAGGAAGAAAAAGTATTTGTCTTGTGTACTTAGATCAGGATGAATGGCTTAAAAAAGTATTTGAAATTGAATTTGCTTGGTGAAATAAAGCTTAAAAGTTGCTCAGGAAATGTACGGTCACAGCCATAAGCTGCGAAATATATGTTAGTGACATTGTCTCTGTATTGTTTCAGATTAACCAGATGGCCACAGCACCAGACTCTCAACGGCTCAAGCTTTTGAGGGAAGTTGCTGGCACCAAAGTGTATGACGAACGTCGTGAGGAGAGCAAAGGCATTCTCAGAGAAACAGGTTTGTTGTGACTCAAGGGCTTCATTATTTGTGTGTACATATTGAGTTCTAGGATTGTACAGAAGGTTTTTGAACATACTTTTCTGACTTCTTTGTTTATCTGATTTTCTAAATTCATGAAAAAGCAGGCAAGCCAAGTATGCATGCACGCACGCACGCACACGCACACACACACACACACACACACACACACACACACACACACACACACACACACACACATATGCATGCATACATACATTGTGGCATCTAGTTTACTCAAGTTTATTTGCTTTCCTTTTTGTTATCTTTTTGTATGTATAGTTCAAGCAGTTTCTGATGGTTAGACCTGGGAGGGGTTGTTGCTTTTTTTTTTTACCCCCTAATATCCTCCACTCACCTGTTCAAACAAACACACCGATATTAATTGTCATCTCTTTCACCTCCTATAAACCTGCCTAAAATCACCTTTTGGTAGATAAACTTTGGAACAAACACACATACGCCCGCGCGCGCACACACGCGCACACACACACACACACACACACACACACACACACACACACACACACACACACACACACACCACCACACACACACACACACACACACACACACACACACACACACACACACACACACACGTACATCTGATATCACTATATAGTGGAAGGACGTTAAACTGAAGAACTAACTCACACACACTCACACACACACACACACACACCAAAATGGGTGTGGGTACATGTGTAGATTAGTATTTACACACACAATACATACACACATATATGGATGGCTGTGATCCAAGACAGCCTGAATCAGGGACAAGGTACAGCAGTTGTTGTTGTTGTTCCCCAGCTTAACACTCTGGGGGGTCACCCAAAATGTGTTCTCTGACTCACTTATCCCACCTGGGAATCACTGTGAGATTGAAATTGTACACACTGAATGAGAAGTTTGCATGTATGACTATTTTCAAGTACCTCACCATACAGGCAGCCATACTCCGCCTTCAGAGGATTTTTTCTCCTTTAAAGGAGAGTGCAGGTTGTTCTGTTAAGAGCCTGTCATGGCTGAAGGCAATCTCAACACAACATCACAACATTTTAGTGTAGGCCTTGGCAATGAGCTGACATCAATAACTGACACAGCTTTTGGCCTGAGCCAAGGAACAGCAGTGAGCATGTTGGCCTTGGAGCAGAGTTAGTGGATATTCACCAATCTTCCCTGTCGTTCTTGTATCACTAACCTCTCTTTTAGATTGGCCTCTGTCTAGGCATCCTCTTCCACCCTTTTGTCTTCCTCAGAAACCTTTTCATTGGTTTCTCTTGCATGCTGAATTTTTGTTTATGTTGAAATGTGCCTAAAGGAGACATATTCATTCCTTTCAAAAAATGAAATTTATCTTACCTTGTATTATTTCATGAGTAGGATTTTTTTTATAAACTAAGATATATACACTGCCTTGAAAGTAGTCTAAAAGAAAGTTATTATCATGTTGTTTTTTTGCAGAGGGAAAAAGGGAGAAAATCAATGATCTACTAAAATACATTGAAGAACGTCTTCACACTTTGGAGTCTGAGAAAGAAGAGCTGAAGGAATATCAAAAGTGGGATAAGATGAGAAGGTAAGGTATTACTGAGACATGCTAGCAACCACTACAAACACAAAAACACTGACCAGTGTTTCTGTGCATGCAAATGTGTGTTTGAATACACATGTTTTCATAAAGGTGCAGGCAAAATTACACACACATTCAGGTAACCACAGACAGACGCTGTCACTCTGTCCCTGTTGCTGTTATTGAAGCAGGACATTCTCACAGAGATGTGTCATGGCTGCCCCAAACCGTGTCTGGAAAATCATTGATTATTAGTTATTTTTTAGGGGGGTTGGGATGAGGTGGTATTTCTCTAGAGCCTCAGCTAGAGCTCTGTCAGTGGTGAGATTTTACCTATGCCACCATTTACCCACATTCCAACTTTGGGCAGGATGTCAAATCACGGCAATATACATACTTTTTTTTTTCATCCGTTCCTACCGATATGCAGTAGCCAACTCTGAAATGCAGAACAGGTTTTTAAAGTGTGCGCAAGATGTTGCATACATTTGCACATGGGTTCTTGGTTTAGATTTTCATTTTGGATCTTGGTTTAAATTGTCATCTGAAGGACATTTTGTCGGGAGTAAGTCAGTACTGCTGTTAATTCCGGGGAAAATCACCTCAGATAGGTGTCTCAGGAAAATCACCTCAGACAGCCGTCTCAGGGAAAATCACCTCAGACAGGTGTCTCAGGAAAATCACCTCGGACAGGTGTCTCAGGAAAATCACCTCGGACAGGTGTCTCAGGAAAATCACCTCAGACAGGTGTCTTGGGAAAATCACCTCAGGCAGGCGTCTCAGGAAAATCACCTCAGGCAGGCGTCTCAGGAAAATCACCTCAGGCGCGTGTGTGTCTCAGGAAAATCACCTCAGACAGGTGTCTCAGGAAAATCACCTCAGACAGGTGTCTCAGGAAAATCACCTCAGACAGGTGTCTCAGGAAAATCACCTCAGACAGGTGTCTCAGGAAAATCACCTCAGGCAGGCGTCTCAGGAAAATCACCTCAGGCAGGCGTCTCAGGAAAATCACCTCAGACAGGTGTCTCAGGAAAATCACCTCAGACAGGTGTCTCAGGAAAATCACCTCAGGCAGGCGTCTCAGGAAAATCACCTCAGACAGGTGTCTCAGGAAAATCACCTCAGACAGGTGTCTCAGGAAAATCACCTCAGGTGGGTGTGTGTCTCAGGAAAATCACCTCAGGCGTGTGTGTGTCTCAGGAAAATCACCTCAGACAGGTGTCTCAGGAAAATCACCTCAGGTGGGTGTGTGTCTCAGTGACCAGTGGCTTGAACTCGGGTCACCAGATCACAAGTGCTCTACATTTGGTGGTATTTTGTTTTTTTCGTGTATTTGAGCTGGAAAACAGACATGATTACACATATAATGTGGGATGATGTATTTGAACCCATGGACTGGATCATGCACATCAAGGGGATCTGCAATAACTGCATATGCTGATGTCTCACCTGTCGGGATTGCTGAGTATGGCGTTAGCCGCCACACCCATTGACACCAACACGCTGATGTTATCCTCGATATAAAAGAATAAAGAAATAAAATAGTAGATGGGAAACCTGTTCTTTAACTTTTTTTTTTTTTTAAATTTTTTTTTTTAATCCTGTTCTTTAACTTTGAGATATTGAACATTTTGTGGACATTTTGGTAATAGTCATTATCAGTTAGGGACTTTATAGAAGTAGTGCTCTGTTCATGATGCAGGTGAAAAAGCGCTGCACACCTTGCAAAGTAGTGCTGCAAAACCAAACCTTTTGCCATCTGTGGCAGATTTTGTTGTTGTTAGTGCTGGTGCCACAGTGAATATGGTTTTATCACAGGAATGGACAAGAAAGATCAGGAAGAAATCTGCTGAGTTTTATGAAGAGATAGCTGTAAATGAATATGGAAGGATTATGCTCTGACAAAAGATTGTTGTATTTGTTAAATTATGCGTTAAACATGTTACAAATAAGAAAAATATTTGTTTGCAGGTCATTGGAATACACCATACATGATCATGAACTCAAAGACACAAAGAAAAAGTTGGATGAGGTGAGTGGTTCATGTTGTCCACCTCATAATACTGTTATTCATGAGTAAGCAAATAAGATCATTTGGATTTCAAACCACAAAGATGATTTTCTCTTAAGTACAGATTTTAGTACTTGTGCCAAAATGTTGCAAGTGATGTAACAAGATTCAGCGCTATAAAATTCCATATCTTGTTGTTAGTAGTAGTAGCAGAAGTAGTATGTGCCTTGGAGCTTTAGCTAAAGCCAAAGAGAGAAATAATCATAAGACTTCAGTTACATGTTTGTGGATAAGGGCTTTGATGGGCATAAGATTTAGAACAGTTTGCCTAGAAATAAACCACTTGTCTATGTAAGCTGAGAACAAGATACTGTTTTTGTCATAAACATACAATGGTTTGCATATGAGAACAGAATTACCCACGATTCTTTCATTGATAGCATTGGTGCTTTTGTTCTACTGGCAGATCCAACAGAAGCGAGACAGCAGCGGAGAACAATCCAAAGTTTTGAGAGACCAGCAGCAGACTGCCACAGATCAAGTGAAAGTGAGAGATTAAATAAGTATCGTGTATGTTTTGTGTTGTCGGGGAGGCTGGGGAAAACGGGTACTTGCAGTTGATGCAGTTTTTCAGGCCACCAACGATAGATTAAATTTGGGGGGGGGGGGGGGAGGGGGTGGCAAAGTATTTATTTGCTTGGGGTTGGTTTTTGTTTTGTTTTTTGTTTTACTTGCTTTGTTGTTTTTGATCCTACATGTTGAAAGAATATTGAGATCTGTTTGATAGTTCGTGCATTTGGTCAATTTTCTTTTCTAAGCTTATTTCAAATTAGCTATCAGTTATGTGTGGCCTGTGTTATGGATTTTTGTATTCATAAAATTTGGCACCCTTCATTACACAGTGATGTTACATGTGTTCACTCACTGAATAGAAATCGGCTAGCCTCAATCAAAATAATTTTAACAGAATAGAGAGGTTTTCAGTTCCGAATGTAAAACTGATAATACCAACTTTTTTGCAGGGCTTTTGTTCCTGTGAGGTGTTTTTTTTTTGTTTTCCTGCAAAAAGGTTTTATCCTGTTTTTTCTGGTGTCTTTTGAAACTGTTTAAAAGTTATAACTATACACAAACTTTGTTGTTGTTGCTTACACGGTTTGGCGCATTGTTTTGTGTGCTATATCAGACGCTGAACAAGGAGCTGAAGGAGCTGAAGCACAGTGTGCAGAGCCTGCTGGAGGACCGAGACTCGCTGGGCTCTGAGAGCCACGACCTGACCAAGAAGAAAGCCAAGCTGGAACTGGATATCAAGGACGTGGAGGATGAGATGGAGGGAAACCAGAACATGAAGGTACACACACACACACACACACACAGCCACAGTGTACTGTCTCATGCTTTCAGCCAACCACAGACAACGCCCTATGCTTTTGGTTCTCTTGGGGGAGGGTTCAGAAAGAAGATAGTATACTTTGGAGAAGTCCTCAGGTGTTTTTTATGTTGCCGACAGTTGAAAAAAGTGTGTGCTGATTTATTTTTCAGCTAGTACTTGTAAAGTGTTTAAATAATGTCAGGACTCAAAGCGTGAGTGGTTAAAAGAGAGAGGGGGGAAAAAAGCAAGTATATTAAGATTGCCGGGGCTTTTCTTGTTGAATGTAGGAGGAAACTACATTTAGTATTACATAAAGAGTTTCTGAAATGTTTCTTTTGGTTGTCAAGGGTGGATTTTTGGGGTGGAGGAGTGAGTTTATTGAATGAATCTTATATATATACTACAGTATTCCTTGAGCACTGGAAAAAAAGAAATGTTAGCTTAGCTCTACGTACATTCTCAAACACATACACTGTACTGAACGGTTCATTTCAGCGACAAGCAGGAAGGTTATGCTCACTTGGATTAGCCCAATAAATAAGTAATTAGGTGAATCCCCCCCCCCTCCCCCTGCGTTCCTCAGTTAGAACTCTGAGATTCATTGGTGATGAGATTTTTGCATATGCGATCATTTTTGCCCACCATTAAGTATCCATACTTCCGTCTTCAGGGATACTGAGCTATTAATTTCCGCTTCAGACATTTTTATCAAGCTACATTATCAGGTTAACTGATAATCTGAAATAGAAAAAGTGAATCACAGTGTAAAAAAATGACTGTTGCATAGATGTGATTATTTGCTGTAATTTGCAGAGGAAAGCAGAAACAGAACTTCAGAAAGTAACAGACCGAATACAGCAGACGCAAGAGCAGCTAGAAGCAGTGACACAAAAGTATGAACAGAAAAAAGAACAGGAAGAGGACTGCTCAACAACGTGAGTGGTTACATGTTGGCAGTGTTTTTAAAAGAGTTTGTCTCATGTGTGGTTTAATTGTTAGATCTTAGTTGAATGTGGTTGTAAGAATATTACTGTGTTTCAGTAAAAAAGAAAAAAAAGCTATATGTGCAGTGATCTCTAACAGTAGGTTACTCTTACTGTCTTTCATTCACACTCACACACACACACACACACACACACACACACACACACACACACACACACACACACACACACACACACACACACACACACACACTCTCTCTCTCTGATTTGTCTTCAGAACTTGCCTCTCCTACAAAGAAGTAACATTAATGGTTTGCTAATGGGTAGAAATTATTAACAGATTTATGAAGGAGGAAATAAGTTTATACACAACGACGTTTGTTTTTCAGACATAAATCAGACGCACAAAGTAACAAGCTGTTGAGGAGTTGTAGAAAGGACAGACTGATTTTGCTTTGAATTTCTGTGTAGGTTACAGACGGCAGAACAAAAGCGGAAAGATCTGTATGCAAAACAAGGTAGAGGGAGCCACTTCACATCCAGAGAAGACAGAGACGCCTGGATAAAGAAGGAATTGCGATCCCTAAATAAAGCCATCAAAGACAAAGCAGACCAGGTAAGCATTCAGTGTTGACTGTTGACATGTGCTGATCACACCACGCAAATCCAGCATCACTCAGTCAAGGGCCCAGTGCTAAAAGTGGCATGCCCCTTTCTTTTACTAAGTCCATGTATGTATAGGTGTGCAGCTAGTTTGGCAGAAAAAAATGTCTTCCCTTTTTTTTTTAAATTTCTCTGTTGCAACCATATAATAAACCTCTTATGTTTTTTGTTTACGCGTGCTTGATATATATATATCCTCATTTGAAAAATAGTTGGGGGGGGGCGTATTTGGGGGGTTTTTTAGGTGGGTTTTTTTTTTTTGTTTTTTTTAATTCTCTTTTTTTTTTTTTTTTTTTTTTTTTTTTTTTTTTTTTTTCCCTCATAATACCCCAGAAAAGTTGTGTTTTCTTTGTTCATTTTTCGGTTATGTCATTTCATTCTGTCAATGTGTTTTGAGACATTTGCTTTATAAATGGATGATATCTCTTTAATTGTGTCTGGGTGTGTTGTATACTGCTGCCTGTGTTCATGTACTGTATTAGGAGTGGGTACTTTAGTCTGGGATTACTCATTTTTGCTGCAATATTTCTTGATACATCTCGCTTTTGATATATACTTACATGTTTGCACATGAAGCAATCGGCTGCCACTGCTAGCAGTCATTGAAGGGGAAAGTAAAGGAAGATATTTACAACAAAATTGAAATTAAGGGTTGAAGCTTCTGTACTGCTACAGTACATATGCGCCAAATACTGTCAGGGAAGTCCCACATATACACAAGCCAATCATAGAGGGCACTTTTTTATGGACACAAAAGGAGAGACGATGGGCATATACATACTTATTGCTGTTCCAAGGTAAAGTTACATATATGCAGTTTCATGCATGGCTATGTACAGTTCTTATGATTGTAAAAGTTCTTATGTTTTCCCAACATCAGTTCAACTTTATTCGAGGGGTTTGTGATAGAATGTGCATGGAAGTGATGCAGAGTTCATAGTATGCCTTAAACCTTGTGTCATTTGCTACGTTTTCACCTTTCTTTGTGTGAGATTTTTACATTCACATCACAGTTTTACACACACACGTGTCTGTTCTGTCCAGATTCAAACATTACAGAAAGGCAGCGGAGAAGATGAAAACAAGGCAGCTCAGTTGAAAACTAAAGTAGAGGTGAGCACTGATTGGCTGATCTATGTTCTGCAGGTGTTGTTCATGTGGTTTGGTCCTGTTACATCAAGTATTATCACTAACAAAAAGTTACATACTCAGTCAAGGGTCTCTATAAGCCGCTAGTTACAGATAGATGAGTCAGAAAAGACATCTCAGATAGGTTGAATGGTTCTGTGTGTGTGTGTGTGTGTGTGTGTGTGTGTGTGTGTGTGTGTGTGTGTGTGTGTGTGTGTGTGTGTGTGTTTAGTCTTTATGGGTAATGTATAAGGAAAGCAAGTGGAAGGGCTTTGAAAATAGTTCTATTTTGTCAAGAACAGGTTTTTGAGAGTCATGCACTGCAGAGAATAGGTTTGACTCATTCAGCTTTTCACATGAGAAAGGTCATTGTGTTAAGAATCTTGCTTTAAAAACTCAACATAACCACCGAAAAGCCAGCACCAGAAAAGCTTGTTTATTATTATTATTCCCTTTTTTTACCAAAAATTTGATGTCTGGTTTATTTGAAAGTACGGAAGTGAAGCCATGTGTCATTTTTTAAATCAGTTTGTGTAAAATAATACCTCGGGAAGAATAGTTTTACAGTATGCTCGATTTGGGTAGAAAATAAGTGGAGAAGCAGTAAAATTGTACCAGTACAAGTTTTGGCTGGAAGGAACAAAATAAGAAAATCAGCAGTGAAAATCTATAGATCATGAAAACAAAAATGAGGATGAACATATGATACAACATTGTAATATTGAAAGAGGAGATGGATAGATATTAGGAAGTCGGGGGGGAGGGGGGTTTGTGGGGGGTTTATTTGTTTGTTTTTTGTTTTTGTTAAGTGTTGTTGTGAATGTCTGTTTTCAGGAATTAACAAGAAAGTTGTTTTCAGGAATTAACAATAAAGGTGGAAAAACACAAAGATATGGTCAGCACTGCAACTAAAGAGTTGGATGAACTCAGACATCAGAAAGACACTTTGCAAAATGAACGCAAGTAAGTACAGCATTTCGTCTTCCTCTTTCTTGTGTATTTGTGTCAGTAAAGAGAGAGAGAGAGTATTCAAAGCTCTTTTTTTTTTCCCCAAAGCTTGAAAATGCTTGTACAACTTATTTGATAGTGACTAGCTTGCTTATCAAACTTTCTGTTTGCAGTGTTGGCATAAGTTGAATAGAAAGAAAAATTTTTTTGTGTTTGTTTGTTTTAAATCCATGGATTTACATATTCAGCACAGTTGCTGCCATTTGGGAGAACTTAACAGACTCCTTGTCTTTTCTGAGAGTTCTTGTTAAATTATGCCTGTGCAAAATAGTTACTAAAATCACCCAACCCACCCCCATATTTGTGAATAAAATACTTTTATGCTTTTTGCTACAAAAGTATTAACGCCACTGCAGAAAGTACACTGAAAGAATTAGGCATGGTAGGATTTAGTGACAGGCACTTGAAAAAGAAATGTTTTGAGATGCAATGCTGTCTTTCAGTACATTGTGGCGCACAGAAAGCACCCTGCAGCAAGGCCTCAATTCTGCCAGAGAAGAACTACACAAGAAAGAACAAGGATTACGCTCCCTCACTGGCAAGGTAAAAACTGTGTGCAGTCAGTGCCTTTTTTCTATGAAGTATCACAATTACAATCATTAAGCATAGAATTAGTCTTATTTGTTGATGAGGTGAAAATTGTAATAACTTACGTCTAATTAAGCCGCCGCGGTAGTCGAGTGGTTAGGGCGTTGGACTCGTAATCTAAAGGTTACGGGTTCGATCCCAGCTTTCGGCTATGGCGTTGTGCCCTTGGAAAAGGCATTTTATGGCTATTTTCTCACCCCACCCAGGTGTAAAAGGGGTACCAACCTTGTGTTGGGGGTTAACCCTGCGATAGACTGGCGTCCTATCCAGGGGGGAGTCTATGACTCTCAGTCGCTTAACGCCACAGAAACCGGGATAAGCACCGGCCTTTTTTTTTTTTTTTTTTTTTTATTCTTTTATATCGAGGATAACAGAATAAGCAATCATGTGCTTTTTTTCATCCGGTCCCCGTGTGTATGCAGTTTTGTAAATCTTGTCATCTGTTCCCACCGGCACACGATGGCCTACTCTTACGAAAAGCGGAACAGGATTTAACGTGTGCGCAAGATGTTCTGCGTGCGTTCGCACACGGGGCCTCGGTTTAAAGTCTCATCCGAAGGACTTTTGGGGAGAGTGGAGTCAGCACTGATGTTAACTCCAGGAAGAAAATTTCCTCGACCGGACTCGAACCCGGGTCGTCAAATTGCCAGCGCAATGTTCTGACCACTAGGCTATCCGTCCCCGATGAGCCTTAGGCTCTGGACAGACTTTAACTAAACTTTACGTCTAATTGGAATCATCTCTTGTACTTCTATATGTAATGTGTGAATATTTTGCTTTATTGGAATAGAAGTTATTGATTTTGGTTTCTGTTATAAGTATCACAAGTTTTATTTTATTGTACTTAGTGATAAATAAAATATTAAAAATCAACATAATGAATTATGATTTTTTATTTTTAAATTACTCAGAGTTGTTGGTAAAATAATGTTATTTGACATACAGTGATGATAATTTTTGTATGGCTACAGAGCCAGATACAAAGTGAAAGATACCAAATAGCAACAGCAAGAACAGTACTGTACAGTGCATTTTTCTTCTCATGTATAGTAAAACATGTGAAAAAAAACAAAAAATAAGATAAATAAATTTTTAAAATATACGTGCGTGTGAGTGCGGTATTCCTGCAGAAATGCTAGGTACTGCTAATGTTACTCTCTTTCACATGTAGTAAGTATCCCCAAAGTCAGAATACCTAAATCATGGGTAAAAACAGTCACATACATAAAACATTACTATTGATGAACTTCACAGTTGTAGCTAAGGAACCAACAACAACAAAAAATGTAGTAAATGTTTATTCCTGTGAGATTCTGAATTATTACCTAAGGTTTGGTGCAGTCAGAGAGAGAAACCAAAAGAAATGTCTCATGGATATGATTGTGTGGTGGTTTAGGGAGATAGGCCAGTGTCTTGTGCTGTCTGCACTGTGAAATGAGTGTTGTGTTTGCAGGCTCTCCTGAATGGCATTGACAGTGTCAATAAGGTCCTGCAAAGCTTCAGAGAACAGAAGCGCTATCCTGAAGTGGTCAAGGGCTACTATGGCATCTTGATTGAGGTGTTCGACTGTGAGAAGACATTCTTTACCTGTGTTGAAGTCACTGCTGGCACCAGGTAATTTTTGTTGGTTTAAAAAAAAAAATGTTTTCCTGTCTTTCAGGATTTATATCTTACATTTTAGCATGTTTATACATGTGTTCATGTTTATTTAAGCAAAAGTTCACATGCTCAGTCACACACACTGTTGGTTATGGTTACAAATTGTTCATGCGTTAGATTCTGTTTAGAATTTGGATTTTTTACTATTCTGTATTCAAGAATTATGTACATTTGTGGGTTTTTTGTTTTTTTTCTTAACTGCTCTGTGTATATTTAGTGAATTAACCCCCTTCCCCCACTTCCAAAACTCCCCCTCCCCACATACAGACTCACACTTTTTTTAAAAATTTAAAAAAAAAAAAAAATGTCTAATATCACTTTTTGTGAAAAGACGTAAAATGAATCGAACACTTTCTTCTCCCCACTCCTTTCTTCACTAATCTTCCCCCCACCTCCCTAAGTGTCTCTCTCTCCCTCCTCTAGTTTTTCTGCCCCCCGCTCCTCTCTTCATTAGTCTTCCCTTACTCCTTTCTCTCTCTTGCAATACACACACACACACACACACACACACACACACACACCACATACACGCACACTTATCTATTTTGGTGTCTTCCTTTTTTAAAGCTTTAACACTTTCTACCCCGGGTACGGATTAATCCGTACCACACGATCATCTCCCCTGGACGGGGTACGGATTAATCCGTACCACAGCAGGTACTTTCACTTTCGCCCTCTCATTCTGTTCTATTCTCACATGGTCGTTTTAGCTTGTTGGCTTTAGCTGCCACGTTGGTCGCACATCGTTCACAGCTAATTTGCATATAAATTGAGCTTGTTTTTGTTGTGTTTATTGTTGTTTTACGTGTCATATGCTTGTAGTATGGCTTTGGTACATCATACTTTCACTGCTGACGAAGTAACAGAAGTTTTAAACGAGTTATTACGTTGCCGATAAAGATCGTGTTTTGGATAGAGATCGTGAGAGCTTTGAGTCTCGTGATACTCACTGTGTGCCGCTCGAGGAACGAGATAGGCCAGCTAAAAGGGGTGGGAAGGGGGGGGAGTGACTGGGGAGGGGCGTGGCCTTGGTACTGTGAGTACCCCTACGATAAACACCAACTGTTTACATGAAAATGAACTACAAGCCACCTGGTGAAGTGCAAACATTCTGTACATATGAATAAAGAAGTGTAGAAAAGTTCAGGAACTTTCTTGGACTAGGGAAGAAATGTTATCTGTATATTCCATGATCGTTATTGTGACAGTGTCGTGTCTACAGTTCAGTGGTTCCCTTTGATTATATTACATTTGATGCATGCTGGAAGAAAACTTGTATAGTACCTATGTTTGTCCCTGTTTATTTGAGATTCTTGTATAGTTTTGTTGTTGTTGTGTTGTATTTGTTGCATACATTGTGTAAAAATCATAAGCCCATCAGTGGGATCACCACTTAAAATCAGAGCAATTACGTAATTTGACACCATAATTAACATACTCTTTTTTATGCAATATAAATTTTGATGCACGCATATAATGAGCAGTCATTTACCCACACAATGCCATAGTTTCATAAGAAATGGGCTTCAAACAAAAAAGATATGAGGATTTTACTATGATGACCCAGTGCACACTGCACTCAGCTGCTGCAGGGCTGGTCCACAGAGACTGCAGTGCAGCTGCACCCTTGGGGTACAAAGTGTTAAAAAGACAAGACAACTTTGAACAGTACCAGAGACTATTCCCATATATCAGACCTGTCCAGATTTGTGAGTTGATTGGGGGGGGTGATGTTTATGAACTTTTGTACAGTGAAAAGAATTTGGAAAGGGGGGGGGGGGGTGGAAGCAAACAAATTAAGGGGAAAAAATATAATTAGAATAAAAATAGAAGAGAAAAAAGTAATTTGTTTTTCTTCTTATTGTCACAATGAGCAAAAATACTGGAAAATTTCCGTGAACATACTGAAGTCAGTAGTGTCGGGGTATGCAGGTCTAGAATACATTGACACACTATGTATGGAAAGAGAGAGAGAGACAATGACAAAATAGTTTATTGTTCAGACTTAGGGTGTCCATAAACAAGGGGAAATGAATATAACATATTTACACAGTTTGCAGCAAATTATAGTTACCAAAGAAAAACAAACCCCAAAACAAAGAACAAAAAGAACATCTCAATATTCTAACATTTGAGAGGTCTTTGGCCAGTGTCAGGTAAATATACTATCTAGTTGATATAAGGATATCTTAGCCACTAGGTGGATTGTGATTTCCTGCATTTGAAGGCATAGAATATATACTTTGCCAAGTCAACGATTTGTTCAGGTTTCTGTGGCTTTAGTATGGATAACTTCTGGTGTCTAAAAAGCTCTAGATTAAACTTGCCTAAATAAGTGTGTCGCAACTCAGTGTATGCTGGGCAATAGAAAAGAAAGTGGATTTCATCTTCAGGTGCACAACTGCACTTTGGGCAAGCCAAAAACCTACTATCTGCTGTGAACCTATATTTGTTGCTATTCGGTTCTGTGACTCCCAATCTAAAGCGTATAAACATAGTGCGTACATATCTGGAAGTGATCAAGTTCATGTATTTCTCCGGTTCTAATATACTTTTGAAAGTTATATAGACTGTAGCGAGGTCCATTGGTTATTTTTTCTGACCATTGCTGTATGAAGCAATCAGTCAATCTTTGTTTGATTTCCTGGTAAAAAGAGCTTTATGGTTTCCTACACCTTGAAAGACCCACACATAGCCAAATCCAGAGGAGCAGAGAAGATTTCTTATCTCACCATCAACCACCACCACCACCACCAAAGAGAGAGAGAGAGACTTGTACAACTCAGTGTATATTTTATTTTTATTTTGAATGTTTATTTTGCATTGATTATTTTGTTAGTATGTAGACATATGGCTTCTTACTTTTATAAATTTACAATGAGTACTTTCTGATGCACATTCATTGTAATTGTGTGTGTGCGAATGTTTTCTTTTTTTATGTTTTTTCAGTGAATATGTTTTTGTAATGTTTGATCTTATAGTACTTGATTGTATCCTGTCAAGTCACATAACTGTTTATGAGCACAGTGCAGTAGTAAAATGACTGGAAGCTCCATCAATAGCCTTAGATAGGAAACAGCCCAAACCAAGACTGTTTACTCTGAATAGCCTTAGATAGGAAACAGCCCAAACCAAGACTGTTTACTCTGAATAGCCTTAGATAGGAAACAGCCCAAACCAAGACTGTTTACTCTGAATAGCCATAGATAGGAAACAGCCCAACACAAGACTGTACTCTCAATAGCTTTAGATAGGAAACAGCCCAACACAAGACTGTTTACTCTGAATAGCTTTAGATAGGAAACAGCCCAACACAAGACTGTTTACTCTGAATAGCTTTAGATAGGAAACAGCCCAATACAAGACTGTTTACTCTGAATAGCCTTAGATAGGAAACAGCCCAACACAAGACTGTTTACTCTGAATAGCTTTAGATAGGAAACAGCCCAACACAAGACTGTTTACTCTGAATAGCCATAGATAGGAAACAGCCCAACACAAGACTGTTTACTCTGAATAGCCATAGATAGGAAACAGCCCAATACAAGACTGTTTACTCTGAATAGCCTTAGATAGGAAACAGCCCAACACAAGACTGTTTACTCTGAATAGCTTTAGATAGGAAACAGCCCAACACAAGACTGTTTACTCTGAATAGCCATAGATAGGAAACAGCCCAATACAAGACTGTTTACTCTGAATAGCCTTAGATAGGAAACAGCCCAACACAAGACTGTTTACTCTGAATAGCTTTAGATAGGAAACAGCCCAACACAAGACTGTTTACTCTGAATAGCCATAGATAGGAAACAGCCCAACACAAGACTGTTTACTCTGAATAGCTTTAGATAGGAAACAGCCCAACACAAGACTGTTTACTCTGAATAGCCATAGATAGGAAACAGCCCAACACAAGACTGTTTACTCTGAATAGCCATAGATAGGAAACAGCCCAACACAAGACTGTTTACTCTGAATAGCCATAGATAGGAAACAGCCCAACACAAGACTGTTTACTCTGAATAGCCTTAGATAGGAAACAGCCCAACACAAGACTGTTTACTCTGAATAGCTTTAGATAGGAAACAGCCCAACACAAGACTGTTTACTCTGAATAGCCTTAGATAGGAAACAGCCCAACACAAGACTGTTTACTCTGAATAGCTTTAGATAGGAAACAGCCCAACACAAGACTGTACTCTCAATAGCTTTAGATAGGGAACAGCCCAACACAAGACTGTTTACTCTGAATAGCTTTAGATAGGAAACAGCCCAACACAAGACTGTTTACTCTGAATAGCTTTAGATAGGAAACAGCCCAACACAAGACTATGTACTCTGAATAGCTTTAGATAGGAAACAGCCCAACACAAGACTGTGTACTCTGAAAGGGATCTCAATATCTTGCATTGTTAACTCTGTGTGTTTGTATATGTATATATTTTTATATGTATATATTTATATTTATTTATATATATTTATATATATTTTTTATATATATATATATATATATATATATATATATATATATATATATATATATATATACACCAGGTAGTTTCATCAATTCTTCTAGTGGACAAAAAGTCTTAGAGGTTCTGTTTCTGTGACAGGTTGTTTCATCACATAGTGGACACAGACAGGACAGGCACACGCATTCTGCAAGAGATGAATCGGCTGGGCTTGGCAGGCGAGGTTACTTTCATGCCTCTCAACAGACTGGATGCGAGAGATACACCTTATCCAGACACAAGTGTAAGATGTTATTTCCTGCCTAACAGTGTGTTGGTTTTGGGGGTGGGGTGTGTCGTTTCTTTTCTTTTTTTTTTCTTTTTTTTTTTGGAGTGGATACTTTTTGGGGGAGAGTTCATCAGCTAGAGCTGAGATTCAGTGAAATTTTGCCTATGCGACTGTTCCTTTATTAAAGGTAGCTGCATTCTGTATTTGAAAGATTATGTCTTAACCTGACACCAGTATGCCCGTGTTCTTTACATTTTCTCATCTGTTCCTATCAGCGCAGAAGAGCTCTTACAAAAGGCAGAACAGGCTTTGATGTGTGTGCATAATGCTCCATGTGCATTCAGACATGGGACCTCGGATTTTAGTCTCATCCAAAGAACATTGGTGGGTGTGGAGTCAGTACTGATGTTAACTTAGGGGGAAATTCCCCTCAAACAGGCATCTTTATGGGGCTTAACCTTTAGCGCTCTGCAGGCGCATCGTGTCGCCGAACAAATTATTTCCCTTGCATCTGCAGGCGCACTGTGTCGCCGAACATAGGGTGTTTAAACTTTGCGGTTCATTGGCTGAGATTCCCTTACTATTAATAGCAATAGACGTCACTTTCGATTCAAAACGAGGCTAGAGTTTCCCCTGCTGGCAGCCATTTGCATTTTCTTCAACACAACACGCGACAGTGAATTTTTGAAAAGTAAAAATCAACTTTCGGGATTTGTCCATCACCAAAATGGCGGTCACCGATTCGGAACGATTTTTGCTGGAAATATCCATCGAATCTGACTTAGAAAATGATTTTGAAGGCTTCAAACTTGTTAAAATTGACTTTGAAGTGACGGTAAGTGATCTAGGTCACAGTAATAGTGTTTCAAGTGAGATCGATGATGATCGCGAATACGATGTACCAAGCGGCCGTAAATATTTGTCACTGGCCGGTATCATGGAAATTTTTGGTCGAAATGAGATGCCTGATGGTATTTCTGAAGGAAAAGTGTTTTATTTGTTTATAACCGATAAAATTATCACTTTGAGACTGACTGAAGTGCCACAGTCCGGTAGAAAATGATCGCGAAGACGATGTTCGTAATCGCCATGAAAACTTTTCGCAGATCGACTTCAACGAAACTTTTGGTCCAAAGGAGATACTTCGTGCTATTTATAAGGAATAACTGTTTTGTTTACTTCTAAAAGACGACATAATCACTTTATTAGTGACTGAAGTACAACAGTTTGGTAGATAGCACACAAAAACTCCATTCAAAGTGAAAAAATAGTTAGTCAACACAGTTCCGGTTTTTGTTTTTATGTCTGTTTTTTTTTTTCAATGTCAAAACATGCATGCAGAACATATTGCCTTATATGAAAACATTCCTCATCCATTCTTTTATTAATATACAAAATATCAAGTCTCTACATTAAATTCATCCACTTTTATAAAGGTTCTAAACAAGTAGGTGCTCACAGTTTTTGGTCACCGGAAAAAGAATGCAGGGAGAGAGGAAAGCGGTCACCAAAGACCACAGGGTGCTAAAGGTTAAATTCATGCCATCTGATCACAAGGTCAGTGCTCAGGCATGGTACTGGAGGAAAAGCACTTTTCCCTGAAATGTAATTGGGGTGGGGTCAAGGGGCAGAGACCCTTGTGGGGGTCGGGGGGCGTTGCCCCCTGAAGTCGAAGGTTTTTCAACAATTCTAGCCTGTTTAAAGCCTCTCCTTAAACTAATTTCACTTCTGCATACTGACCAATATCTGCCCTAGAATAAGCTCTCCAAGTATATGACTTTTTCTGTCATTTCTTCAATCCAAAGGAGATTCTATACCCAAGTAATCATATAGCAAGAATGAGTACATTTCTAGACAAATGTGCACTAATGCAGATACTGGAAGAAAGAGAAAGAAAGGACAGACACACACACAGAAACAGAGAGAGGGGGGGGGGGGGGGAAGGTGTGTGTGTGTGTCAGTCTGTGTGTGTAAGAGGGAGAGGTGGATAAAGAGACAGACAGAGACATAGAGAGACAGACAGAGAGAAGTGTGTGTGTGTGTGAAAGTCAGTCATTTATTCATTTATTTCCAGCGTGTGTGTGTATTGTGTGTGTGAGAGAAAGAGAGAGAGAGTGTTGTGTATGTGTGTGTGTGTAAAATAGAGATAGAGTTTGTGTGAGAGAGGGGGGGAGGGAGAGAGAGAGAGTGTGTGTGTGTGTGTTTGAGAGAGAGAGAGAGAAGGGAGGGCTCTTCGCAGGGGAGGGCAGGCTGGTTGGCCTGCCGATTGTTATGTAAACATTGCTGTCTGACCCCATACACCACTGAAGTGGAGCAGCCAGTGAAAGCCCCCCTCGCCTTCCCTCTTCTACCATCCCTCTTCACCCCTCTTTCTCTGCCTTAGGCCTATAGCTGCAACCGATACCCTTCTGTCATCAGATACCTAGTAGACTGGCCACTGCTGTCTGCCGTAGCGCTAAAACTGGTTATTTAGTAGACAGCCGCGCTATCAAGGATCCACTCGCCTGCCTGCGCTGGCATGGAATTAAAAAAGAGGTCAGTGAGTCGGCGCTGGCCGTGGCCTTCTGTGTTATGTCTAGTTCTGGGGCCCTGTTTGGGATTTATCGTGTGTTTGATTATCTCCGTAGTCATGTCAATTTTTTTTGGATCGCTGTTAATTTTGAACATGTGATTTGTGGGGATATGTACTTTATGTCTGTTTTCTGACAGCTGCATCCTCTGCTGCTTTTAAGTTTGATGACTAGTTTACTGTCCAAACTGTGGGTGTGTTTGGCAGGGTTTGTGATAACCGGTAATTGCCAGTATTTTACCGATTGTAAACAGGGAGTACCGAAAATTTTCGAAGCAGCCGGTACCGCGTATCGATTCTGTTTGCCTGTGACCGATTAGATTTCCGTCTCCAAAAAAAAGTCTGAAGTGACATTTTCTGACAGTCTGTCATGCGCCTGTACTGTGCTTACGCACCTACCCCTTCCCACTACACCCCTTCCGACGAACGTCTTTGGCGCCAGCATGATTAGCCTAGCACACAGAACAGCAAGCTTTACTGTGAAAGAATAAAGCTTCACGCTCTTCTCGGCATGACAGTAGCTTCCATTCACAATGAGTAAATGGGGCCTAGATTTATTTATTCTTTAATCTTTTATATCGAGGATAATTGAATAAGCACTCCTGCGCTTTTTTACATCTAGTCCCCATGTGTATGCAGTTTTGTAAATGTCATTTGTTCCCACCGACACACGATGGCCTGCTCTTACGAAAAGCGAAAAGCGGAGGGTCTTTGACTATGAATTTGCGTGTTGCCTTGAGAGAGAAGAGTCGAAAACAAAATCTAAATTGAACGAAATATCTAGATGAGCACTAAGCATAGAAACAAGAAAGAAGAAGATAAGTCTTAATGATGCCATGCAAAACAACAGACTGACACAGACAGTGACACAGGCGCTAGAAAAAAAATCCTATTTCCTGCGTGGCTTTGTGCCCAAGAAGCGAGTGGCAGCAGCACGGCAGTCAAAGTCTGAGAGATTTGCTTCAATTTAGATTTAGCTTTGCTGTCGAACAATCCCCCCCCACCCCCCCACCCCCTCATTGAATTGTTTCGTTTTGTTCACAGTACGTACCGGATTTTATTTTCTGGGGACCGATTTTGGGGGAGTTGGTCAAGATATCTCTGAAATGGCAACTTGCAGTACCGGTTTTAAAAAATCCTAGCGCGAACCCTGGTTTGGCCCCTCATTCTCCATTAGGCTAAAAGTGATGTCTGCCTCTGTGCTAGACTCTGTATGCTGTGTAGCTGGATGATTTTCATTGTACGTGTTGTTTAATACGTGCTGGTTTTGTTTCTGTCACTCTTTCTGTAGCGTGATTTTTAGCTCTATTGTTGTGCTTACGTGGTTATATCCTTTCATAAGTGAGTGTGTGTGAGTGTGTGTGTGTGTGTGTGTGTGTGTGTGTGTGTGCTGATAATGGAGGTGCTTACCCATTCAGTTATAGAACACACAAGATGAGAAGATTTGCTTTGTCGTGTTTGTGGTAATCCTGTTCTCCAACAGCAAAAGGATAAAGGATGGAAAGCTAGACTTTGTACATATCATGCTACTGATTTACTACTTTATTTCAATCTGGATGTAGCCAGTGATAAAGAAGGCAAGCAGTCCCAGTGTATCTGTATGAAATGCTACAGGGCACTTGCAAGGCTGAGATGTTCTTGAACAGATCAGTGCAAAACTAGAAAAGAAAGTGCTGCGTTTAACATTGAAAGAATGTTAAGAATCTGGACAACTTTGGATTCAGATCTTTCAAACACCCAGTGCACAGCATGCAGCTTCTTTCAGTCAACATGCTATGTTGGTCTCCCCCCAAAAAGATCAGCACCTGTCAAAAGAGCGAACAGGAAACGCTCGACTGGTCAGATCAATGTCTGGATAGTCAACATCATTTTGTCAGTCTATGTCAACCCCAGTTAAAAAAACAAACCCAAGATCATCAGACATACAAACATCACCATTTCCTTTCTGGTGTGTGTGTGTGTGTGTGTGAGACGCGCGTGTGTGTGTTTGTGTGACATGTGTTTGTGTGTGTGCATGCATGTTTGTGTGTGTCATATGTGTTTGTGTAACGTGTGTGTGTGTGTTTATGTGACGTGTGTGTGTGTGTGTTTGCTCATCTTCTGTTGATTTTTACGCTGATATATATAGCCACAGAGGCTATTATTATGTTCAATATGGATGGAGTTCTGTACAAATGTGAATGGACTACGGTGAATAGTTGTGGTTCAGTGCTAAAGTGGAATACCTCTTCAAATGGATTACCTGTCGTGAAAATTTTAAACGATGAGCAGTTCAGGTAGGAATATATTATATTATTTATACCTCACAAATCGATGCATGTCTCAGCATATCAGAGTATACTGTTCACTATAAGCATGATGTTGCCATAGTTTTATTTTGAAACAGAATAGTTCCATGCTACATGCACATAACGTAAGATGAAAACAGTAGAGAACTCAGACTGACGGGCAAAACAGTGAATAGTAAATGCCTGGCATTGCTGGATGGAGCCCACCCCGTGGGCTGACACTGACTGATGTCAAAGGTGTAGTCTATGACTTCCAGGTAATCAGATTGTTATATTTCTGTTTCAGTTGTGTAGCAGACATATAGAGATTTCATGTGGTGAAAGTTTTGATTCTGAAAAAAACAATGTTTACACACCGGGCTGAGTTAGAATCAAACCATATTTCATGTGTTTTCAGTAGTCTGTGTGATCTTTGAATGTGCATGCAAAGTTTGCGCCAGCCTTATGATCTATGTATAAAATAAACCCTGGTAGTGTTTGGTATCGCTCACTTCGTCAGTTCATTGCAGATCTAGCGATAAGCATCGCGGCCAGTTTGCTGCTGGTTTACCGGGAATGTTGATGGGAAAAGCACAGTACCCTGTTTTGACAGTCTGGCACTGCAGGCCACTGCCTACACAGCAAAAGCATTAGACAGGCACGGCCCTCCGACCCACCGAGATAAGCGCGATTTCATTGCGGCAAAGAGCAGAGCGCACAAAGGGCCCGCCTGTCCTGTTTACTCGCCCAGTGGACTGCAGCGTTGGTGGAGGGGGAGAGAGGGGAGGGTGGAGACGCCGTTACTTCCCTGCTAAATAGTCCCCTCTGAACAGCTGTGTGGCGATGGAAGATTTACAGCCCTTGAGTGGGTTTTGGTGGGTTTCATTATTTTCCTCTCCCTTTTTTTTTTTTTTTTTTTTTTTTCTTTTTCACGGATTTCCACACATTCGCGGAGATGTACCGTGCCTGGTGCTCTGATCACAAGGCGATCCCTCCCCTGTTTGACTGTGAGGTGTGGAATAGCAACATTTTGAGATGGGTAACCATTCCTTGTTTGCACTATGTTGGATGTTTTATAACAATTGGGTTGTTTTTTTACACAGCAGAAGACCTAATTTGCTGTGTATCTGATGATTATTTTAAATGGACAAGGGGGAATTCTTTTGATCAGAAATAGTCCTGGCTCATTGTGGAGAATTGCATACGCCATGGCTGTTTTCTGCTTGTACAGGAAGCCATCCCAATGATCAGCAAGTTGACGTACCAGGATGTGTTTGCCCCGGCTATGAAGCACGTCTTTGGCAAAACGCTGATTGCCCGCAACATGGAAGTGGCCACTCAGATTGCTCGCACACAGAACCTGGACTGCATTACTCTAGATGGTAAGAAGCGCTGGTGTTTGTCTTTTTCTCTTCCTAAAACTAGCCTTTTGTTCTGAAGTAAATACATATAGGATTAAAGTATTGATGTTCCCTGAAGTCAGAATAGGGCTACCTTCATGGTGGCTAAAAACAGTTACATACACAAAATCTGACCTTTGGTGAACCTCAGAGCTCTAGCCAAGGAACGGGGGGGGGGGGGGTATTAAATGTGTTTTTGTTTATGTGTGTGTCCATTCCATTCATAAATCAGTCCCATACTCAGCTTCGGTCTGCCCTTGATGAACATGTGTTCTTATTTTAGCTGTATAGTTGGATTATAAACATGTTATGGCAAGTTTGTTCTGTGAATGCTTCGGTATGCAGAGATTGTAGGTGACAGTGGCTGTGCAACAAAATTCACCCCAAAGTATGTTGGCTAGGTTTGTCTTTCTTAACCTCTTTTCTGCGCTGTTGACAAACGGCGTTCATCATAGAAACTGGTGCCAGCAATGCTCTGTTGACGATCGCTGTTCGTCATGATTCAGCGCTCTCTCTGTTTTGTCCAGCATGTGCCTGAGCAAAATAGGATAGCAGTGAAAGGGTTCAGTAATAGCAGGTTAAAGCTTACATACCCAGCAGAATTGTCCTCCAGATTGGTCACTCTTTGATCCAGTGAGCAGCATGGCTATAGGATGTGTATGCTATACCTGATGTAATCACTGTGCTGTACACACTGTGCTGTCAGGTGATTTTTGATTCAGTGAGAAACATGGCTATAAAATGTGGTGTATACTATACCTGATGTGGTGTATACTATACCTGATGTGGTGTATATATACCTGATGTGGTGTATACTGTACCTGATGTGGTGTATACTATACCTGATGTGGTGTATACTATACCCTGATGTGGTGTATACTATACCCTGATGTGGTGTATACTATACCTGATGTGGTGTATACTATACCTGATGTGGTGTATACTATACCTGATGTGGTGTATACTATACCCTGATGTGGTGTTATGCTATACCTGATGTGGTGTATACTTTGCCTATGATGTGGTGTGTTCTACACCTGATGTGGTGTATGCTATACCTGATGTGGTGTATACTTTGCCTGATGTGGTGTATGCTATACCTGATGTGGTGTATACTTTGCTGATGTGGTGTATGCCATACCTGATGTGGTGTATACTATACCTGATGTGGTGTATGCCATACCTGATGTGGTGTATACTATACCTGGTATAATCCCTGCTGTGCAGGTGACCAGGTGAGTCGCCGTGGGGCCCTGACAGGGGGGTACTACGACTCGCGGCGGTCGCGCCTGGACCTGCAGAAGTCGAAGCTGCAGCTGACAGATAGCGTGGGGGAGCAGGAGAGGGAGTACAACGAGCACCGCACCAAGCTGGAGGAGCTGGAGGCCCAGATCACACAGCTCGTCTCCAAGATGCAGACCACAGAGACCAAGATCAGCAAACAAAAGTCAGTCCCTCTGTCCGTCAGTCCCCTTTACTTCAGTCTGTTAGGGGAGGAGGGGGGAGTCTGGGTGCTAGAGTCAGTTTGGTGCTTTTTTTTTTTTTCACGAGTTTAATGGTTTGGATCAGCTATCAGGTCTGATATCTAAGTAGGGGGGGTATTTTTTATTATCTATAATTATTTTTATGGATTCCGTGTATTATCTCTTTAGTGTAGATGCACATGCTTAGTTATACAGTCACACACCTGAAAGGATTTACATTTGAGCACACACACACACACACACACACACACACACACACACACACACACACACCACACACACACACACAGAGACTCTGAGGCATACACTAACTCACTCATATGTTAGTTTTGATTGTGTGACATTGATCATGTCTACTTTTACCTTGTATGTTTCAGAGACAACTATGAGAAAATGCAGGCAGAGATACGACTGGCCAGTGAAGAGTTACAGCAGCTGGAAAAAGCCAGGCCATCCAAGGTAGAGAGCACCAAGAGTCTCTGTAGTGACTGAAGACCATGCCTTGTTCAGGACTCCTGTGTGGCTGAATACTGAACATTATGGGGTGTATGTAGCGCACAATTGGTGTGCTCCAGCAGATTTGGTCAGCAGCCATCCTCCTTGCTAAGCATGAACTTGAAGGTGTATTGCCTGCTACAGACAATTTTCTTTTAATGTGAAACAATGGTTTTCTTTAACCGTCATTTTGGTTTGACTCCAGTGAAAAACTGATAGGGTAACAAGAAGAGTTGAACTGAAATACCATGATGCTGGATAAGGAAAAAATGGAAGGTTTACATAACTGAAATGTTCAAAATACTATACTTTTTTCTGAATCGGCCACAGCATTGATGTGAGGAGAAAATGACTACTACAGTGCTGAATGGTATACAGAAATGTGGAGCAGAGCCTTCAACAGTGTACATGGTGTGTTTCAGGGGAAGAGTGTGTCCAGCCTACAAGCCAGTCTACAGGCCATGCAGGGCCAAGCTCAGGCACTGAAGGATGAACTGGGCACTGACCTGCAGTCCCAGCTGACCATGGAAGATCAGAGAGAAGTAGACCGCCTCACTGACCAGATCACACAGCTCACACAGCAAAACAGGGCTGCCTGGCAAGAACGCATCAAGGTCAGTGAATGCCAGGGTGTAGATCAGCTCAGTGTGGTGTGGGGGGGGTGTTAGGTTGGGGGGGGGGACAGACAATTTCTAGTTACATCAAATGGCAAAGATAATGAGGACATGGGTGCTGTGTTGGCAGTAAGATCTTTGAGCAAAAACACCGGAAAGTTACGAGACAAAAGGACGAGGATGACAAAGGTTGAAACAAGAGACAGAAAGTAAAGGATGGAAACAAGGGCTGATGGTTAAGGTTTTTTGTTTGTTTTTTAAAGAAGGGGGGGGGGGGGGGGGGGGGGGGGGGTGGAGGATATGGGTTGTAATGATTAAAATGAGAGAGTAATGGAAAATGTTGAAAGGAGGACAAAGGATTAAGACCAAGAAACAAGAATATTCATAGTTACAAATCGTGGACATTTTGCTGGCAATCTCATTTGACTTTGTAGATAGAGATGTCTGTATTGCTTGGCATGGTTTGAGGGTTTGTTTTTTTATTGGGTGTATTTGTATTCAGATTTATTATTCATTTGTAACTAAATGTGGTTTTTTGGTGTCACAAAATTGTCACTCATCTCAACCGGTATATCCCTAACAGAGACGATTCCAGACTCTTGTAAAAACTATTTAGGTACCTTTTTCTCTCAAAGCAGTGATGCTGGTGTATGAATTTAAAGACATATTTATGTCTTTTTTACAAAATTCTGAATTGCTTAATATTGCAGTTGTCAGTGGCATACATTTCCAGAGAATGACCTGTCAGGCAAAAAATTGAAATATCACACATGGTAAGGGTTGAAACAGCATCACACACTGATCACCAAAGGGCTGAAGTGAGAAGTGTGAGTGAGCATGCAAGCTTGCTGTACAGTGAAGGTGGGCTGCTTTGTCCCCAGCTTGAAGGGGAGAAGAACAAGCTGGAGAACCTGCTGAGCAACAACCTGACCAAGAAGCGGGACAGACTGATGGCAGACATGCAGGAGGCAGCCACAGAAGACAGAAAGCGCAAACTGGAGAAACTGCGGGATAACCTGTCAGCTGTCGACCAGCGCCTCTCAGAAATGAAAGGACAGAACAAAGGTAACTCACTCTTCTGGCTGATGTATGTCACTTGATGAAGGATTCTACTTTGTTGTAAGACATATGTACAAGAACATGATTCTACTTTGTTGTAAGACATATGTACAAGAACATGATTCTACTTTGTTGTAAGACATGTACAAGAACATGATTCTACTTTGTTGTAAGACATGTACAAGAACATGATTCTACTTTGTTGTAAGACATATGTACAAGAACATGATTCTACTTTGTTGTAAGACATATGTACAAGAACATGATTCTACTTTGTTGTAAGACATGTACAAGAACATGATTCTACTTTGTTGTAAGACATATGTACAAGAACATGATTCTACTTTGTTGTAAGACATGTACAAGAACATGATTCTACTTTGTTGTAAGACATATGTACAAGAACATGATTCTACTTTGTTGTAAGACATATGTACAAGAACATGATTCTACTTTGTTGTAAGACATATGTACAAGAACATGATTCTACTTTGTTGTAAGACATATGTACAAGAACATGATTCTACTTTGTTGTAAGACATATGTACAAGAACATGATTCTACTTTGTTGTAAGACATATGTACAAGAACATGATTCTACTTTGTTGTAAGACATATGTACAAGAACATGATTCTACTTTGTTGTAATACATATGTACAAGAACATGATTCTACTTTGTTGTAATACATATGTACAAGAACATGATTCTACTTTGTTGTAATACATATGTACAAGAACATGATTCTACTTTGTTGTAATACATATGTACAAGAACATGATTCTACTCTGTTGTAGTACATATGTACAAGATCATTTTTATGCTTTTGTGAACACAGCCGCTCACGTGTGTATAAACTCAGGCTTGTGTCTGAAATCACACACACACACACACACACACACACACACACACATATCTTGCGCCAGTGTGTGTGTGTGTGTGTATATATATGTGTGTGTGGTGTGTATGTAGGCTGGTGTATAGAGGAATGGAGGGAAGTCTTCAGGGGTGCCCTCACGGTCACCAAACTAAGGGATATAATATTAGTAGGCACTTATCAGTCTCGGAAGACTATGGAGTTGCACTCTAGTCTTTAGAGCGCAAAGCCTGGGCAAGTATGTATGGAAGGCAAGCTGTTACCCATGCAGCAGACCCCCCTCTCCACAGCACTGGAATGATCCATTGGAAGGGCATTGACCGATACGAATGGTTCCAGTACCGTCGCAGGAGCCACCAGAACGTTGCCATATACCTACAACCCCGAGCCGCTCTGGGACTCCAACTCCCCGATTTTTCCTCAGGGATGGTGTCTAAACACGACACCTGTGTGCATGCTGGTTTGTTATAATTTTGTCATCCGCTCCTACCGGCACACGATGGCCTACAGGGATAAGGGATATAATATTATATATATATATATATATATATATATATATATATAACATTTTCATTCTCACACACCTGCACACACTTAAAACATGCACATCCATAATCATTTTAGTCTTTTTATGTTCTTACATTTCAGTAATGATGACAACAGAGTGATTGATTTTGCACATCACAGGCATGCTTGCATTGATTGATTTTGCATATCACAGGCATGCTTGCATTGATTGATTTTGCATATCACAGGCATGCTTGCATTGATTGATTTTGCATATCACAGGCATGCTTGCATTGATTTTGCACATCACAGGCATGCTTGCATTCATTACTTTCTTTCTGGCGAAACTTTATTTTTTATGTAGTGATGGCAAAATGGTTTTTCTTTTCAGATCAAGATTCCAAGATAGAAAAGCTGAACAAGGACCAGAAAAAGAAGCAGTCTGAGCTGGAGTATTGGAAAGTAAGTTTTTAAATCATCATGTAGGAGTTTGTTTGAAGCTTTTTTTTCTTATCACTGTGGAGAATTGAACATCCTGATTTCAGGGTTTCATCATGCATAGAAACAAGATTGAGGTGTTTTTTTTTTTCTTTTATGAATTGATATGAATCCAGTGTGATTTAGATTTTGTGATGGTTATAAGTGCTTAGATTCGGTGAACAGTGTCAATGAATTGTTCTTATATTGCATTGGAAGTGTTGAGAGGTTTTTTTCTGCTTATATAGCTTATTTCTATATAGCATTGCATGTGTTGAGATATACCTATAGTCTGTTTATGTGGTTTGTTCTTATATAGCATTGCATGTGTTGAGATATACCTATTGTCTGTTTATGTGGTTTGTTCTTATAAAGCATTGCAAGTGTTCAAAATATATTTATTTTCTGAAATATATTTGTTTCTGTTGATATGATTTGTTCTTATATAGCATTGCAAGTGTCAGAATATGTTCTGCTCTTGTTGAGGGGAGGGGGCTCCCCGTTCTCCCTGAAATTGAGCAAGCAGTTTAATGCTGTAGCTTTTGTGTCTGAAATCAACACACCATTCTTAGTCATAGTAATCCTGAGCTTTTGTATTTCATTACCCAAGTGGTATATTGTACGGTGCTCATGTATCACCATGTAATTCTGTATATTGTACATCCTCAGGTATCACATGTATGTGTCTATATATTGTACATTCTCATGGTATCACCATGTAATGTGTCTTATATTGTACATTCCTCATGGTATCACCATGTAATGTCTGTATATTGTACATTCCTCATGGTATCACCATGTAATGTGTCTATATATTGTACATTCCTCATGGTATCACCATGTAATGTGTCTATATATTGTACATTCCTCATGGTATCACCATGTAATGTGTCTATATATTGTACATTCTTCATGGTATCACCATGTAATGTGTCTACATATTGTACATTCTTCATGGTATCACCATGTCATGTGTCTATATATTGTACATTCTTCATGGTATCACCATGTAATGTGTCTATGTATTGTACATTCTTCATGGTATCACCATGTAATGTGTATGTATTGTACATTCTTCATGGTATCACCATGTAATGTGTCTATATATTGTACATTCTTCATGGTATCACCATGTAATGTGTCTATATATTGTACATTGCTCACTGGTATCACCATGTAATGTGTCTGTATATTGTACATTGCTCACTGGTATCACCATGTAATGTGTCTGTATATTGTACATTGCTCACTGGTATCACCATGTAATGTGTCTGTATATTGTACGTTCTTCATGGTATCACCATGTAATGTGTCTATATATTGTACATTCCTCATGGTATCACCATGTAATGTGTCTACATATTGTACATTCCTCATGGTATCACCATGTAATGTGTCTACATATTGTACATTCCTCAGGGTCAAGAAAGAGAAATTCAAGACAGAATACAGGAAGACGCAAAAGATTTAGAAAAAATGACCAACAAGCAGAGTTTACTACTCAAGAAGGTGAGTAACATGCAATTTCTTTTTGATAGTGATTTTTTTTTTTAATTGGTGGTTAGTGAGTCACCCAGCTTGTTCATCAAGAAAGCTGCCTGTTTTTTCATCAAGAAAAGTGCCTGTTTTTCATTAATAAAGGTGCCTTGTTGAAAAAAAAACGCCTGTTTTTTCAACAAGAAAGGTGCCTGCAAGAAAAGTGCCTGTTTTTTCATCAAGAAAGGTGCCTGTTTTTTCATCAAGAAAGGTGCCTTGTTGAAAAAACGCCTGTTTTTTCAACAAGAAAGGTGCCTGCCTTGGTCAGATGTACTGGCAAGAGGTGCCTGCCTTGGTCAGGTGTACTGGCCAGAGGTGCCTGCCTTGGTCATATGTACTGGCAAGAGGTGCCTGCCTTGGTCAGGTGTACTGGCCAGAGGTGCCTGCCTTGGTCATATGTACTGGCAAGAGGTGCCTGCCTTGGTCAGGTGTACTGGCCAGAGGTGCCTGTCTTGGTCAGGTGTACTGGCAAGAGGTGCCTGCCTTGGTCATATGTACTGGCAAGAGGTGCCTGTCTTGGTCAGGTGTACTGGCCAGAGGTGCCTGCCTTGGTCATATGTACTGGCCAGAGGTGCCTGCCTTGGTCATATGTACTGGCCAGAGGTGCCTGTCTTGGTCATATGTACTGGCCAGAGGTGCCTGCCTTGGTCATATGTACTGGCCAGAGGTGCCTGCCTTGGTCATATGTACTGGCCAGAGGTGCCTGTCTTGGTCATATGTACTGGCCAGAGGTGCCTGCCTTGGTCATATGTACTGGCCAGAGGTGCCTGCCTTGGTCATATGTACTGGCCAGAGGTGCCTGCCTTGGTCATATGTACTTGGCCAGCGAGAGGTGCCTGCCTTGGTCATATGTACTGGCCAGAGGTGCCTGCCTTGGTCATATGTACTGGCCAGAGGTGCCTGCCTTGGTCATATGTACTGGCCAGAGGTGCCTGCCTTGGTCATATGTACTGGCCAGAGGTGCCTGCCTTGGTCATATGTACTGGCCAGAGGTGCCTGCCTTGGTCATATGTACTGGCCAGAGGTGCCTGCCTTGGTCATATGTACTGGCCAGAGGTGCCTGCCTTGGTCATATGTACTGGCCAGAGGTGCCTGCCTTGGTCATATGTACTGGCCAGAGGTGCCTGCCTTGGTCATATGTACTGGCCAGAGGTGCCTGCCTTGGTCATATGTACTGGCCAGAGCACTGTCCTGGCCAGCAGGCAGACAGTGATGCTCTTCAGCACAGGGAAGAAATGGATGGGGACATTTCAGTCCAAGTGGAATCAGAAAGAAAAATCACAGGGCTGATGGAGATTATAGATTTAAAAAAAAAAAAAAAAAAATTTAACTGAAACCTGAAAAGTGTTGTGCGCAGTGCTGTGTATGTGACAGATACAGCTGCCTTGTGCCAGCAAGACATAGTTAGGTTGTTTCACTGCCTCACATTTTTAATGGGTGAATTGAGAAAATGGCTGAGATTAAAGTTCAGCCTCAGGGTATGCCTTTAGCTTACCTCAATACACTTTGGCCTGTGCAATGCTTTTAGCTTACCTCAATACACTTTGGCCTGTGCAATGCTTTTAGCTTACCACAATACACTTTGGCCTGTGCAATGCTTTTAGCTTACTGCAATACACTTTGGCCTGTGCAATGCTTTTAGCTTACCTCAATACACTTTGGCCTGTGCAATGCTTTTAGCTTACTGCAATACACTTTGGCCTGTGCAATGCTTTTAGCTTACCACAATACACTTTGGCCTGTGCAATGCTTTTAGCTTACTGCAATACACTTTGGCCTGTGCAATGCTTTTAGCTTACCACAATACACTTTGGCCTGTGCAATGCTTTTAGCTTACCACAATACACTTTGGCCTGTGCAATGCTTTTAGCTTACCACAATACACTTTGGCCTGTGCAATGCTTTTAGCTTACTGCAATACACTTTGGCCTGTGCAATGCTTTTAGCTTACCTCAATACACTTTGGCCTGTGCAATGCTTTTAGCTTACTGCAATACACTTTGGCCTGTGCAATGCTTTTAGCTTACCTCAATACACTTTGACCTGTGCAATGCTTTTAGCTTACTGCAATACACTTTGGCCTGTGCAATGCTTTTAGCTTACTGCAATACACTTTGGCCTGTGCAATGCTTTTAGCTTACCTCAATACACTTTGGCCTGTGCAATGCTTTTAGCTTACTGCAATACACTTTGGATTGTGCAATGCTTTTAGCTTACTGCAATACACTTTGACCTGTGCAATGCTTTTAGCTTACTGCAATACACTTTGGCCTGTGCAATGCTTTTAGCTTACTGCAATACACTTTGACCTGTGCAATGCTTTTAGCTTACCGCAATACACTTTGGCCTGTGCAATGCTTTTAGCTTACTGCAATACACTTTGACCTGTGCAATGCTTTTAGCTTACCTCAATACACTTTGGCCTGTGCAATGCTTTTAGCTTACTGCAATACACTTTGGCCTGTGCAATGCTTTTAGCTTACCGCAATACACTTTGACCTGTGCAATGCTTTTAGCTTACCGCAATACACTTTGACCTGTGCAATGCTTTTAGCTTACTGCAATACACTTTGGCCTGTGCAATGCTTTTAGCTTACTGCAATACACTTTGGCCTGTGCAATGCTTTTAGCTTACCGCAATACACTTTGACCTGTGCAATGCTTTTAGCTTACCGCAATACACTTTGGCCTGTGCAATGCTTTTAGCTTACTGCAATACACTTTGGCCTGTGCAGCTAGGAAGGCATTGCCCTCAGCCTCATCAGCAAAATACCTATACCTTTGAACAGTCACCTTGCACATCTTGTCATTTTTGGATTACTTGGCAGAATGTGTTGCTGTTTGTAAATTTGTATCAGATCCAACAAATAAGAAAAAAAATATTGACAAGGTAGAATGTCTATTTCCATGTTTTTTAAGTGTTTGTCAAGATTTTTTAATTTGATATGTCTTTTATTCCTGGCATTTTTCAATTACGTTTTCATTGTGAAAGTTGCACTGTTTTACCATTGTGTGGTTGCAGAAAGAAGACTGTATGCGCAAAATCCGCGAGTTGGGATCTTTACCAAGTGATGCTTTTGAAAAATACCAGAATCTTAGTCTAAAGCAGGTGAGTATTAGAGTGTTATATGTAACAAGCAAGTGACCAGATGACTTGTGTTAAGTGTCGACAAAGAGCCATTCCTGAGAAATATTAACCAGATGTTTGGATAGGGAACTGCCACGCATATGTGCTCATGCATGCACACACAAGAAGATACAGTCACAAATATACCTTGTGTTCAGTTTGACATTATATCCACTCTTGCATATACTTTTACACCCTCCACTATATCGCCATGAAAGCTGCAGGTGTGATCTTTAGATGAAGGATCCATGTGTAACATGCATTTAGAGCACACAAGGCTTAAGAGCAGTCTCTGTCATGATCTTGAATACATTGTCAAGCAGTCAAAAGGTTCGCATATTGAGGGGAGGGGGGCTTTTCATTGTGGCAGCACCTACTTCTTGTGTAAAATAGCCTGAATATCAACATACAGGATGTTTGTTTTAGCAGCAACAAAAAATGCATATACACTTTAAAAATACCTTTAAAATCTTTAAGCTCCTGTGTGTATTTTATGATACCCCAGTCAGTCTCCTTTTTCATAAACAGAGACAGCCAGATAATTGCATAAGGTATAAACTTCAGATTATGAACATGCTGTAAAGTGTTGTGCAGTTGTTCTCCGACTTTAAACAATGCTGTGAAGTGTTGTGCCGTTGTTCTCAGACTTTGAACGCTGCTGTGAATTGTTGTGCAGTTGTTCAAAAAGCTGGAGCATTGCAATACAGAGCTGAAGCGCTACGGTCATGTGAACAAGAAAGCACTGGACCAGTTTGTCAACTTCTCTGACCAGAAAGAAAAGCTCATCAAACGGAAGGAGGAGCTTGACAGAGCACATGAGGTGGGCACCTCTCTCTGTCTCTGTCTCTGTCTGTGTGTATCTCTCTCTCTCTCCTCTCTCTCTCTCTTCTCTCTCTCTCTCTCTATCTCTCTCTCTCTCTCTCTCTCTCTCTCTCTCTCTCTCTCTCTCTCTCTCTCTCTCTCTTTCTTCATCTCTGTGCCATATGGGAGGGAAAAAGACAAAGACAATGTTGGCTTCCAACTCTTTTCTGTAGATCTAGTTTTCCGTCCAACTGAAGAGTGTGGAAATAAAAAATAGACTTTGACCTCCCCCCCCCCCCCCCTCTCTCTCTCTCTCTCTCTTCTCTCTCTCTCTCTCTCTCTTCTCTCTCTCTCTCTCTCTCTCTTCTCTCTCTCTTCCTCTCTCCTCCTCCCTCCTCCTCCCTCCCCCTCCCGCTCCCCCTCCCCCCCCCCCCCTCCTTCCCTCTCTCTCTCTCCCTCCCCCACTTCCCTCCCTTTTCACAGCTGTAAGTTTTCCCCATTTTCAGCTCTTCTCAGCTGCTAATTAAACATTCCCATCCCAGCCTAGGTGGGGCCAGCAGGTGCTATTTATAGCAGAACTGACCACACTTGGACTAGGTAAAAGGAAAGGGGGTGCTATATTTAGCACGATTGACTGAGTGATACTGGATTTGTGCGCTGTGCTTTCCCTCTTTGTTTCTCTGTATTTGTCTGTCCTTTCACTTCTTTTATCTTTCTTTCTCTTTCTTCCTCTATCTGCATTAGTGCACATTTGTCTAGAAATGTCCTCATTTTTTGCTATGTGATTACTTGGGTTAAACCTCCTTTGGATTGAAGAAATGACTGGGAGAGCTTATTTTAGGGTAGAAATTGCTTAGTATAAAGAACTGTAATTAGTTCAAGGAGAGGCATTTTTACAAGGCCAGAATTGCTGAAAAACCTTCAGCTTCAGGGGGTGTTGCCCCCTGACCCCCACAAGGGGCTCTGCCCCTTGACCCCGCAAGGTTTCAAAACCCTCCTGGACCCCCCAATCCTTTTAGGGAAAAGTGCTTTCCTCCAGTGCCATGCCTGGGTACAGAGAACATGATACATAGATAAAAATAATTCTGTCTTCAGTGGAAGTGTCACATCTGGTCAGATATTTGACTAACATTTTGAATAAAGGCTGTCAAAAGCAGTTACTTGCAGTTTTGTGACTGCTGCAAGTGCAGGTCGATTTTTCCTCTCTGTTTTTTTTTTCTTCTTTTTTTTTCATTTTTGTTGAAAATTTCCTCCTTTTTTTGGTGAGGGAAATCCCATGCCAGAGTATACATACCAAACATATTTTGGGGGGAAAGTGTTGTCATCAAACAGAGTGTGTTAAAGTGTCGCTGTTTTTTCTGTCTCCTAACTGTGAACTGGCGGTTGGTTCATCAGTGTGACTATATGGTTGATTTTCTGTTGCAGTCCATAGTGCACGACTTGATGGATGCCCTGGACCATCGCAAGTATGAAGCTATTCAGCTCACCTTCAAACAGGTACATACCTGGGTTTGAGTTCAGTTCTCTTTATTTAGTACCAGTGTTTATTTTATACCACGTATGCAGATCAATTTGATAGAATTTTTATAAAGAACGAAATTACTAAAATCTTTTCATTTCAATTGGGAGAGGAAGAGAAAAACTATATGTGCGCTCGCTCTCTCTCTCTCTCTCTCTCTCTCTCTCTCTCTCTCTCTCTCTCTCTCTCTCTCTCTCTCTCTCTCTCTCTCTCTCCCTCTCTCCTCCCTCCCTCCTCCCTCCCTCTCCCCCTCCCCCTCCCTCCCTCCCTCCCTCCCTCTCTCTCTCTCTCTCTCTCTCTCTCTCTCTCTCTCTCTCTCTCTCTCTCTCTCTCTCTCACACACACACATGCACACACACACACACACACACACACACACACACACACACACACACATGCATAGGTGTACACTTATGCTCACACAAACATATTGCAGACCTGTGCACCTTCCGTATTTTTCCGTATTTGTTCCGGAAAAAGTTGGAAAATACGGAAATACGATTTTATTCATCAAAATCCGATTTTTGTCAACGAAAAATCCGGAAATCGAAAACGTCGTCTTCTATCGTTCAGCGATGCCGTTTATCTCGCGTTACGTCGTCTGCTAAGCCCTATCGTTCAGTTACTTATCTCCCCTGATGACGCATGCGCACAACAGTATCTTCAAAACAAAATGGCGGAAAGTGTGAACTTTCGCGGGAGAAACAGACCAAACTGATACACTTATAAGCAAAGAAAGACACAGAGTGATTGCAAAATGACGCTAACAGGCCAGGATGGGGCTAAAAGAGGTACAGTTGTGGATATAGATGCATAAGCAGCAAAATTGGCTGTTCGTTTTGCCGAGTAAGGTTTGAAACCTGCGCTACTTCTCTCGCATCAGGCTACTCGCTAGTGAAAGTTGAACTTTCATTCGCAAGTGGTGTCGAAAATTGGAATGCGGTCGGAACAAAGCAAACCACAGCTCATCATTTATAGAAGCGCTGATTTCTTGGAAAATCATGGAACAGTAAAATTTCTCGCATCTTCGAAAAATTAGTTGATCGTTAAAACGGCAAAGTGACTTGTTCTGAAGTTACATGAAAACTCGCTCTGAAGTTATATCGTACCGAACACGGCTTCCGCTCTGGTGCTGTACTGGACAGCAGCAGAGCACACACATACACAGCACTTGTTTTCTGGCCATGCAAACTGTCATTGTGAGTCCACTCTGAAATCAGATTAAAAATAAAATGAGAAAGGCATAGGATCTTCTTAAATCTTCACCAGAGAGTGTATTGATCTCTCTCTCTCTCTCTCTCTCTCTCTCTCTCTCTCTCTCTCTCTCTCTCTCTCTCTCTCTCTCTCCACGTTTTCCATTAACCATCACAGTGGTACACACAAACTTATATTACCGCTACCCAGAATAGATCTGTTTATAACAAGTTTGACATACTCTGGTGGTTCTTTATATAAGGTCTGAGTCTCTCTCTCTCTCTCTCTCTCTCTCTCTCTCTCTCTCTCTCTCTCTCTCTCTCTCTCTCTCTGTCTCTCTCTCTCTCTCTCTCTCACACACACACACACACACACACACACACACACACACACACACACACACACACACACACACACACACACACACACACATGCCTCCACATTGCACAAAATGGTGCCTGGAGAGGCCTCCAAACTGCCTTTAAAATGCGAAAATGATTTTTTCGGCCGGGGGGCTTCGCCCCCCTGGGCCCCCCAGCGGGGCTTTGCCCCTGCACCCCACCGGGGCCTAAGCGGCCCCTGGACCCCGGCTCAATTTCCACTTTTTTTTCTCTCCCAATTCTACACTCTGTATCTTACATCACTTATGAAGTCGTCAGACCTGTCCAGATTTGCTAGTTGATAAAAGAAAAAGCTTATGAGCTTTTGTACAATGGAAAGAAATTGGAAGGGGGATGAGCAAACAAATACAGATACAAAAACCAAATTTAAAAAAAGACGTTTATGCTTCATGTTGAAAAAGTGTATCACGAACAACGCGCAAAAATACTGAAACTCGGTGAAAAATACTGAAAATTGCCATGAAAATACTGAAATCAGTAGTAAGGGGGTGCACAGGTCTGATATTGAGAAATCTTTTCGATTGATTCTCACACACACACACACACACATGCACAGGTGTACACTTATGCTCACACAAACATATTGAGAAATCTTTTCTATTGATTCCCGCGTGATAAAGTTGGTTGCTGATAAGAGTTGTCTGCAAGACAGCAAGGAGGAAAAATTCAGTATAAAAATTGACAGATTGTGCCTTCGGTGGAATGATTACTGAGTGTTGTGTGTGGCCTTTGCCTGTTGCAGGTGTCCAAGTACTTCAGTGAGATGATTACTGAGTGTTGTGTGTGGCCTTTGCCTGTTGCAAGTGTCCAAGTACTTCAGTTAGATGATTACTGAGTGTTGTGTGTGGCCTTTACCTGTTGCAGGTGTCCAAGTACTTCAGTGAGATGATTACTGAGTGTTGTGTGTGCAGGTGTCCAAGTACTTCAGTGAGATGATTACTGAGTGTTGTGTGTGCAGGTGTCCAAGTACTTCAGTGAGATCTTCAAGAAGCTGGCTCCACAGGGGCATGCCGTGCTGGTGATGAAGAAAGGCGAGGTGGATCAGCAGGTAATAACAGTTTGTTTCATTCAGTCAGTCCCGCTAGTCTGTCTGTCTGTCTGTCTGTATCACTCGGGATCTATAGATAATGTGTGCCTGCTTTTTTTGTTCATTCCATTTATTCCTGCCGGTGTGTATGTATATATCATTGCTCAACGGCTAGTATCTTCCCGCTTTTTTTCTTGTTGTTTCTTTCATTCAATCCTTGTTTGTCTGGTGGCTCAACGGGCAATGTGTGCCTGCTTTTCTGATCGTTTGTTTCATTCCTTCATGCTTGTCTGTCTGTATGTCTCTGGTTCTCTGGTCTTTTTAAGTGGGTCTCATCTGTGTATTTGTCTCATCTTTCTCGATGTTTGTTTCATTTCTTTTTCAGGTTGTTGCTTTATAAACAGTTGTAGGGCACAGATGACATTAGAAATATTGATGGCTGTACATCAGTTTACACATTAAACTTTTATTAATTGTGATTATGCTCAGATGCTAAAGATAATCATGACAACAGCTAGATTTGGTTTGTGACATTTGAAATATTAATGGCATCATTTTAAACATTTAACTTTTATTAATTATGATTATGCTCTGATGCTAAAGATAATCATAACAGCTAGATTTGGTTTGTGGGCTCAGTGTGTGTGCATGGTCACATGTTTGTCAAGTGCTTATTCTGAATGTTATCATATTTATACCTTGTTTTCATCAGATGATTAATATGTCATTGATGACGTGTCAGTACAGTAGTTATTGTTATCTCTAGATAAGTTGTTACTGTTGGTGATGCTGACATTTTCATGTTCATACCAGGGTGAAGACGGGGCTGCAGTGCCTCTGGTGGAACAGTTCACAGGAGTGGGAATCAAGGTACTGGAGGACTTTTGGGGGGGGGGGGGGGGGGGGGTTCGTGTGTTTTGACTTCTGTTCTTTGGTGTGGTTTGTCTTTTTTAACTGTATTATAAGTACATCTTCTGACTTTTTTTTCAGAAAGAATTATGTGATCTCTAGCTTCATATGTTAACTTGTATAAAGAAGTGTGAATCTTGATTATCTGTGTATGCTGGTTTCTTTTCTGGCATGGTATGTTTAGTGTGCTGTTCTTATCAGGTGAATACTATCAGGTATATTACTGTATCAAATCATTATCATTGCACATTATTTTTATAAGCTCACAGCTACCAAATATAATGAATTGTTGTGTGAATTGAATCATTAATTTTGCTCTTTTTTTTTATCTATAACTTTTCAATTACCACATCCTTAAAGTCATCTCCCTCTTATGACTTGAAAACTGCGCATGAATATTTTAGGCTTCGTGACCCCTGACAAGCAGTGACATCATAGACTCTGTGGGTGTGTGTGTGTGTGGTGTGGTTGTGGTGTGTGTGGTGTGTGTGTGTGGTGTGTGTGTGGTGTGGTGTGTGTGTGGTGTGGTGTGTGTGTGTGTGTGTGGTGTGTGGTGTGTGTGTGTGTGTGTGTGTGTGTGGGTGTGGGGTGTGGTGTGGTGTGTGTGTGTGTGTGGTGTGGTGTGGGTTGTGTGTGTGTGTGTGTGTGTGTGTGTGTGTGGTGTGGTGTGTGTGTGTGGTGTGTGTGTGTTGGTGTGTGGTGTGTGTGTGGTGTGGTGTGGTGTGTGTGTGTGGTGTGTGTGTGGTGTGTGTGTGGTGTGGTGTGTGTGTGTGTGTGTGTGTGTGTGTGTGGTGTGTGTGTGGTGTGGTGTGTGTGTGGTGTGTGTGTGTGTGTGTGTGTGGTGTGGGTATGTGTGTTGGTGTGTGTGTGGTATGTGTGTTGTGTATGTGTGTGGTGTGTGTGTGTGTGTGTATGGTGTGTGTGTGTGTCAGTGTGTTCAACAAGGCGGGATGCGGGACGCAGCGGTGTCAGGCGGGCAGAAGTGCGGTGGCGCTGACGCTAATCTTTGCCATCAGAAGTGTGTGGACCCCCGCCCCCTTCTACCTCTTCGACGAGATCGACCAGGCACTGGACGCCCAGCACAGAAAGGCCGTCGCTGGTCAGTAATACAGAGGGGGGGTGGGGGGGATATGCCGGGCTACTCTCCCATTGTACCTATCAATCTGCTTTAAATTCCTTCTTTTATTTATGTACAATTGTCTCTGATTTTTTTTTCCCAAATTCTTCAGTTTTATTGAGGAAAAAGTAGTGAGGAAAGACAAGTGCAGGTACCAACTTCTCAATCATTTTGAAAATGACTTATCAAAGATTCAAAAAAAAAAAAAAAAAAATTGAAATGAAAATAAATTCTAGGGAATAATGTCTTTCAGTGGCAGCATTGTAGGCATTTCTGAGTAAGAACCATGCCTTTGGCCTGACCTGACTCGAGTTTCGGCTCCTGGATGAGCCCTCATCAGAGGTCCCGGCGGTGATTGAAACTCCACCTGCTGTGGTACCTTACAGCAAGACACTTTTCAGAATTTAAAAGTGTCAATTGCATTCAAAAGAATATTTGATATTCCTTTGGCCTTTTGAAGCTGCCCTCAAATGACGATGATAAAAAGAGAAAGAAAATATGTTTAGAATATATGTTAGGAAAAAAAAATGAATAAGACAAAATAAACACCTAGTGAATTCTTCAGTTTTAATAAACCTTGTCAACTGGAAACACTTATTGACATCCAATAAGATATGATGAAACGGATGAATCTTTGGTACACTGGTCCTTGTAGTCTGAGTTTTGTTGTAGGTGGTAATCTTTTCAATGAGGTCATAATTCAAGCATCCTACTTGCCAGCAGATATGGCTTGCATGCGAAAGAAGTCATGGGAATGATGGAAGAATCACTGGAAGTCAACGTCAAACTTTGATTTTGAAAACAAAGAAAGTGTCCATTTTATCCTTTTGAAGAAAGACTGAGAATCAGTAGATAAAGAGAAGGGAGGGTGAAATAAGCTGGACAGGGGTGGACTAGCCTTGTGGTTTGTGCTGTGATGGTAACGGAGAGCGCAGGTTTGAGTCTCCACTGAGAGGTCCATGTGAGGGAATTTTTCTACTGGAGTTAACATTGGTACTGACTCTACTCCCCCAAAAGTGATGAGACTGTAATTAGAGGCCCCATATGTAATTGTGTGAAGAACATTCTCTGCACACATTTAAGCTACTGCCTTTCAGATGAGAGCAGGCCAGTTGTGACCAGTGGAGTGGATGGCGCAAACATACCCAGAATGCTTCATGGTGCATGGAGATGATGTGTAGCAGGATCAGTTTGACCTCAACATATTACTTGAGCAGTTCAGAGCAGTGCCCAGGTGACTGAAAGGAATTCAGGGAGCAAAGCTGTCACTTTCAGCTGCTCTCAGCTGCTCTCCATCCCATCCATCCCAGGTGGTGCTAACTACAGCAGAAACTGACCGCACTAGGGCTTGGGAAAAGGAAGGGCATGGTCATTTTAGCACCAGGCCCTGCACCCTTGGCTGAGTTATGCCTGGTTTGTGTTGGTGGAGAAGCCATGGTCAGGATGCCCTTTATCTCAATGTAGAAGCCTTGGTTTGAGTGTACAGTAACAAGGAAATGATATAAGATGGAAAACAGATGGGATGACTATAAATGTGATGTACTTTGTGTTTAATTAAGTCTATGCCTGATTTCAGACATGCTTCAGTTTAATTAAGTCTACGCCTAAATATTTCAGACATGATTCACAGTGTTTAATTATGTCTATGCCTGACTATTTCAGACATGATTCGCAGTGTTTAATTATTTCTATGCCTATTTAAGACATGATTCAGAGTGATTAATTAAGTCTGTGCCTGACTATTTCAGACACGATTCACAGTGTTTAATGAAGCCTGTGCCTGACTATTCCAGACATGATTCAGTGTTTAATGAAGTCTGTGCCTGCCTGTTTCAGACATGATTCAGTGTTTAATGAAGTCTATGCCTGCCTGTTTCAGACATGATTCAGTGTTTAATGAAGTCTGTGCCTGCCTGTTTCAGACATGGTTCACAGTGTTTAATGAAGTCTGTGCCTGACTATTCCAGACATGATTCACAGTGTTTAATGAAGTCTGTGCCTGCCTGTTTCAGACATGATTCAGTGTTTAATTAATGCCTGCCTGTTTCAGACATGATTCAGTGTTTAATTAACTCTCCTACTACCGAGTTCCGTTTCTCTTACTCACCACTGTATACCAAGTAATTTCACCAGTGCCCATCAGTTTCACACCTACTGACTTTAAAAAATCATAAAAAATCGAAATAAAGACACATTTGCATGAAACTTTCTGTGCTTGTGTAGTTTTGAAGAAAGAAACATATTTCTTCATCTGACTCTTGTGTGACTTGTTGTTGTTGAATGCTGATGGTGATGATGTTGTGGTTGTTGTTGGCGACGGTGGTTACTCAATTTTTTTTTTTTAATACGAGTACTTCAAGCGGTAAAGAATCATCATGATGAAGTAAACTAAAATCAAACATGCGTGCATGGAAAATAAATGAAAATGATCAGATAATGCTAGAATAACATGCAAACACACTCGCAAACAAGCATACAGGCTGACGAACAAACAGCCATTGAAATCGGATCATGGTTAGTTCCAATTTTATTTTGCACTTCGTCAGTGAAAAACCGGGAAAAAAAAAAACATTGTACATCTCACCAGTCACTAGCATCGTTTTTTAAGTTTCTGGAGCCACTATTTTCACGTAATTCTTTCATTTTCAACCAGCAACAGTCACATGTTCCCCTCGGCAAGATCGTTATTTACGTCACTGCTATTGTCATCTTCATCACTCGAACTGTCCGTAAACACAGCACTTCGATTCCACTCTGCAACTCCTGCATCGTCTGTGCAGCTTATAAGTCCATTTCAGTCCACATAAGTTCAGATTCCACTGTTTTATTCACAGAAAATCCTCCAAAAAGTTCGCTGTAGCTGTCGCCATCTTGATGGGCTTCCCTCCATAACTCGTCACTCGATGACATCGCCGTAAAATCGCAAAAAAACAGCACAAAAATCGATCCACCGAAGACAAAATTGCAAATGGCGGCAGCTAACTCTATTTGGGAGCCACTGCGCATGCCCAAAGGGATAAAGGGTGTATGACCATGGTGTATAAATAGCGCAAAGGGAGACACTGGGTGTTCCCAGGTATTCGGCGGGTACACCCGCCCGCGGCTTCGCGGACCAAGTAGTAAGCGGGCGGGTCAACCCGCCGGCGGTAGTAGGAGAGTTAATGCCTGCCTGTTTCAGACATGATTCACAGTGTTTAATGAAGTCTGTGCCTGACTATTTCAGACATGATTCAGTGTTTAATGAAGTCTATGCCTGCCTGTTTCAGACATGATTCAGTGTTAAATGAAGTCTGTGCCTGCCTGTTTCAGACATGATTCAGTGTTTAATGAAGTCTATGCCTGCCTGTTTCAGACATGATTCAGTGTTTAATGAAGCCTGTGCCTGACTGTTTCAGACATGATTCACAGTGTTTAATGAAGTCTGTGCCTGCCTGTTTCAGACATGATTCAGTGTTTAATGAAGTCTATGCCTGCCTGTTTCAGACATGATTCACAGTGTTTAATGAAGCCTGTGCCTGCCTGTTTCAGACATGATTCACGAGTCGTGTCAGGATGCCCAGTTCATCACCACCACCTTCAGGCCAGAGCTGCTGGAGCACGCAAACAAGTTTTACGGAGTCAAGTTCAGAAACAAGGTCAGGAAAGCAGCTCATTGTTTGTTTCTTTGGCCATGATCTGAGTTACTATGTTTTTCCCTCTTATAAGCTGTTTTGGTATTCTAAAAGCGATAGGTACAGTGAGCGAAATATTCTCTATATGTAGCATTATGTCAGGGAAGATGTTAATTTGGCAGATGCTTCATCTGTTCCACAACTCATTACACTAGGCAATCTCTGTCCACCCTTGCTGATTGGTTTATCATGCTACAGTGGAGTAACTGTTTTATGTACAACAGTCTCAACAGATGCATCACCCTTGCTGATTGGTTTATCATCCTACAGTGAAGTAACTGTTTTGTGTACAGCAGATGCAACAGTTGGGAAGAGGGTATAGCATTGATCCAAAAGGACAGCAGTGTGCTGTATGGCATTGATCCAAAAGGACAGCAGTGTGCTGTATGGCATTGAGCCAAAAGGACAGCAGTGTGCTGTATGGCATTGATCCAAAAGGACAGCAGTGTGCTGTATGGCATTGATCCAAAAGGACAGCAGGGTGGTGTATGGCATTGATCCAAAAGGACAGCAGGGTGGTGTATGGCATTGAGCCAAAAGGACAGCAGTGTGCTGTATGGCATTGAGCCAAAAGGACAGCAGTGTGCTGTATGGCATTGAGCCAAAAGGACAGCAGGGTGCTGTATGGCATTGAGCTAAAAGGACAGCAGTGTGCTGTATGGCATTGAGCCAAAAGGACAGCAGTGTGCTGTATGGCATTGAGCCAAAAGGACAGCAGTGTGCTGTATGGCATTGAGCCAAAAGGACAGCAGTGTGCTGTATGGCATTGAGCCAAAAGGACAGCAGGGTGGTGTATGGCATTGAGCCAAAAGGACAGCAGGGTGGTGTATGGCATTGAGCCAAAAGGACAGCAGTGTGCTGTATGGCATTGAGCCAAAAGGACAGCAGTGTGCTGTATGGCATTGAGCCAAAAGGACAGCAGTGTGCTGTATGGCATTGAGCCAAAAGGACAGCAGTGTGCTGTATGGCATTGAGCCAAAAGTACAGCAGTGTGCTGTGTGGCACTGAGCCAAAAGGACAGCAGTGTGCTGTATGGCATTGAGCCAAAAGGACAGCAGTGTGCTGTGTGGCACTGAGCCAAAAGGACAGCAGGGTGGTGTAGTTTTGTTTGGAATGAGGGGAATCAGGAGGAGCCTGTGTCAGGGGAATGGTAACAAAATCAGCTCCCAATTCCAGCAGTCCCCTGCCCTTTGAAGATCAGATTTTACAACACCAACGTAGGAGTGCCCATGTATGTAGCACAAGTAGAGTATCAGTGTTTAAGCACTAAAGAAAATGGGCACATGTTTGTGTACTATTCAGAAGTGCCTTCATGCTTCATCATTATTCAGTAATTCATTCCCAGATTAAACTGTTTCCATTATCCCATTGGGTTTTTTTCCTTCTTTGATATACAGTAGACTCCTTTAGCTCTTCAGTCCTGAAAACTCCTGTTCATAAGTTCATACATTGTGAATCGTTGTGTTATTTCCCCAAATTTACCAAGAGCAATACAGAATCCATGAGCACCCACACTAACAGTACAATTCAAAATGGTTCTTGTTCAAACTCCAGTATATTTCTTGCATATCATTCAGTAAAAAAGATAGCTGTGTAAATTTCACAAAACACTGTCCATTGTACTGCCTTTTTTTGTTTTAACCCAAACCCTGTATTACGCTGATGCCCATTTTTGGTCTGTGCAGGTCAGTCACGTGGAGTGTGTATCCAGGGATGAAGCCAGGGACTTTGTGGAAGATGATAGCACTCATTCTTGATCGTGTGGCTCACCTTCAGTGTCTACAGTGCATCTCCAGACACTCCCCAGTGCATTTAGACTTGTGACTATTGAGGCAGCTATTGGTGCTCCAAGCCCCCTCTGTCCACATCTGTGGGTTGTGGACACAGGCTTGACTCTGGAGCCAGCAGAAAACAGTGGGCCCCCCCATAAGCAGCACAGAGACAGACTACCCGTGTGAGAATGGTCCGTGGACAAAGAAGTCTTGCTCCCAGCGCTGTGCCAAGGTCTGCTGTCCCTTCCCTGAAGACGTCTGTCCGGTGCTCTGGTCATGAGACACAAGGAACACGCCTTGACCACACACCTTGTTCTCCAGTTCTACACCAAATAAAGCAACTTGACTGAAGTAGCCTACACACAATGTTCTTATAGGCCCCTTCCATAGGGAGAGGTGTGTTTGGAATCCACATGCTTTTGAACAGAACATGACATGGTCATGCCATTCTCCAGGGAACCATTTGTTGTTGTGCCATCCTGCCGATTTTGTTTCTAGTATTATTTGAGGTGTACAACTCTTACGTTCATGCAGGCCTCTCCTTCCCCTTTGTCATACCTTTGGGAAAGGGTTTGGAAATGTGTCCTCTCTTTTCCACCATCCACTTGAGGTTTGGGGGTTTTTGGGTTGTAAATATGTCTAGTTAGCAGAGTTTATCTACAAGTTCCAAAGGACATAATGTAGGTTTTGAATGAAACATGGAATCAGCATTGCACATTTTCAGATGTGTTAAAAAGAGGCTTCCAAGGTTATCAAACAGGTGAAGCTCTAATAATTTTGTATAGATGTTCGAGAAATCAAATCACTTTTATTTATATATTTATGGTGAGGAGCAATCAAGAAAATTTAATTCTTAGCTGATAACCTTTTCATCTTCACGGTATTGATTTTTAACTCGGTTAAGAGTTCAAGGGATCTGATTTAATATTTGCTCTCTGGAAAGTCCTGTGGTGAGAGGTGCAAGACATTTATTATTGGGCCAGTTTGATTTTGAGTCTTTTGTTTTTAAATCATTAGTTCTGGAATAGTTTAGAGCATTACTTACAACAGCTATGATATATTTGTACCATAGGATGATGCTGTTTTTGACACTTGGTTGCTGTGGTAGATCACCAGTTTGTCCACAGATTTTAAGAAAGTAGAAAAAAAGACAGGTACACTATAAGCTCCAGGTCCTGACCAGTTGATGAAACATTGCCACCAAAATGGATGTTTCAGTGTGGAAAGCTCTGTCCATTCCCAAACCTGCTTTGCTCTGTTCAGTCATTCATTCATCAGAAGCCCTCCCTCCCCTGTCCCACAGCCTTTAGGAAGTTAGACTGAGCAGTGCTAGTGCAGATGTTGGTGATGCCTGGAATGCTGCTACAGTCACGGTGATCAGCTGCAAGTGTATCTTTAATTAATTAATTAATTAACTGCAGATCAGCTGCAAGTGTATCTTTAATTAATTAATTAATTAATTAATTAACTGCAGCTGGTCCACTTCATCCGAGGCTTAATCCGTCCTTAGTGTTTCTGCCACCAACTCATGTGTTGGCCTTTTTTTCTGTTGGATCAGTTCTCCTGTTTCAACTGTCACCCTTCCCACTCCCTGTCATTCATTTGGTCTGCCCCCTGTCAAAAAGTGCCTCTGTTAATAATAGAAACATGTTAACTATGGCTTGACAGTCTGTCAGTGCATACATGGGTTGTGGCTTGACAGTTTGTTGTTTGCATGTATGTTTGAATGTACAGGCCTTGGAATGAACATGTACGTCACAGAAGTGTGCAGATAAGCATCTGAGAGTGCAGAGCGAATGCCTGATTTGCCTGTCCCCATCTCTGATCATTACATCTGTGTCCACAACACAGAACACCAGGGATGTGTTATGTTGTGAACAGCAGTGAAAGGAATCTGCTTCACCCACCCCCACCTGTGTGCCCCCCCCCCTCACCATGGAGAGGAGGAGGGAGGGCCGTGTATCCAGCAGACAGCCATGATGACTGACAGTCGTCGTCACTCCAGTGGTGGCCCACCACAGTCCTGCTTGTAGAGTCCAAAAGGCAGCATTTCATTGATGGATTAACTGGTTGATTTGATTCATTCATTCAACAGAAGGAAGTGTTTTCTGTGTTCATTGTTCTTGCTGTTCAGTATACATTTTTCTTTTATAGCTTTTTAAGTTGAATTTTTAATGTGGAAACACAGTGCTGTGTGAACTGCGCTGAAGAATGCTTGAGACTTTGTTGCTATGTGGTTGGAGGGGAGGGGTCAGATATATGGGGGGGGGGGGTGGAGAAAAAAAAAGTTTTAAGAAATGGCTGAACATGTGCATGCTTTTAAAAGTCATCTGTCATTTTCAACAATCTGTTAGTGTATATTTATTACTTGCATTTTACACGTCTGTGTGTGTATGTGTGTGTGTGTGTGTGTGTGTGTGTGTGTGTGTGTGTGAATTTATTTCATCACCATAATAACTTGAACATCTAAGTTATATTCTGCTATGCATAACTTTTATGAGAATGATAAGAGAATTTTTTGAAGGAGTGTGAGAGGGTACCTCTGTTGATGAACTGCATGTGTGAAGTGTGAATGCCCTTAGAATTTTAACCACCCCTACTTTAAGTGTTGTCTCTGTTAAAGGAATTCAACAACAAAATTTTCACAGCATGAAAGATTGCATGGATGAAAGAATGAAATAACTGAATATTTGTGAGAAATTTTTGTCAGTGCAATGAAAGTAATTTATCAGTAATTTCACTTTCCTCCATAGGTAAGGAAGGGTCTTCTTTATTAGTATAATTAATATACCAATCAGAAATCTGTGTAATTTCAGTTTTAGAAGTCAAAAGTATGAAAAAGTTATCTAAAATTGAGTAAAACATGTGTTTTCACTCCCCCGATGTTTTTGGTTTGTTTTTGTTTTTTTTGTCGTGTGTGTGTGTGAGAGAGAGAGAGAGAGAGAGAGAGAGTCCCTGGCTAAACCGAAGGTTCACCAATGGTGAGATTTTTGCTTATGCGACTTGTTTTTGCCCACCATTACAGTGACTGCATTCCAACTGGGAGATACAGCCCACATTGAAGCAACATAAACAAAACTCTTGTGATGGAGTTGATTCCTGGTAAGAATCACTGCAGAAAAGCAGTTATTTTCATGAATTGAATTGACAGGTATCTAATTTTTGACTTTTCTCAAAAGTTGCTTCTTTTTCTGTCAGTCTCTTTGTTGTGTGTTTTGGTCTTCTCTCTCTCTCTCTCTCTCTCTCTCTCTCTCTCTCTCTCTCTCTCTCTCTCTCTCCCCTCCTGCTGCCCATCCCCCCTCCTCTATTTGTTGGTGGGATTTTTGTTTTGTTTGTTTGTTTGTTTTTTAGGAGGGGGAGGAGTGGGGTAGCAAACTGTGACAGTTCTTTTTCTGGGTTCTTTTTTTTGTATTGACATTATTTACCATCAGTGCAGTTTTGCAGAAAGATGGTGATATTGTGAACACTGGAGTGAGCTTTCTCTGTTTTCTCTATAGTACCCTTTGCCTGTATACCTCTTTCAGCAGGTTTTATAGCTTTGAATTTTTTTTTCTTGTGATAAGTTAGCCAGAAGAGTTGACGACATCCCCAGTACTACCTGAAATCTTTTTTGCCTTGAGGAAGTTGGTACTTTAAGATGAACTGTGTTCTTTCCTAATCTGGCAAGTTGTGGCGTCATACACTGGTAATATATCAGTGAGTGACATGTTGGGCATGGCTGCAGAATGAATTTTCATTCTTCTAACCTAGTTACAGTCCTAATATGTGTGGCTATTTAGATGGTGAGCAATATGGAGTGGAGACTGAAATTTAGTGAACTTGCACATGGGTATCTCTGGGGTCCTTTCAAGGATCAAATGTAATTTTCAGTGAACCTGCATATGGGTTGTATCTCTTGGGGTTCTTTCAAGGATCAAATGTAATTTTCAGTGAACCTGTATATGGAGGTTATCTCTGGGGGTTCTTTCAAGGATCAAATGTAAATGAATTGAACTTGTAAGTGAAAATCTCTGATGTCCCTTTAATTAAGGCTGAAATGTTGATTTAAGGAACTTAAAAGTGGATATTTCTGGGGTTCTTTTAGGGCTGCAGTGTAAATTAAATAAACTTGTAGATCAGTATCTCTTAGGTTCCTCTAAGACTGAAATGTGATAGCGTTCCTTTAAAAAATGCATTGTCATTTAACTTCATTTTCATATGACTACTGTCAGGTTGTGTGTCAAATCGACAAATTTACAAGATTACTTGTTTACCACTAAAAAAATTTAACATTCTTGGCAGTGATTGGGACCAGTTAAAAAAAAAACAAAAAAACTGACCTGTCTTTTCCAAGAATGTTACTCTTTTTTTCTTTGGGGAAAAAAAGCTGAATAAGAAATTTTAATTTTGCAATGTGATTTACTGTATACCATCTGCAGTATAAACAGTCAGATTGTATATATATTCATCTGTGATGAGATTTCTGTTGTATTCTAGTAATCTGGCTCCAGATCAGTACTTGAGGAACGGGGGAGAGCAGGTTTACAACTTTCTATTTCATACAGCAGAGCAGGCTGATCATGGAATCTTTCTATATAACTGTGTCAACAAAACCGTTTATATGTTTTATATTTGGAAAAACTATATAACCAAAAAATGAAATTAAAAAGTTTGAAAAAAAAGAATTTTACCATATAAAATCAGTGTTTATACTGATAATGATTTTTACACCAAAAAAGACAAAAAATGAAGAATCCTGGTGTACAAGTTACAAATACTTCATTGAGCTGTTTACATTGGTACAAATGATATGAGAACATAATAGTCTAGCAATTCTAAACCTGTGAGGATAATGCAATGTTGAAATTAAGTCATTAAATAACTCCCTTTTTTTAACGAAGAATTAAACCACAGACCCAAGGCTTAATCACTATTCTTTTCTATTAAAAAAAAGTTTGGTGAAAGAGGTTTCAGAATTGCTTTTAGAAAACAAAAATATCACGTTGCTTTTCTTTAGCTTCCTTCACTGAACACCACTTTGACCAATTGTGAAAATAATTTTGAGCAAATCATATGCTCTGAATGAATAGAAAGTATTAAAAGTCTCTCTCTCTCTCTCTCTCTCTCTCTCTCTCTCTCTCTCTCTCTCTCTCTCTCTCTCTCTCTCTCTCTCTCTCTCTCTCTCTCTCTCAGTATGTATGAATGTAAAAGTATCATTGGGGTTGTTATTTTGAAGCAAGAGAGAGAGTGTGTGTATGTGTAAGAGAGTGGGAGAAAGTAAGGAGAAAACCTGAGAGAGCATATATTATGTAGAATTATACAGTGTAGTCTGTCCAGAGACATCATGGATCAAAGCTGTTGAGTTTTGGTCATCATGTATACATGTTCATGAAGTCCTCTGCCTGGGACCTTGCAGTGAGTCCCCATGTATGTGGATGAATATGCAGCTATGTGTAGCAAAACAACACAAAGAAAGGAGCACAGGATTTCACCAGAAATGAAAATCAACCTCCAGTTTTGTTTCTAAGGAATCTGAACACCTGTAGACTTGAGTGTTCTAAAAAAGAAACAGCAGAAAATGAAACAGTGCATATAGCAGAGAAATATACAGGAAAAAATATGGTTCTAATATATTGACAGGCCAGTGTGTTGTGTAATAAAGATGTTATTGTGTCTGGTATGTAATGGATCCAAGTGTACAGAATGAGAGAATCATTCAAAGACGGTGTTCCTTGCAATATGATTATGAAAGTGTTGAACAAGTTCACGTGTTAAATAAATAATGTCAGTCATCTGTGTTATTGATTTTTGTGTACAACTCGGTTGGAAATGTAAAAACTGTTCATGATTCTATCTGTTTAGTCGATGCATATTGAAGTGATGTTTTTATTTGTGGGGTTTCACATCCTCTGTACAACAGTACCCTCTGACCTGCTCTCCCTGCCTGACCCCTCTTCATGGTTGTTTTTACTACGTTGCGTTCTTTGTTACATAAACTTTACTGGTTGATGTTAATTATTGTTAGTATTTGGGTTATTATATATTAAAATTTATTTTAAGTATGCAGTTTCATATTCTTGCCTTGGATGGATGAATTTGTATGAGTGGATGTTTATATTGATTAGAGAATCGCAAAATTAGCTTCAGTAACAATGTCAATGAGCCACAATCTCCACAAAATGTGCAAGGGGTAAAATTCAGGATATAATGATTATTTCCTTTTTGTATTGAAACGCTGCATGAATTGTCATTAGTCCAGAAGACTTTCAGGGGGAAAAAAGGCTGGAGAATGGACCAAGAAGGCGGAAAATAGATGAGATGGTGGTGACAGGAAGAAAAGGAACAAAGCAGAAACAAAGAGAGGGATAGAAAAGAGACTTCCTAGCACAGAATGTCCAGGTGGGAATTCCCTAGCATCCGCATTGGGGAGCTCGTGACCTGATGGCCTGGGGGAGCTCGTGACCTGATGGCCTGGGGGAGCTCGTGACCTGATGGCCTGGGGGAGCTCGTGACCTGATGGCCTGGGTTCAAGTTATCACTGAGGCACTGTCCAAGGGGATTTTTCCCCAGGATTTATATCAGTACCAACTCCACTCCCCAGAAGTCCTTCAGATGAGACTCTTAACCAAGGTCGCATGTGCACACGCACACAGAACATCTTGCACACATGTTGAAACCCTTTTCACCTTGCTAGCTGGTAGGAACCAATGACAACATTTTTAAAAACATGCACATTGGTGTCTTGTTTAGACATCATCCCTTGAGGCGAAATGCCGCTACCTTCATTGTGGGCAAAAGTGGCTGTATATGCAAGGTCTCACCTTTGGGGAACCTCTGCAAAAGAGCAAGAAAAAAAATTGAGATGCTGGTTTGAGTCCAGTTGCTAAGCTGTTCATTTGAGGGAAATTTTCCATTTTAGTAAACTTTGGTTCTTATGCCATTCTTCTGCAGTTGTGTGCATGAGACTGAACTGAGATCATGCATATGCATGGCATCTTGCATACACGCGCACGCACACACACACACACACACACACACACACACACACACACACACACACACACACTTTATCTGCCAAAGAGTAGACCAGCTATGATCGATGGTATGGATAGTGCAAACACACCCAGCATGCAGCCTGTGATCTGGAAAAGGGTGAACTCGACCAGGCTTCAATTTGCCAGAAACACCGCCTGAAAGCTTCAAGGAAAAGATCATGTCAGAAGTAAAGATTGCCCGAATGAGTTTTGCCAGCTGGAGATGAGGAGGTGTGGCCGCCAGCTGTCCCTCCCCAATCAGAGGGCACTGAGTGCACAGCCAGCCCAGGCCAGGCCAGGCAGAAGGCCTCCCGCTAACCAGCCGCCATGGCGCAGTGGTTAGCGCCTTGGATTCCGGACTGGAAGGTCGCGGGTTCGAATCTCATAAGTCACAGGGATTTTTTCTGGCTCCGGCCGGCTCCTACCCAGAGTGAGTGTGCTGTGGGCTCAGTGGGGAGACTGGGACCACACAGTCGAGCTTCATCCACTTTACGGATGCGAATTTGAGAGTGTTGCTCAAATTACCTGACCAACACTGCAGGTGTTTGTATCTCTCGGGCCTGGTTGACGCCGGGATATGACAGTAAGCGTAGAGAACAACCCTGTCAAGTAGTCTCAAAGCGGATGCACCTCCACAGCAGCATCATTACATCATCCTCATCATCATTGATCATCATGCAATAATAAAAATTGCCCCTGATTCGGTGGCCTCTGTTGCTCTGGTCTCATGGTGACCTCAGATTCGGTTTCCCCATACGCTTCTGTGCCTGTGGTGAATTTGTGTCGAAGCCTTTGGGGTTGGAGGTTCGCGAGGAGGCGGTCACTGGAGGGACGTTGTGGTGGTCGCCACCTTGGGTGGGTGGCTCACTCAGTCTGGCTCCGCCACTAAGCTAATGCTGTCGTTAGTAGGGGGCTTAGCAGGTGGTGTCCTGCGTATGATAGCTCAGAACAGGCACCACTGAACACCACCAAAGTGACCCAGCAGAAGTGCAGGGCCCCTCTGGCTGGTGGCCCCGTGGCGGCCTAATATTGATGGGCTCCTTGTGGACTCCCGACCCCGGGGGTGAGACAACGAATCTGGGTATAGCTGTGGCGGGGAGATTGAAATGAGCGGCGTGAGAACAGCGGTGCGGGAGCGTCACAGAAGACGAAGCAGCAAAAAAAAGAAAGAAAAAAAAAGGCCTCCCGCTGATCCCCATCATCCAGCCCTCCTCCCGTTGGCAGCCCAGACCTCATGTCCAGGCTGCTGGTCATGCCTTACCCACCGCCTCTCCCTTCTCCAACTTACCTGTGAAAGGGCTGGGCAAGTCTTTGGTCGCCCATCTCTGGGGTTCTCCACACGAACCTGCAACTCCGACCTTCTCAATCTCAGCTTCTTTGTGACCTCTTATGCCCACACACACAACCCATTGCTGTCCTCGAACATGGGCAGCAGAATCTGTCCTGGCTGAAAAGACAGTGGAATTTACATCATCTGTATTTTTTTCTCTTTCTTTAAGAAACGTACAGTTTCTAAACAATGGCTTTTGGAGAAACTGAATGGATGTTGTAGTGTATTGAATTAAAAAAAAAAAAAAAAAAACTATGCCCTTCCTTGTAACCACACAGAAGAATTAAGGTGAACGTTCCCAGTACAAAAATCTTCAGCCAGAACCCTACGGAGCTACCAGACAGTAATCTGCATAAACATCAGATAGATCATTAAGAAAGCCTGCCTTTTCCAGCACGACTCTGCTTCCTACACAGGAAAGAAGTCTTGATAGCGCCTAGGACCTTGACTGATGGCAGGCTAGCGGAGACAGGACCCATGTAAGCCTTGGTCAGAAATCCCCAGGAACCTCCCCCCCCCCCCACCCCACCCCTTTTTTTTTCACCATATCCTTTCTGACTAGTTACCAGGAATTACAAGAATTTATTACTTCAAAAAACCTGCTGGGTTACATGAAGATACGCAGCCGTGGAAGTAAAATCTAGTGTCTTACTGATTCTGGTTTCACTATAATCTCAACATGTACATATAGAGTAATTTCCCCTTTCCCTTCTGATTTTTTTTTTAAAAATAAAAGAATTTAGATCAAACCACTTCTGTATCCTCTGATCACAATATCCTTGATTAAAGTTGTTTTCAAGGGGAGATGGGAACATAGTCTATAAGCTGCCATACTTTCCAGACGACTTATATCTGTTAACAACAATTCCAAATGTCATTGCTGGTTCTTCCGCATCAGTCCTCTCAGGCTACCTACGCATGCTTTGTTGTTGGGCGTTCCCCTGCTTAACACGCTGGGATTCACCCAGAATGAATAATTACTATGTACTGTGACTCGCTCGCGACTCCTGGGAATGGTGAGGCCATGTAAGTATACACTCGGTGAGGAGAAGTTTGCATGTGTGGCTGCTGTCAGGTGTCTTGTCATATGAGCACCCATACTCTTGACTTAACAGGATTGTTGTTCTCCTTTGATAATGGGGGTACACATTGTTTTGCTAAGAGTTTATCATGTATAAAGACTCTTTCAACATTACATTTGATTTCAAAGCAGAACATTTAATGTAGGCTTTGGTGCCTTTCTTACTTTAACCACTGACAAGGCTTGGTCCCAAAAAACAAACAAAAACATGTATGTACAACCTAGTTTAGGGCCCAGTGGATTCAATGTAAGTGGTATGGATCCAAGAGTTCACCAGTAGGACCCCTTGCCACTGTGACTGGGATTGCCATACCAGAAGACGAAATGTGGCTGCCATAATGGGTGGCAACAATAGTCACATGGGCAAAATCTCAGCACTGGTGAGCCTAAGAGCTCTAGCTGAGGAAGGAAAAAGAAATCACTATTCAGCCAACTGTCTGATGTCCGGGAAGTAAACTTGGTTGATGCACTACCCCAGGGTCTGCCTGCCATCAGAGCCTGTAGATGACTCACTCTTTTGTCAAAAATTACTATAGCCTGTAGATGACTCACTCTTTTGTCAAAAGTTAGTATAGCCTATAGATGACACTCACTCTTTTGTCAAAAGTTAGTACAGCCTATAGATGACACTCACTCTTTTGTCAAAAATTACTATAGCCTGTAGATGACACTCACTCTTTTGTCAAAAGTTAGTATAGCCTATAGATGACTCACTCTTTTGTCAAAAATTACTATAGCCTATAGATGACTCACTCTTTTGTCAAAAATTACTACAGCCTATAGATGACTCACTCTTTTGTCAAAAATTACTATAGCCTATAGATGACTCACTCTTTTGTCAAAAATTACTATAGCCTATAGATGACTCACTCTTTTGTCAAAAATTACTATAGCCTATAGATGACTCACTCTTTTGTCAAAAATTACTATAGCCTATAGATGACTCACTCTTTTGTCAAAAATTACTATAGCCTGTAGATGACTCACTCTTTTGTCAAAAGTTAGTACAGCCTATAGATGACACACTCTTTTGTCAAAAGTTAGTACAGCCTATAGATGACTCACTCTTTTGTCAAAAATTACTATAGCCTATAGATGACTCACTCTTTTGTCAAAAATTACTATAGCCTATAGATGACTCACTCTTTTGTCAAAAATTAGTACAGCCTATAGATGACACACACTCTTTTGTCAAAAGTTAGTATAGCCTATAGATGACTCACTCTTTTGTCAAAAATTACTATAGCCTATAGATGACTCACTCTTTTGTCAAAAGTTAGTGTAGGCCTAGCCTATAGATAACACACACTCTTTTGTCAAAAGTTAGTACAGCCTATAGATGACTCACTCTTTTGTCAAAAGTTAGTATAGCCTATAGATGACACTCACTCTTTTGTGAAAAGTTAGTATAGCCTATAGATGACTCACTCTTTTGTCAAAAGTTAGTATAGCCTATAGATGACTCACTCTTTTGTCAAAAGTTAGTATAGCCTATAGATGACACACACTCTTTTGTAAAAAGTTAGTATAACCTATAGATGACACACTCTTTTGTCAAAAGTTACTATAGCCTATAGATGACTCACTCTTTTGTCAAAAGTTAGTATAACCTATAGATGACACACATTCTTTTGTCAAAAGTTAGTATAGCCTATAGATGACACACTCTTTTGTCAAAAGTTAGTACCTGTATGTCTATATCTGCTCCTCATGGCACTGTCTCAG
>CM060317.1:790250-792750 GCA_030674155.1 Stramonita haemastoma
TTCAGACAGAATTAATCTTCTGGTATTTGCTTTGTAGGCTAAAGCCGAGGTGTGTAAACAATTGTCTCGAAATGTCAACAGACATGAGTCACAATAATGGGAGACAATTAACACCGTCATCTGCCCAGTTCGGCCCCTTGAGTTGCACTTGTTCGGGTCTTGCAAGGCCTATCTGTCATCTGCGATCCTTCATTCGCCAAGTCTGTGTTCAGTTTGTTCCCAAGCCAGAACAACACAGGACAGACTTTCTCTGTGTGTTGTGTGTGTGTGTGTGTGTGTGTATCTGCTTGTTAAGTTACCATGCCCATCAATCAAGTAAAACATCCGGGCATTTAAAAAAAATAATATCAAATTACGCAAATGGCATTCGCAATTTATGGGCGAGGCAACACATCACAGAAGACAGCAGTCAAGGCTGTTTGTGAGAGGTAAAAGCATGGTGGGGCATATGGGTATGGGCCTTAATTACATTTTCTATTCCACTGCATGGTTTTCATGTTTTCTTTAGAATTGGTTTGGAATAGGAAATGAAGGTGGTGGCCAGGGATGTTGTCAGGTCAGCTAGATCTATCTCTTGTTTTTAGCGCCGATTTTACGTAGATCTATAAGGAAGGGCTGACTGGAAATAAAACAGGACAGACTGAGATGGGGGATGGTTTGTGGGAGAGGGGGGATATTACTGCATACACACACACACACACACACACACACAGCCGCTTCTGTAGTCTAGTGGTTAGGGCGTTGGACTGTAATCTAAAGGTTGCGGGTTGGAGCCCAGCTTTCGGCTATGGCGTTGTGCCCTTGGAAAAGGCACTTTACAGCTATTTTCTCACCCCACCCAGGTGTAAAAGGGGTATACCAACCTTGTGTTGGGGTTAACCCTGCGATAGACTGGCGTCCTATCCAGGGGGGAGTCTATGACTCTCAGTCCCTTAACGCCACAGAAACCGGGATAAGCACCGGCCTGATAAGCCTTAGGCTCGGGACAGACTTTAACACACACACACACACACACACACACACACACACACACACACACACATTTTTAAGTTTTGTTCCTTTTTTTTTTCAATTAGTTTGTTTTTTGCACGTTGATTTTAAAAAAATAAAGTATGAACGTAAAAGAAATGATATTGTAACCTGATGTAACTTGTTTGTTTGACATTTTATGATTTTTTTCATTTATTTAAATCTTAGTGTGTGCATATGCACGCGCGTGTGTATCCGTGTGTGTGTGTGTGTGTGTGTGTGTGAGACACACTCATACAGACTTGAGGTGGAAGACGGTGAGTGACTTATTGAGCAATGCAACAGAAGTCAGAACCTATTTTCGCTTGTTTATTTTCATGTTCGCTTACGCGCTGATTGGCAACTGTTCAAGGCTGCTCAACGTGCTTCTTCCTGTTTCTGTTACGTGGTTACCGTTCCTCTTTCGCTCTTCTGCTCTGTTTTTCTCTATTGCGTTATTCCTTTTTTTTTTTTTTTTTAATTATAATAATGAACTCTTGATATCCAGTTGCTTGTCTTCTTTTTTTCTTTTTTTTCCTTTTTGGGGTGGGGTTGGGGGCTAGAATGCGTACATATGGATGTGGTTTTGGGACGGGATAGCATAATGGTCAGAACATTGCCGACCCGAGTTTGACTCCCGTTGGAGGGGATTTTTCCCCAGGAGTTAACATCAGTGCTGACTCCACTCTCCCCCAAATTCCTTCAGATGAGACTGTAAACCGAGGCCCCGTGTGCGAACGCATGCAGAACATCTTGAGCACACGTTAAATCCTGTTCCGCTTTTCGTGAGAGTAGGCCATCGTGTGCCGGTGGGAACAGATGACAAAATTGACAAAACTGCATACACACGGGGACTGGATGAAAAAAAGCACAGAAATGCTTATTCCATCATCCTCGATATAAAAGAATAAATTAAATTAAATTAAAAATTAAATGAAAATAAATATCAGAATATTTTAATAGTAGTAGTAGTAGTAGTAGTAGTAGTAGTAGTAGTAGTAGTAGTAACACAACAACAACGACAATAACAACAACAATAATAATGATGATGATGATGATAACGAGAACAACAATGACAGACATTTCTTGGGCGCCATTCTTCCCCTTCACAGGGGCAGCGCAAAGAGCTTTACATGAGAACAAAACAGAAAGTCTGTAGTATACATCAAATACATAACAAATCAACACCATGCTACATTGGATTAGATAAAGCGAGATTTTGATCTAAGTACATTAGTCTGGCTCCTCAAATCATCTGTCTCCTATTTTTCCCTGCGTTTGTTGTTGTTGTTGTTGTTGTTGTTGTTGTTAATTTCCCAATGCGTGCTCCAGGCGTCTCTCTCCATAGGCCAGGTGTTATTCTTTTTCGGTTTGTTGTTGTTCTTGTTATTGTTGTTCTTGTTATTGTTGTTGTTGTTGTTATTGTGTTTGGTTTTTAGATTTTGTTGGTTGTTCTTTTGTTTGGTGTTTTTGGTTTGTTTGTTTTGTTCGT
>CM060317.1:805250-815250 GCA_030674155.1 Stramonita haemastoma
GCCATAAATACTGTCATACTATTTAGAGGGTCGATTCTTCTTTGGGAAAGTTGTTTCCCTTTAATGATTGGCGCAGAGTTATAGGTCAAGGTAAGGTGAAGGTGTCCCATAACCTGTGTGGTCGTAGGGGAGCAAGGCGTCAGAGACCTCAGCTTCTCTAGGGGCCAGCATGTTGAGGGTGGTGCCCATTTCCTCTCCCTCGCTGCTTTACTTTCCCTGACCCTGAAGAGGGCAGGTACCCATTTACAGCTGGGTGAACTGGGGGACTGTACTGTAGCCAAGGCATGCAACCGGTCACCCATCCAATTGGCAACCATGCTCGATGCTGCTTAACCTTTGCTGGGGGAAAGTGAGCGCTCTGACCACTGAGCTATCCTGCCCCCCAGAGTTATATCAGACAGGAAAATGGGATGCTATGCTTGCTGGTAAATAAGTGAATGAAATATCTCATCAGGCTGCCTCTGTCTATCTTGTCTATCTGTCCATAAATCTCTGTCTTTTCTTCTCTCTGTTTCTGTCTCCCTTTTTCTCTGTTTCTGACCGTGTCTCTCTGTCTGTCTCTTTCTCCCTTTCTATCTCTGTCTCTCTGTGTCTGTGTCTCTCTTTCTCTGCCTCTGTCTGTGTCTCTCTCATTCTTTTTGTCTCTAGATAGACAGACAGACAGACAAAAACAGAAAGACAGATAGATAGACAGACAGACAGATAGATATATAGATGGATAGATAGATAGATGGATAGATATATAGACAGACAGACGGACAGACAGATAGGTAGACAGACAGACAGACAGATTACTAGTTATTACACACTGAAAGTGATCATTGATGAAGCAGTTGTCTGTGGCCCTCAGTGTGTACAGACATGGCCCTAACTGGTGACGGTCCTTGCTGTGCAGCCCTGCTCTCCGGTGTACTTTGACTACGTGGCCGGTCACTTTGAGGACTTTGTGCGGAAGAGACTGAGTGTGGTGGCCACCCTGGCCATCGCCTTTGCTGTCTGTCTGGTCCGTGAGTCCTCTCCCTCTTTTTTCTGTCTTTTATCTGTATATGCCAGCACACGTGTGTGCACACGCGCACGCACACTCATGAACCAACAGAGAGAGAGAGAGAGAGAGAGAGAGAGAGAGAGAGAGAGAGAGAGAGAGAGAGAGAGAGAGAGAGAGAGATTTGATTTGATTTGATTTGATTTATTCTTTTATATCGAGCTTTTTCACATCCAGTCCCTGTGTGTATGTAGTTTTGTAAATGTCATCTGTTCCCACCAGCACATGATGGCCTACTCTTATGAAAAGCGGAACAGGATTTAACATGTGCGCAAGATGTTCTGCGTGCGTTCGCACACAGGACCTCAGTTTAAAGTCTCATCCGAAGGACTTTTGGGGAGAGTGGACTCAGCACTGATGTTAACTTCAGGAGAGAGAGAGAGACAGAGAGAGGGAGAGACAGAGACAGACAGAGAGAGATTATGTCTTTCATCCCCAAAGTTGGAAGGCAGCTGCCTCAAAGGGGGGCAAAAATGGTAGCAAAAGCAAAAATCTCACCATTGGTGAACCTTGAAGCTGTGGGCCAACCTGGACCAGAAACCACTGGTTAAAAAAACAAAGAAAGAAAAAGAAACCAAATGTTTCATTAGTTCATCTGACTGCGTTATGGTTGGGACTTTTCAATAAACAGAATGAAGATATAACCATGTAGGCAATATTGTCAACTCATGCAACATCTTGTGCAGATGGCTCGATTACAATGACAGTGAATATCATATGATACTCTCTCTGTCTGACTCTGCAGTTTTTAAACACCCCAGCAAAATTCACTGTTTATAGGCGTCTCGTTTCAATGCTCTAATTTTTTTTTTAATCTGTCTCTCTTTTTGCTAGATTTTTAAGCTTATGAAAATGGAGAAAAAACGGAATTCTGGCCATTCCATTTTTCTACTTATTATCTTCCAACGCTCAGATGGCAACTCCAGAGGCCCTGGTGAATGCCATCTGACAATTAGATAAAAAAAATTCTTTGCTCTTATGTAGCTAGATCTAGGCTCAATGTGAGGTTGGATATTTTGGCATCAGTTGCAAAGACTTCTTGTGTAGGCTCGTACCAGAGCCCTTAGATCTAGTAGCCTGCATAAGCCTGTTGTGAAGGGTCTTTTAGAAATTTTTGGGATCTGGGAAGGGGAGGGAGAGGAGGATAGGAAGTGGAGGATGGGGAGGGGGAAAATGCACTTAGTCTACAGGCATCAGATCACACACCAAGTCAGATGCGCAGGGCCTGACTTGTCAGGAGCTTAACAGCAGTGCAATGCATTTTGACTCGTTAGACAAACAACATAGCTGCTGTTTGAGCGTTAGGAGAAAAAGATGAAGAGGCCTAAGATCAGGTCTTAACTTTATATCAAATATATCATCAAATATATCATTACGGGGACGGGGCAGCTTAGTGGTCAGAATACTGCGCTTGCAATTTGATGACCTGGGTTTGATTCCAGTTCAAGGAGATTTTTCCCCTGGAGTTCACATCAGTGCTGACTCCACACTCCCCCTAAAGTCCTTCAGATGAGACTATAAACTGAGGCCCCATGTGCGAACGCATGCAGAATATCTTGTGCACACGCTAAATCCTGTTCCGCTTTTTGTAAGAGAAGGCCACTGTGTGCCAGTGGGAACAGATGACAAGATTTACAAAATTGCATACACACGGGGACCTGATGTGAAAAAGCACATGAGCGCTTATTCTATCATCCTGGATATAAAAGAATAGATAAATAAATAGATTTATCACAGATAAATCAACAGATAATAGATACGTCACATCAAGTTTGAGATTGTAATGCCTTTTAGTGGAGCTGATCACAATGGAAAGCTGTGATGATTGTTTGGAATTTTATTGTACATCATTCGAGTGTAATATCACTTTTTTGTGGATGATATCGGTGTGTGTGTGTGTGTGTGTGTGTGTGTGTGTGTGGGTGTGTATGTGTGTAGTGTGTGTGTGTGTGTGTGTGTGCATATGTGTGTATTGTGGGTGTGGCCGTGGGGGTGTGTGTTGGTTAGGTTATATGAAGTAGGCCCACATTCTCATAAACTTGGTAATTTGATTTCATGATTTGTCACGTGCCTGTAATAGCTGTCGTAGTAAATGTACATTGTGACATTTTATTTAACAGATGTAATACAAACATTAACAGGTGGATTGTTCATAACAGTAAATGAAAAGCTGAGCACTTGCATACGTCACAGAGTTAATCAAAGTGACGTTTATGTGTGAGTAATCCACACACGTGTACAAAGTCACAAGCTTAGAAAATGGTGATATATCATATTGTTTCTTTTACACATTGTTACGTGATATATCATGCTGTTTCTTTACACATTGTTACGTGATATATCATGCTGTTTCTTTACACATTGTTACGTGATATCTCATGCTGTTTCTTTACACATTGTTACGTGATATCTCATGCTGTTTCTTTTACACATTGTTACTGATGCCGTGTGTTGTGCAGGTGGTTCACATGCTGTGTGTGTTGTTGCTGTGCTGCGCTGTGCGGGAAAGATCCAGAAGTGTCAATGTCTGACCTGACCTTTTCACCTCACTTCATTCTGCCCCATCAGGACATTAGTCAAGGATTTCTGATGACCATCAGGACATTAGTCAAGGATCTCTGATAACCATCAGAACATTAGTCAAGGATCTCTGATAGCCACCAGGACATTAGTCAAGGATCTCTGATAGCCATCAGGACATTAGTCAAGGATCTCTGATAGCCACCAGGACATTAGTCAAGGATCTCTGATCACCATGGTGCAGCATGACATCACAAGGCCTCTGCAGCAGTGGTCACTGTGGGCACCAAGAGCTGTTTTCCCCATGGTGGTCAGCCATCATGGCTAGAAGAATCCCCACTGCAGAGTCCCTTATGATGGTTTTAATAGTACACACACACATGCACGCACGCACGCATGCACGCACGCAAACACACACACAAAACCAAACACACATCAAGCTCACACACACCATAGCAGACTCATGACAGACCATGGAAGGTTTTGTTTGTTTTGTTTTTTTTGAAAACTTTTTCAAACAGAAATCAGGACCTCTTTTTGTTTTTATTTTGTTTGTTATTGAATAAATTTGTAGAATACAAAACACCTCTCATTTCATTTAGTAATAATAATAATAACAATAACAACAACAATAACAATATTGATTTTAATAAACCAGCTAACATTATCTCCACAGTGCTAACTTATGCTAACAGAGTTCAAACACATACCTAGGAGATATAGGCCTACATGCCTCAGAAATACTATCATGCACAAATTTCCAATTTGTCTTCACAGGTTTGAAAAATAATTTCTAACACCTAGCCTTTATGCCACTACGTCCTTGTTCACACATATATATTTGTTGACTTTGTTGAGCATATGCAAATAAGTTTGACTATTCATGTCAACTTGTGCAACATTGTAAATAATATCATCCTACTTTCTTTTCTCTCTGGTTGTGATTGTTTGATTTGTTTGGTGCTTCATTTGTTATTTTGTATTTTTGGGTAAGCTGGTATTTTTTTCTTGTTGAATGTAAACATTTTTATTTTGAAGAAATGACAAGCATGGCAGGAGCTATTGCAATAGACATAGAGGTTTGGAATCATCACTTTTTGCAGAAATGACAAGCATGGCAGGAGATATTGCAACAGACATAGAGGTTTGGAATCATCACTACTTAAGGGACGATCTTTCAAAACTTTACCTGTGTTTGCTTATTGCATAAAATCATATTCGGGTGCAAGATTTCATTTTTTTACTTTGTTGTTTTCCTTTTGCTTGAGATCTCAAAAGTTGTTGTTGTCATTGTTTTGTTTTCACTTAGTCTTGAAGCCAGCCCAGCTAATCAATGGAACCATTGATTCTGTTATTATTCAGTACTTGCGACCTGCAAGAAGAATCTCCATCACGTGAGTACAATTCTGCTGCATTATACACAGCGAGTGTCATGCCAGTTCAACACTTGCCCTTCTCAGAAGATTCATCCTCAAACCACGTCCAAGACAGATTCAGGGTATATCACTGAAGTGTGAGGTCATATTCCTTGCATGCTAAAGAATATGGTGAAAATATTATAAATAAAGAGAGTACAGGTGCAGGTGGGGTTTTTTTTTACATTAAGGATTGTTGTGTATTTGGGGCATCACATGTCAAAAGGCAGCATGTGTTACAGATAGGGAGGTGTCTTCAGGATTTGTGTTCATGGCATCGTAATTCTTTTAAAAGCACTATAGGTTGGTAGCATTTTGTCTTTGGGGACATCTTGTGCGACCATGTATTTCCACTCATGCTCCTTTACCACGCCATGTTTCATACAGAGTTGTCCTATCTTGCTTGAGCTTCTCCCTGACCTCAGTGAAGAGAAGTCGGCACTGCACTGATTCCCGACCTTGACCTTTCTTCCTAGGGGACTCAAAGCCAGTCTGACGCACGTCAACAGAACCCATGACCGTTAAGAATCAGAAAGAGCACCTCCTCCTGACTGGCCTGGCAACATGGGGAGGTACAACTCTCACCACTAGCCACGAAGTCAGAATGCAGCTACCTTTTGGTGGGAAAATGGTCACATAAACACAAAATCTGACTGTTGGTGAACCTTGGAGTCGTGCCGAGGAGCTAAAAAAACAACAAAAAAACACTTTCTGCAGAAACCAGAAAAAACAACAAAAAACCACTTTCTGCAGATAACAGAAAAACAACAACAAAAAACCATTTTTGCAGATAACAGAAAAAAACAACAACACTTTCTGCAGATAACAGAGTGCATGCTGGGTGTCATCCATACCAACAGCCATACAGGATCACTCCTGCACTACAGGTGGATGGACTGTTGATGCCTGCACAAGTTACCCGTGTGTCTGCACCCAGGACCCTGTTTACAGCTTTAGCTGGGGGACTGACTGAGGAATGAGGCGGGTACCAGTGTTAACTCAAGGGGTAGATCCCCCAGAACGAATACCTCAGTGGAAACTTGAACCTGTGCATGGAGTTACTGCCAGATCCTGAATCCAACACTCTAATGATTGAATCATTTCACACCCCATCATCATTATATCAGATCCTGAATCCAACACTCTAATGATTGAATCATTTCACACCCCATCATCATTATATCAGGTCCTGAATCCAACACTCTAATCATTGAATCATTTCACACCCCATCATCATTATATCAGATCCTGAATCCAACACTCTAATGATTGAATCATTTCACACCCTGTCATCATTATATCAGATCCTGAATCCAACACTCTAATCATTGAATGATTTCCCCTGTCATCATTATATCACCTGTACTATTATGTCACATCTGTTGTTTGTACTGCAGCAAGAGCTTTAACAGCATGTTTTTGAATGAGGTTTGTTATTATTGCTTGTTTGTTGTTGGTTTTTTTTTTTTTTGGGGGGGGGTTAATTAGGGTATATCACTTGAAATGGTATTAATTGTGTACAGCATTCATTGCTTGAGAAGCTTCCAATTGCAAATTATGTTCGGTAATTGTACTTTTTCAACTGTTTAGCCAGCAAATTTCAAAACGATTGTGGGTTCCTGCAGTGACGGTTTTTGTTTTGCGCACAGATCCTCAGATATATGTTTGTACTGTATAGTTCAAAGTGTGCACTGGTGTAAGGTTTGGTTAGTTTGAATAAGTATAACTGATGTAAGAGGGCAATTTTTTAAAAGTTCAACATAAGCATACAACAACACAACCAAATTACTTAATATTATTGTTCTTTCTTGAAAAATCATGAATCTATCCCTATCTTTTGTGAATTAAGCATGTGCATTTACAGTCTGTAATAGAATAGAAGATGTTTATTGATGTACATGTACATATTGTTACAGTTTGTTGTGAAATCCTGAATATAACATAATGAATGCTTGCTATGCATACATACGAATAACTGTGTTTGAACCTTCTAATTACAAGCAGCTGTTGAAAATCATATAAATTTTCATTTCAACTATGTTAAGTTGTTTGTAGGTTGTTACAGCTGTTACTCTTTGTAAACTGATTCCAGCTATGCATGTTTTAACATTATTAACACACTGAGACGTGTTTCATATTTTAGCGACACTTTTTCAGTTTTGGATTGTACAGCCTGGAGATTTGTGTGCATGCACACTCACATACACGCGCACACACACGCACGCACGCATGCACACACACACGCGCGCACACGCACACACACAAACTCAAATCACACACACTCACTTAAAACACACACACACACACAAACTTGTGTGTGCATAATGCAGAAACATTTTCTGATGTCATTTAGTAGTTCAGTGTTGTTAAGATATGCTGTGTTGCCTATATAAATGCAGTGTCGTATATAAATGCAGTGTTGTGTGTGTGTGTGTGTGTGTGTGTGTGTGTGCGCGCGCGCGTGTGCGCATGTGTGAAGACCACTCACTATCACTTGTTCTCTCCCTCTGACTCACTTGTACAATTCATTCACTCTTAACGTTCAAGAATATATTTTATTTTTTCACAATCAACAACAACAAAAAACCCCAGACATGAAACCCATAACAAATCAACAAAAATTTGGTATCACCCTGACATTGTATCACTCTTCCACACAGTCACTGGCAGCATCATGCAGATACTTCACATCTGTACTGTTTGAACATGGCTAAACTGTTCATAAATATACATAAAATCGTGTGTGTGTGTGTGTGTGTGTGTGTGTGTGTGATTGATTGATTTGATTGATTTATTCTTTTATATCGAGGATAATGGAATAAGCACTCTTGTAAATGTCATCTGTTCCCACCGGCACACAATGGCCTACTCTTACGAAAAGCGGAACAGGATTTAACGTGTGCATAAGATGTTCTACGTGCGTTTGCACACAGGGCCTTGGTTTAAAGTCTCATCTGAAAGACTTTTGGGGAGAGTGGAGTCAGCACTGATATTAACTCCAGGGAAAAAATCTCCTTGACCAGAATCGAACCCGAGTTGTCAAACTGACAGCACAATGTTCTGACTACTAGGCTATCTGTCCCCCCAGAGAGAGAGAGAGAGAGAGAGAGAGACTGTAGGATAAAAATAAAATTTAGAACAACTTTACAATACAGACACACAATATTATCTTTCATGATGTTTTTTTTCCTCCACAAAACATTCACTTCAACCTAATTCTATCATTGTAAACATAATGATTTCATCTGCAAACATCAGCCTAAAAATGAATAACTTTTGTCTTCAAACTTTGCAACCTGCCAACCAACAAAAATGAGACATTCAGCGCTGAACAGCCCTCTGAAGATCTGTGACTAGTTCATGCTGAAAGAAGGCAGTTTTCTGACATTGTCCATGCACTGGCTATTCTGGAATTATGACTGTTCATTTCCGCTAGTCATTACAGGTGTTCAACACAGCCTGCCTCTCCACATTGGTATTCTGGAATTATGAATGTTCATCGTCCGCTAGTCACAGGTGTTCAACACAGCCTTTCCACATTGGTTTTACCTTCCAAACAACTTCAGGCTGTCACCCAAACATCCATCTTTATCAAATACCAATCTTTATCCACATAACCATCTTTATTAAATACCAATCTTTATCCAAATAATCATCTTTATCCAAACATGAATCTTTATCCAAACATGAATCTTTATCCAAACATGAATCTTTATCCTATCATCAATCTTACACAGACAACAGCTTTAGTTTTGCCACACATGGTTTGTGTGCCACACGTGTATCACTATGCTGTGACTCAATACAACTCACAGCGTTATATTACTGACAAGGCGTAACACTCAGCAACATCGCCAAAATGCAAACTTGTTCAATAAGATGAGAAACGAAAAGGTGAAGTGAACAGATGACAGACAGCTTGCATTACACATGCTGTTTATTTCCAGCAGCTGTCTGTGTCATCCATACTGCTCTGGACCCGGCTGATCATCAGGAATAATGACCCAGAGCTTAGGTAGAACATTGACATTATTCTGCCTTTTTTTCATTTCTTCTATTTTTGCCTGGTCAAAAAACTAAAGGCTCAGAAGAGGAACCCAGAACCATATAAGTAGAGTGAGTGTGTGTGTGTGTGTGTGTGTGTGTGTGTGTTTGATTTTACATCTCTTCACTTAAGTGATATTAGTCGAGAGGGGGAGGGGGAGTGATGCGATGAGGACTTTAAAGCAGAGATAAGTGTTGGTATTAAAAGGTTTTGTGTGTGTCAATATTCTGATTCCAAACAATATAAACAGCATGTTGCAAAAACATAGTAAAGAAACGCAAATAGAAGAATAACGCATAAAACCGAACACTATGCTAAAAGCAGAGCCTGTGCAATATTGCAAATCATTGTGGCAGTAAAAGTGTTTGTTACAGTCTCACGGTCATATTTTCCACAAAGAAATTAGTGGAGACAGCATCAGAGACAGAAAACAGAAATGATTGGAGACGGCATCAGATACAGAGCTATCTGGCATAATAAGTTTGGACTGGTTAGAATCTTGTTTAGAGATGTATCTTGAAAGGGTAGAAGGAACATTTTTAAGCCCTGACATTGTTACAAAATATGAATATTTGAAAGTTTGTCACCCTGGTGTGTGTGTGTGTGTGTGTGTGTGTGTGTGTGTGTGTGTGTGTAGATTTTTTTCTCCTAAATCTGAGAACAGTATGTTTGATCTCCACAAATATTCTTTTTTTTTCAGATATTTTGATATGTTTTCTTGTTTTCCAGTCTTTTTCAGCTCTGATTTGAACAGCTGAATATCTCTTTAAACTGAAAAACAGAAACCCTACAATTCAGCATCATCAAAACAAGCCATGGTGCATCTCCAAGAAAGCAGGTTTAACTTGTTTAAAAAAAAAAAAAGGGTTAACTTAAAAAAAAAAAAGGTTAACTTATTTTTCTCCACAACAGCAGCAGCTGTGTCTCTGATACACCCCTAACATGCGCTTCTTCATCTAGGAGTGCTTATTCCACTTT
>CM060317.1:820250-880250 GCA_030674155.1 Stramonita haemastoma
TGAAAAAAAAATATGGCACATTTTCAACACTACCAAGAGCATTCAAATCACGCATGCTTTCTTTTTATGGACAACAGAGAAAAGGTTGGAACACCAGTAATTGCACCCAGCAATGTTCCAATCAATACAAAAAAATATTCTTAACAAATAAAAGGAGACAATAAATACAGCTGGGAACTCATAATAACAAAGATATAAGACAAATGAGACAGCACAGCCACATTTAAGTTTGTATGACATCAAAACCGTTACACATGTACGCACAAACACATGCACATGCACACACATGCTCAATCACAGATGCAACCACACACACACACACACACACACACACACACACACACACACACACACACACACACACACACACACACACACACACACACACACACACAATTATACAATGATTTCAGCAGCTTTATGCAGTGATTCTAATGAAGGGGGTGATGTTTTGACATACTAAAGCCTGAATGGCCAGTACACAATGACTCTCCACTTACAAACAAAAGGACAAACTGAAGCACCAGAGAAAAACATGCCAGGCTGCTCTCCTCTCTCACGTCTGCTTTTCATGGTCTTTCTGCCTGATGTTGATGGTGAGGGCTGAACCAACCACCAAGGCTACATTGGGAAGAGGTACCATTACACATGAAAGGTTGGTTTTAACCATCAGATTTCAACTAGTCTGTAGCTTTGTGACTGAGTATGAAGCTTTGAACAAAGTGATAAAACCACCTGAACAGTCTTCAGAAGACAGCCGCCCTCAATGGGGGATCACAATGTCCATCTTCCTGCAGGCTGACACAGAAAGAGGTGGCAGCCTTGACACTGTCTGTCTCCAGGTGGCAGCCTTGACACTGTCTGTCTCCAGGTGGCAGCCTTGACACTGTCTGTCTCCAGGTGGCAGCCTTGACACTGTCTGTCTCCAGGTGGCAGCCTTGACACTGTCTGTCTCCAGGTGGCAGCCTTGATACTGTCTGTCTCCAGGTGGCAGCCTTGACACTGTCTGTCTCTAGGTGGCAGCCTTGACACTGTCTGTCTCCAGGTGGCAGCCTTGACACTGTCTGTCTCCAGGTGGCAGCCTTGACACTGTCTGTCTCCAGGTGGCAGCCTTGACACTGTCTGTCTCCAGGTGGCAGCCTTGATACTGTCTGTCTCCAGGTGGCAGCCTTGACACTGTCTGTCTCTAGGTGGCAGCCTTGACACTGTCTGTCTCTAGGTGGCAGCCTTGACACTGTCTGTCTCCACTGCTAGGCTGTGCTGTGAGCATCACCACTGACTCATCAGGCCTAAGGCTATATCAGGGCTGCCACATGTATGTTATCTTTGTGAAATTGTGTACAAGTTTAGCTGCATCAAATATCACCCATATTGACTGCTAAACTTCTTCAAATATGTAAAACTGTCAAGTAAAAGAACACTGCTTATCACATAAAAAAACACACAAGCTTTGTTCAGTCAGAGTCTATTGAAAACTTATAGCACATTACAGATCCAAGGTTTCAAAATTTCAGACAAACTTAAAAAAAAACAAAATTTCAGACAAACTTGGTAATTATAAGAGACCAACTCCTGGCAAAGCGATTAGTGCAGAGGGCTCCTGGCTGGAAGTTTCTTTATTCAAATCCCAAAACAGGGAAGGAATTGGAGGGGGGTCTCTAACCTGCTTCTCCTTCAACATAAAATCTGTAAGCATTAGCCTCCACACTATAAATACACTGCTCCAAGTAATGACCACACGCTACAGGTCTCTGTTACTCTCTGACCTGATGGATGCCTGGACATTTAAAATATGAAGAAAGTGGGAACCTCACCACTGACACATCATACTCAGAAAATGAGTAAGGAAAGCAGTGATCACCAGTTTACAACTGTAAATAAAGTGTTAAAGACTGATTCAGTTTAATTTCATTTGGAAATGGGAAATTAAATATTTTGTCAGACATGTACGCACATATCTTCAGACCTGATGACTTCACTTCCCTGTCAGGAGTCCCTGAGACAGACACCACCATGAGACTTCAGGCAGTGTGGTCTGGGCAAGTTGAGCAGTCTGCACACCCTATCCCTACACCCCATTAAGACTTCAGGCAGTATGGTCTGGGCAAGTTGAACAGTCTGCACACCCTATCCCTACACCCCATTAAGACTTCAGGCAGTATGGTCTGGGCAAGTTGAACAGTCTGCACACCCTATCCCTACACCCCATTAAGACTTCAGGCAGTATGGTCTGGGCAAGTTGAACAGTCTGCACACCCTATCCCTACACCCCATTAAGACTTCAGGCAGTATGGTCTGGGCAAGTTGAACAGTCTGCACACCCTACTATCCCTGTCCAGGTCACTGATGACAATGCATGCTGGACATGTAAAAAAAACAACCCAGGGTCAACCCCAGGGCAGCAGTCCCCTCATACAGACAGGACACCAGAGACTGGAACCCCTCCCTCTGTTCCTTCAGATCGTCAGTCTGACATTCTAACCACTCTGCTCTCCCATCCCCTGGAGTTGGGAGGACAGCTCCAATATTATAAATGCTGATCCTAAATACAATAAACAAAGTAAAAGCTGTTGTGTCATTTTTGCTTGCTATTCTGTTAGCCATTTTGAAGAGAAATAAAAACAGCTAAACAAAAAACCCAACCCATCTTGTTGTTTATAATCCTGCCAACCACAGAGGCCATATTGGGACTGTCACCTAGTCAATTTGTTTAAAAAACATCTCAAATTTAACTACACAGCTACATAATTATACCGATTCACACAGGGTTTAAAACCAACTTTGCAGTTGATCGCTCCTTGTATCAACACCCTGACCAACCTTAAGGGCCAACCCAAGACGGTCACATAGAAGGAAAAACCACACCAACAACACATAAAATGAGAAAAAACCCAAACCAGATTCTTTAAACCAACCTTGTTCACAAGGACTGACTCTGCCATCTTCACTCCTATCACACAGAACACAAGGACTGACTCTGCCATCTTCACTCCTATCACACAGAACACAAGGACTAACTCTGCCATCTTCACTCCTATCACACAGAACACAAGGACTAACTCTGCCATCTTCACTCCTATCACACAGAACACAAGGACCAACTCTGCCATCTTCACTCCTATCACACAGAACACAAGGACCAACTCTGCCATCTTCACTCCTATCACACAGAACACAAGGACTAACTCTGCCATCTTCACTCCTATCACACAGAACCACCCCGGATTTTCTCAGACAGTTAAAAAAACAACAACTTAAAACACAATGACAGGCCAACTAAACAACAAACCATAACAAAATATCAGCAGCAATGACAAAAACACCAAGAACAGTACAATAATACTGAAAAGAATTAACAGTAACAATGCATTCATCATGACTGTAAGTCAGATAATGAGCATTATAATGACAACTGGAAGAAAATCATAGAAAGCACTAAATTTGCCTGGTCGCTTTAAAAGTATATAAAAAAAAACAAAACTAATAGTGAATGCTGATTATGTTAATATAAAATAGTTGTTTAGTTCTTTAAAAATATATACCATTTTCTATATTTGATTTGTTCGCCATGAACTATTATCACAAAGTATTGGGTTTGTTTCTGGTATGGCTTTTTTTTTTAAGTACAGAAAATGAATAAAATGGGATGTCATGAAGAAGTATGATGAAAAACCAGTTTTCTGATTTCTTTTCAGCAAAAAGATCATCTCCAGGAAAGCCTTACACTCACATTTTGATGGCAGCCAATGAACTTGCTCATAAGACTCCCTGGAGACACTTTTTACGTACATGCATAGAGATTTTCATACGTTTTTAAGAATTGCAAATATATATATATATATATATATATATATATATATATATATATATATATATATATATATATATATATATATATAATGCTCTCATTTGTCACTCTGCTTTCATCTTGTTCTTTGTTTATTTTTTCATAAATTCTGCAGAAGGAAGAACATTGAAAATACAAAAAAAACCCAAGTTCACAGGTATATAAGTACAACACTTTTTAATAATAAATCCAGATGCACCATCACACTGCACAAAACACACACACACTCCCCCAACACAACACACAACACACACACACACAGACCACACATACACACACACACACAAACACAGACACACAAACACACACACACACACACACACACACACACACACACACACACACACACACACACACTGCCCTTCTCCCCAAACCAGTCTCAGGGCACCCAGTTGAAGATCATGTTGAAGTTCCTCTCCCTGTGCACCTTGTTGGGGTCGCCGGGGATCTGGAAGCAGTCGACAGGGAAGGCGCCGATGGTGCGGTTGTAGAGGTTCAAACTCAGGTCCGTGCAGCCCAGCAGCTGGCTCTGGGCCGAGTGGTGCTCGTTGACCCTGAAGGTCATGTTGAAGAAGTGCACGCAGATGTCGGCCACCTTGGGCACAGAACCCAGGCACAGCATCGGCGATTTGTCCGCTGGGGGAGAGAACGGTCTGGGTATTACAAGTAACTCTATGAACATTGAAACTCTTTGTCAGTTACAGCATATCCTAGGTCTTAGAATTTCAAGAAGCACTATGAACATTAAAAGTAACTATTCAGTTACAGTATATCCTATGTATCAGAATTTCAAGAATCTTCTGATAGATAATGGATCAATAATGACAGACATGCAATTTTTAAAACAGTAGCAGGCACCAATCAGTCTAAAAAGATTATGCAGTTGTGCTCTAGGCTCTAGAGCACAAAGTCTGGGTAAGTAAGTATGGAGGGCAAGCTGTTACTCATGCAACAGACCTCCCCCTCTCCACGTTGCTGGAATGATCCATTGGAAAGGCAGTCGCCAATACACATGGTTCCAGTGCCATCGCAAGAGCCACCAGAACGTTGCCATATACAGCCCCAAAACGCCCTGGGGACTCCACCTCCCCAATTTTTCCTCAGGGATAGTGTCTAAACATACCTGTATGCATGCTGGGTTTTTTTTATTTTATTGTCATCTGCTCTTACCGGCATACAATGGCATGCTCTTCCAAAAGGCAAAACAGGTTTTTAACATGTGCGCATGATGTTCTGCATTCATTCGCACACAGGGCCTGGGTTTATAGTCTCATCCGAATGATTTTTTTTACAGCAATGATAAACAATAAAAGGCAAGTTGTCACAAACAACCAGAGTTGAGTTTCCTTTTGAGATTTAAGTTTACTGCAATCTGTCATAATCTTTAAGTTCTGTACCCCATCAACACACATGCACGCACACACGCACGCATGCACACACGCTGGCACGCACACACACCCCACCCTTACTTTTCTCTCTCTAATTCCTGAGGCAAGTCTGGCAGCTCCTCAAAAACAAAAACAAAAATAAAAGCTCATGTGCAATGTGACATATAAATAAAACAGACATCTGTAGTGTCATGATTGTGTTTAAACCAGTGCCACTCTCTACTCACCTGATATGACAGCCCTGTGGATGGGTTTTCCGTCCATGAAAAACTTCAAGTCCAGTTCCTGAAAGGCAAACAGCTATCAGTAAGTCTTCCTGAACATGCTTAATAACCATACATACATACATATATGTTTATGTTAATTAATATGATTTTTTTTCAATGCCCCCACAAGAGCTCCAAGGTCCACCCATGGTGAGATTTTGCGTATGCAGCCATGTTTACCCGCCATTAAGGTAGCCACATTCCACCTTCAGAGATGTTGTCTGAACTGAAACAGGACTCCTGTATGCCTGTTGTTGTTTTTTCTTAAATGGTCTTCCATCCCTACCAGCACGCAATGACCCACACTTTTGAAAGGTTTAACAGAATTTTGATGTGTGCACAAGGTGTTCTGTGTGCGTTCACACACAAGGCCTTGGCATATAGTCTCATCCAAAGGACTTTTAAGGGAGTGGAATCAGTACTGATGTGGGGTTTTTTTGTTTGATTTTTTTGTGAGATCAGATTTTCAGAATTTCCTGTCATCAACTACGATGTGATAGAATCACATATGTAGCCTCGGGAGTACTGAGTAGGGAATCTTTGTTTTCCTACTTCTACTGTGGTGGACATGAATGGTTGAGCATGCATTATTCTCTCTCTCTCTCTCTCTCTCTCTCTCTCTCTCTCTCTCTCTCTCTATTGTTTGTCATTTCCTTTCCTTGCTTCTTTCCTCTTCTCTGGTATTATTTTCCTCCAGTGCTTTCATCTTTCAGCTCCACAGCTCTTCTTAATCATCTGTTGCAATCCAGCGGAGTCATCGTCTGTTGGTCTGCTTCATTCAGGGCCGTCTGTCCATGCATGGTTCCTTCTGTGATGTTGCCTGGCAGCCCTGTGTGTCTGGGTCTGGTTTTTGTCCTTGCACTGTTCTTTCTTCACAAGTTGATCATGTACTGGGCAGTGGGGCCTAAGGCATCTCTTCTCTCTTCAGCATCTTCTTTGCTTCTGGACTGAATGTCTGTTGTTCTGTAAACACTCTCACACTCTTTCATACTTCTATACTAGTGAATACATTTAGTTCATATACTAAAATTCCCTTTCTCATCATCTCTCCTTTTTGTTCTTCTTTTATTTTTCCTTTTAGTTGCAAAGCAATCATAGAGCATCATTTTTTTTCCATTTTCATTACTGTTGTCTTCCTTGGGTGCTGTATAAGTTTTGTTTCATAGGCTGAAAAAAGAACAGCAAAAAAGAAATACCTTTGGATCAAACACATTTGGTTAGCATGACAAAGTCACACAGTTGGACCAGAAAGGACACAATCAATAAGAACATAAATGGAATATCAATAGTAAACAAACGGAAACTGCCTATGGGCATGCCACTTGTAACCATATCTGCAGCTCATAAGATTTAAACATTCTGTATCACAGAATTTCCTCTATAATACATGTAAACATGTATATATATATATATATATATATATATATATATATATAAAAGTTAAAGTTAAAGTCTGTCCCGAGCCTTAAGGCTCATCAGGCCGGTGCTTATCCCGGTTTCTGTGGCATTAAGCGACTGAGAGTCATAGACTCCCCCATGGATAGGACGCCAGTCTATCGCAGGGTTAACCCCCAACACAAGGTTGGTACCCCTTTTACACCTGGGTGGGGTGAGAAAATAGCCGTAAAGTGCCTTTTCCAAGGGCACAACGCCATAGCCGAAAGCTGGGATCGAACCCGCAACCTTTAGATTACGAGTCCAACGCCCTAACCACTAGACTACAGCGGCGGCTAAATATATATATATATATATATATATATATATACTGTCAGTTGATCGTTTTGCAGAGCGGAGGATCCACTGGAAGGTATTACCAGGTATTTTATAACATTCCAGCGTAAACTGATGATAGTTCATTCACCTTCAGCGTAAATAAAATACCCCCAGCAAAACACTGCACAGATAAATCACTGAACAGTCAACCAGGAACAGATCCTTAACAAGCTCTTGCTGTTACTCCATAAAATTTATTATATTGTATTAGTATTATTATATTAAAAATGTTTTTCATTCCTTGGCTAAAGCTGTGAGGTTCCCCAAAGGTGAGATTTTTGTGTAGGTGACCGAATCCCCCCCACCCCCCCAACCATTAAGGTAGCTGCAGTCTATATCAGTCATAGAAAATGGCCAATGATCATAAGTGTCTACAAGCAGATGGAGCATTTGGCAAGTTTTTGCCCTGATGTACCTGAATGTGTACTCAACCTTTTAAAAAGTGCCTTCAACCGGTTTTTCTGAGCTTTTAAAAAAATTTTTTTTTTATAATTTCCCAATTACTTCCAGCACACATCAGCCCTGTGGTGTGCATTTTCAACCTAATATAAGCTAACTACACAAAGCAGCTTAACCGTTTCCCATTCAATTGTCACTGAAAACTTTCTTTAAAGCTGTTATTAATTACTTTTTTTTTTAGTTAAAGTTAAAGTCTGTCCCGAGCCATAAGGCTCATCAGGCCGGTGCTTATCCCGGTTTCTGTGGCGTTAAGCGACTGAGAGTCATAGACTCCCCCCTGGATAGGACGCCAGTCTATCGCAGGATTAACCCCCAACACAAGGTTGGTACCCCTTTTACACCTGGGTGGGGTGAGAAAATAGCCGTAAAGTGCCTTTTCCAAGGGCACAACGCCATAGCGGAATAGCTGGGATCGAACCCGCAACCTTTAGATTACGAGTACAACACCCTAACCACTAGGCCACAGCAGCGGCACTTTTTTTTTTAATGACTATTTATTAAACTGATTCTTTGCACTCAAAAGTATTTGTGTGCATGCATATACAGTGATGAAAAGGTAACACAGTCTTTTGCGAAACTTACATGACTTTTGGAAATGAAGGTAAAGTTGGAGCAGGCAGTAGAATTCAGATGCAGCCTCTTGTTGGTAAGCAGAGAGCAGCAGGCACAGTAGCGTTCAAAGCAGTCACAATACCCAAACTTCACTGCCATGTTGTAGGTGAAGTTGGCTGTCCGATTGCGAGAACTGACCAGGATCGGTCCATCCAGGTTAAGAGGATCTACTTTATTGAGGAAGTGAGTCTCCTTCATAATATCACCAATGTCTTCAAAGGACACAGTCAGATTCCATTTTTGTGGCACAAACACAAGCTGTGGAAGGTGTTTTAGTGCCCCAGCACCAATCACCCCTAAATGTTCCAATGTCTTGTTCTTGATGGTCTTTTCCACTATCTTGCTTTTGACTTTAACACCTAATTCATACATTTTATTCTTGGTCAAACTATGGGTATCTTTTTCCCTGTCTTTTTCATGATTTTCAGCGTTTTTGCTTTCTACTGTCCTACTGGTGTTAACACCCTTCACAGTCCAGTTTTTCTGTTGGAGATCTTCATCATGTTTTACAGGCAGAAGCTGAGGAGCAGCAAGCACATTTACCACTGGTAACTCCATGTGCTTGTGTGCTACTGTAACATACTGTCTTGTAACACTAAGTGCCTTCTTGGGAATTTGTGTTGACTTCAAATGTCTTGACTGCCCAGGGAATAGCATCACGTCATCTGGAGACAAAACAAATCAATGCCCCCCAAAATTAATGATAATCAGTAAATCTGAAAGAAAAATAAATGAATGTACAGGAAAATCAGGGATTTTAAAATCATAGCTGAGTCAAGGAACAGACAGGGGGTACGGAAAAGGGGAGGAACATGGGAAGTCAAGAGAGGGGGAAACTGAAGGAAAAACAGACAAATACTGAAATAGACAAACAGGCAAACAGTTAAAGAAAAGTAAAAATGGTAAAGGTGTCCCATAACTTGTGTGGTCGTAGGGGACCAAGGCATCAGAGACCTCAGCTTCTCAAGGGGCCAGCATGTTGAGGGTGGCACCCATCTCATCTCCCTCACTGCTTTACCTTCCATGACCCTATAGAGGGCAGGTACCCATTTACAGCTGGGTGAACCGGGGGAACTGTACTGTAGCCAAGGCATGCAAGCGGTCATTCATCCAATTGGCAACTATGCTAGTCACTGCTTAACACTGGCTGGGGGAAAGCGAGCACTCTGACCACTGAACCATCCCGTCCCCTAAAGATACAGTAAATAAATTAATATTCAGCAACAGGTTAGCATGAGCTAGAAAACAAGACACAGACTTTTAACAGAAATATGCCAGTTTTTGTGGTGTAGATTGTTAGAAGATTCTATTCCAACACCTGTGTTACATGATTATAACCAACTCAATTTGTAGTGTGTGTGTGTGTGTGTGTGTGTGTGTGTGTGTGTGTGTGTGTGTGTGTGTGTGTGTGTGTGTGTGTGTGTGTGTGTGTGTGTGTGTGTGTGTGTGCATGTAGGTGGGTGGTGTGTGTGTGTGTGTGGGGGGGGGGGGGGGGGGGTCAGTGCTGATATTTTGTACAAGACAATTTATAAACTGAGACCCAGCATGGAAAATAAAAATTCATATAAAAGAACCCACTGTTGCAAGACAATTGTGTTTCATAAAATTTTGTTGACAAAAAATACAAAATATAGCAAGCAACAACTCATTTGGGGGGGGGGGGGGGGGGGGGGGAAGAAAGGTGGCTTACACATAGTAATACAATTATAATGGCTATGGTCTGTAATGTACCCAGTAGTCTGAATTACATCCAGATAAAACCTCCCATCATTTTAAACAACAAATCCTCATTTTCTTATCATCACCTTGGTATCAACATTATCATTTTAAAAAATATATATACACTGTGTGTGTGTGTGTGTGTGTGTGTGTGTGTGTGTGTGTGTGTGTGAGAGAGAGAGAGTGTGCATGATTCTGTGTTTATGTGACTGTTTTTACGGGGTCAGCTCTATGTTCCCTCAGCTCTATGTTCCCTCAGCTCTATGTTCCCTCAGCTCTACTTTTCATATGCTTTCATATGCTTCCACTGAAAAGAACTCGGGATCATACTAAAAAGTTATTTATATCAATTTCTTTCTTTTGTTAATTCATTTGATTTTTGATAATGTGCTTATGTGCAAATGACAATTATTATTTCTTGCTTTACTCATTCTGTAAGTCAATGGGAAGGACAAAACATTTGATTTAAAAGCGTTATCTCGCTTAAAACTGCAAGACTTGCGTGTAGTTATGTCTCATTGCCTGTAATTGGATTATGCATACTCCTATATTTGTCTGTCTTTTTATGCTGCCTGTTTTTCTGTATGTATGTCTGTCCATTGGTTTGCTTCTCTCTCTCTCTCTCATCCTTCAGATGGGGCTATAAATCGAGGCCCTGTGTGTGAACACACGCAGAACATCTTGTGAACACGTTAAATCCTGTTCCCCTTTTCCACCATTGTGTGCCGGTGGGAACAGATGACAAGATTTACAAAACTGCATGCACACTGGGACTATTTGTAAAAAGCACATGATTGCTTATTCCATTATCCTCGATATAAAAGAAAAAATAAAATAAAATAAAACATCATTTTCATGATAAAATCATGCTTGACCACTGGTCAGTTTAACCATTGCTTGACCACAAGTAATTCTGACCATCGCATGGTCACTGGTCACTCTGACCATTAGTTGACCTCTAGTCATCATGTAACTTGGCTTGAGGGAACATAGAGCTGAGGGAACATAGACATGGTGTCTGAACATTGCGCCTGCGTAGGCTACATGCAATGATGTATGCATTTTGTCATCAGTTCGTATCAACACGGAACGACCTACTCTGCCGTAATAGTAACGTGTGTGCAAGGCCTCGGTTTAAAGTCTCATCCAAAGATCTTTTGGGGGAGTCAGTTCAGTACTAATGTTAACCGGGGTAAAATTCTGTAAAATGGGCGCCTCCGTGGTGGCGTCTGATCAGGAGCGCAACGCTCTAACCACGTGTGTTTAAGCGTGCGTGCGTGTGTATCTCTCTAACGAATATGCACACACAGAACAGATACACGTCAGCACCGCTAAAATGTTTATAATTCACAAATCAATGAAGAAAACTGAAAGGGGCTCAACTTTTCTAGTTTTTCATGATTCGATGGCCTACACTCAGCACTTGTGTCTGACAAATCTAAAATAATATTAAGTGTGTATGTTGACAGTTTGTTCAGTGTGATTACTGATACCTTTCTGGGGCAATAACGACAACAAGTAGAGCATGCTGACAAATGACACAGCAAGCAAACTGATGAAGACCCGCTTTCGGAATCGCATCGCTGCCATGATAAGTGATGTTTTTGTCACGTGATCAATGTCAGAGTGTTCTCCCTCTTTCTACTTTCAGCTTGCGTATTCTGACTCCTTGCTCTGGCGGTGTACCACACTCAAAACACTACCGCGCAGTAAGGACTATGGTAGTGGTTTTGGCGTAAGGCTTTCATGCCATATCCACTACCCTATGCTGTAAACACTACCTTAGTGACTTTGGCGTACTCTAAGCTAAAAACACTACCGCTTACATCCCAGATTGACTCACTCACTCAGTCCCATGTCCCAAAGGACGTAGGGGGTACATGAGAGAAGACGCAACAGAGATCTTTTTCCATGCTTCACGATCCTGTGTGGCTAGTAGGAGGTGTTGCAGGGGTTGGGCGGTCCAGTCTTTGATGTTGTCAACCCATGATTTCTTTTGGCGGCCTCTTCTTCTCTTGCCCTCAACTGTTCCTTGCAGGATGGTTTTTGCTAGGGTGTTGTGTACCCAGGCTTTGCGTTTTAAAGACTAGAGCGCAACTCCATAGTCTTCTGAGACTGATGGGTGACTACTACTACTACTACTACTACTACTACTACTACTACTACTACTACTACTACTACTACTACTATACTATTACTCTATATTACACTGCTAACATAAACACATCAATAATATCACTATATTACATTGGTAACATGTATATATCCATAATATCACTCTATAGTTATACTGCTAACATAAATACATCCATAATATCACTCTACAGTTACACTACTAACATAAAATTTTAATACATCCATAAAATCACTCTATATTACATTGGTAACATGTTTACATCCATCACTCACACTCTCACTCAGTCCCATGTCCCAAAGGACGTAGGGGGTACATGAGAGAAGACGCAACAGAGATCTTTTTCCATGCTTCACGATCCTGTGTGGCTAGTAGGAGGTGTTGCAGGGGTTGGGCGGTCCAGTCTTTGATGTTGTCAACCCATGATTTCTTTTGGCGGCCTCTTCTTCTCTTGCCCTCAACTGTTCCTTGCAGGATGGTTTTTGCTAGGGTGTTGTGTCTTGTGGTGTGACCAAACCACATCAGCTTTCTCCTCTTTATGGTGGAGAGCACAGGCTCTTGGGGGCCCACACGCTTTTTGATTTCTTCTTTCACATAGTTATTGGTCTTGTGTTCTTTGTATGATATTTTGAGGAGTCTTCTGTGGCACTTGTTCTCGAATGCTTGGATTCTCCTCTCTAACTCTGCTGTCAGAGTCCATGATTCACAGCCATATAGGAGGATAGATATCACGAGGGATTTGTAAAGGTGGTATTTGGTGCAGAAGCTGATGTTGTTGCTTCTGATGATCTTCTCGAGTCTGACTAGAGCAGATGTTGCTGTTGCAATGCGAGCTTTCACTTCATTGTTTGATGTGCCATCTTTTGTTAGGATGGAGCCTAAGTATTTGAATTGGCTCACCTCTTCTAGTGTTTCTCCATTCATCTTTATTTCCGTGATGTCATTACTCGCGCTGTTGACCATGATCTTTGATTTCTCTGTACTGACCTCCATGCCGTCCATAATACATCCATAATACCACTCTATAGTTATACTACTAACATAAATACATCCATAATATTACTCTACAGTTACACTACTAACACAAATACATCCATAGTATCACTCTATAGTTACACTGCTAACAGACATCACTCTACACTTAACTGCTAATATAAATACATCCATGTCACTCTATAGTTATACTGCTAACATGTTAACATAAAAACATCCATAATATCAGTCTATAGTTATACTGCTAACATAAATACATCCACAATATCACTCAACAGTTAACTGCTAACATGAATACATCCATATCACTCTATAGTGATAGGACATCTTGCACACACGTTAAATGCTGTTCCACTTTTCATAAGAGTAGGCCATTGTGTGCCTGGTGGGAACAGATGACAAGATTTACAAAACTGCAAGCACAGGGGGACTGGATGTAAAAAAGCACATGAGTGCTTATTCCATTATCATCGATATAAAAGAATATAAAGAACAGTTAAATGGTTCAATATGTTCTACTTTTCATCCTCTTCTCATTTCCCTCAGAGCTTTGTAAATGAAATATCAAGAAGATTACGGGGGTTATTATAATTTTCACCAGATGCGGACATGAATGCTACCTATCCCTGACCCCCCCCCCCCCCCCCTCCAATACACACACACACACACACACACACACACAAACACACACACACACACACACACACACACACACACACACACACACACACACACACACACACACACACACACACACCTTGCAATCATTTTATTTTTTGTAGTTTGACAAAAACGGCCGTACGGTTAAAGGGAAGTAACACGTCATACACTTCAAATTGAAAAGTACTAGAAAAGTGGTTTTCCTTTAATTGCTTGACACTCTTTCTCTGAGGCAATGGGAGACGACAGAGCTAGAGTTTCTGAAGTGTGTGCGTGTGTGTGTGTGTGTGTGTGTGTGTGTGTGTGTGTGTGTGTGTGTGTGATTTAAAAAATTTTTTTTAATTCTTTTATATCGAGGATAATGGAAAAAGTACTTATGTGCTTTTTTTTCATCCAGTCCCCGTGTGTATGCACTTCTGTATTTGTCATGTTCCCACCGGCACACAATGGCCTACAGGATTTAACGTGTGCGCAAGATATTCTGTATGCGTTCGCACTCGGGGCCTCGTTTTACAGTATCATCTGAAAGACTTCTGGGGAGAGTGGAGTCAGCACTGATGTTAACTCGCACATGCCTGTGTGTGTGTGTGTGTGTGTGTGTGTGTGTGTGTGTGTGTGTGTGTGTGTGTGTGTATGTGATTTTAATTACTGTTTTATTGAGGCTGTCATTTGTTTCTCGTTTATTTGTAGGTATGGCTGTGTTATAAAAGACTAATCTACAGTGCATAAAATTGTACAGAGATATAGCCAAATTGTGGGCAACAATATTTATATAATCTGAGTTATATAAATATTGTGTGGACCCCCCTCCAAGAGAATTTGTGAGTGTGATACCCATCTTTTAGAGAAATATCTCAGAAACGTTACATGGTTAATGAATTTAAAACTCCCCCATGCAAGAACAACTTTATGCCATAATTGATACCAGTGTTAAACAAATAAAAAGTACACAGCGTCAATTCAAGTCTATTTCTTTTATTTCAAGGCACTCATGTGCATTTTTTTTTTACAACTAGTTTCCTCCCTTATCAAGGATTACATCAATATAAAAAAAAAAACTGCTCTAACAACAACAATGATGAACCAAATAACAAAAACAAGAAACAACAAGAACAGTAACAAACAGAAGACAAGAGAGCGATATTTCATATATTATATACATATATCATATTATATATTTATATATACTATTGTACATTATATATATATTTAAAATTATTATTATAATATATAAAATTATTATATTGCTGCCTCGTCTTCCATGATGTACCTGTACTGCTGTTCCCACGCTGCTTATTTCAATCTCCCCGCCACAGCCATACCCAGATTCATTGTGTCTCATCCTCGGGATCGGCAGTCCACAAGGAGCACATCAATATTAGGCCGCTGTAGGGCCACCAGCCAGAGGGGCCCTGCACTTCTGCTGGGTCACTTTGGTGGTGTTCAGTGGTGCCTGTTCTGAGCCAACATACGCAGGACACCACCTACTAAGCGACAGTATTAGCTCAGTCGCGGAGCCAGACTGAGTGAGTCACCCACCTCAGGTGGCGACCACCACAACGTCCCTTTAACAACCATCTCCCTGTGAACCTCCAACCCCAAAGGCTTTGACACAAGCTCACCACGGGTCCAGAAGTGTATGGGCAAACCGAAACTGAGGTCACCATGAGACCAGAGCAACTGGGGCCACTGAATCAGAGGCAATTTTTATTATTACATGATGATCAATGATGATGAGGAGGATGTAATGATGCTGCTGTGGAAGCGCATCCGCTTTGAGACTACTTGACAGGGTTTACTCTACGCTTACTGTCATAATATATCCTGGTGTCAACCAGGCCCAAAAGATACAGACACCTGCAGTGTTGGTAAGGTAATTTGAGCAACACTCTCAAATTCACATCCGTAAAGTGGATGAAGCTCGACTGTGTGGTCCAAGTCTTCCCACTGAGCCTACAGCACACTCATTCTGGGTAGGAGCTGGCCGGAGTCCGAAAAATCCCTATGACTCTTTTGGGGCTCAAACCCGCAACCCTCCAGTCCGAAATTCAAGGTGTTAACCACTGCGCCAAGGCGGCTGGCTACAGTGTCCGTCTTGTTGAAGATATAGCTTTGCTGGTCAAAACTGGTTGCCTAGTGTGGATGCTCAGAGAGAATCTTGTTTCCAAGCAAAACCCTGTAGTAGCACTGGTATCACAATTTCTGTGCTGATTGTTTTTGGTTTTGACTGTAACACTACTGACATCCAGTAAAATCCTGCAACCTACTACTGTAGGGAGGGTGTGGTCGTCAGCCACAGTGTTCCTTAAGTGAAAAGGGTTACGCAGGCAGAATGGTGTTTTGCTGAAAGATTCAGTGCTTTCCTTTATGTTGTCACAGAACAATGTACTGGAAAGAAAACACACTGAAGTCTTGCAATCAGCAGTCTCCCTGTGAATATGTACCTTTTCATGAGATTCAAAAGCGAGGTCATCGCTGCAGGTTGCTTTGATCTAACAACAAATCGGTTCTTTTTAAGGAAAGGAACATCACAGCATCGGTGACACTGCCCTTGTGCAGGCTGTCTGTCCCTTGTGGCTCATTGTTTTTCTCTACTACAGTTTTTACACATGTCAGGCCTTCACTTCAGACTGCTCAAAAATGTTCAAGTTGGCATCCATTTGAATTCTGTGTGTGTGTGTGTGTGTGTGTGTGTGTGTGTGTGTGTGTGTGTGTGTGTGTGTGTGTGTGTGTATACAGGGGAGCAAGACAGGCCAGTGGTTACAGTGTTGCGCTTGACCTGACAGCCTGGGATTCAGACAGCATGGAGGGGCCTGTTTTAAGGAATTTTACCCTGAGGTTAACATCACTACTGATTCCACTCCCCCAAAAGTCCTTTGGAAGAGACTATAGATGATAGTCCTGCAAGCAGGAGCATGCAAAACATCTTACACACAGGTTAAAAACCTCCTCTGTCTTTTGGAAGACTACGCCTGGTAGGAATGGCGGACTATTTTTTTAAATGCATGCACACAGGAGTCATGTTTGGACACCATTCTTGAAGCCGTAATGGGGCTGCCTCAATGGTGAGCAAAAGCAGTTGTACATGAAAAACTGAACCATTGCTAATTCTCAGAGCTCTAGCCGAGAAACAACAAAAAAAATGCACATGTACATCTAAGTATGAATGATCCTGTTTATCCAAATGGACTTGAGCAATGTTATTTCTAATGATTGTAATTTTTTCAACTTATGTAGCTGCTATTTGTTTTTTCCAAAGAAAAGAAATTCTAGCTTGCTCAAGAACATCCTGACTCAATGATCAGAATGACAATGAACTAACTATCCAGAATATATCCACAAACATACAGAATTCACTCAGAAGCCTGAATACTCACACTTTAATTCTTTATTCAAATTCAAAGACTACATGCACAGAGGCTGGTGTTGTATAAAGCACAGCATCAGCAATAACATCTGACATTGGCTGGCAATGGGAATGAATCTAAAGCCCCTTGCCACAAATCTTTCGAAATTGTCATTTGCACAAAGTCTGATTCTCACAAAGTGAACAAGAGACCTTGTTGAACAGTGGTGAATGAGCAGTGCACTGATGCTGACACTTACTGCTGCTACACTTCTTCCACAGTACGAGTACTGTTGCCTTACATCACCTTACTCTCTGTGTGCATGACACACCACACAAAGCTTTCTCAGTTTATTAACCATACTTCTTTCTCTATGAAAATAAAACAAGGCTAAATATTAACAGAAATCCACAGAGACGATGGAAATCAAACCAGCTCTCAATCAGAACAATTTCATCTCTACACAGAGTTCTGTCTGTCTCCAGCCACATCACAGCAGACAGCAGACACCAGTGGCTGGACAATGACAGAGCGACAGAAGCAGGACATGTATGGCTCAGCATCCAGGACAGCACGGCACATCACCACTTCAGTAGTACATTGGTCTTCTCAGGGTTGTAGCCAGCTTGGAACTTCACTTCTGGATGCTGCAATCAAACAACAAATTCCATACTAGTTCAATACAGAAGTGTTTTTTTTTTATTTTATTTTTTTTTAAAATTACATACTTGTTAAATACAGAGTGCTGAATATTCTATCTTCAAATCATATACTAGCTGAATACATAGTATTGAACAATCTATCTTACTATTCACTTTTTTTTTCCATTCCACAGTTAAAGCTCTGCCGATGTCAAGATTATTATTGACAGGTGACGAACCCATGCACATATCAATAAAATCTTATCTACGCACACAAGAGAGTGTTATTATGTATGTGTTAAGAAAAGACAAAATGCATAAGAATTCATAAATTCTAAATGTGAAACACTACCTTTTTATAAATTTTTTTTTTTTACTGTGGTTGATGCTACTTTGCAACTGAAATAATATTTTCCACTCAAGAAGGAGGGTTGCAGGACAGATAAGACATTCACCTGCCAAACAAGTAAACTGTGAGGTTCTGGGTTCAATTCCAGCCTTGCCCTTTCTTCCCAGTTTAATGAACAAATTGAACTGAATGTCAAAGTCCTTTGGATGAGACGAAAAGCCATGGCCCCATGGCCAAATGCATGCAGAATTTCTTGTACACATTCCACCTTTCGAAAATGTAGGCTATTAAAATTTTCAGTGCTGGCAGAACCGATGACAACACAAAAAACCCCACATGCACATAGGTGTCGTGTTTAGAAGTCATCCCCAAAGTCAGAATGGTGGGGAGCAAAAACCAGTTACACATGTAAAAACCCAACAACCTCTAAACCAATCAGAATCCTAGTTGCTTGCGACTGCGGAATGACCTTCACCAATTTCTGCAGCCCTACAATGGCCTTCACGTTCATTGGGTGACCTTTGAAAGTGAAAGTGAGCCTTCAGTTACGATCACCAACGTCATCCTGGAATATTCCGGGAGCTGCCAGACACGCTGGACCCTGCATTCCTGGTATATTCCGGGAACCGTGCGACTAGGGTTAATTTTTCAATCTGAGCGAGCAACACTATTTTTTAGCTTGAGGTAAATGGTGGAGGACAGGAAAAATGGTGGAAGCAAAGACTGAAGGTAAACAGACAGACACTGAAACGACCCAGTGCACTGACCTGAGTGACCACCTGGTAGAAGACGTCCCTGTCGTCAGGGTGGACCATGAGTTCGGGGGCTTCCCAGGGCACACCCATGCTGAAGAGGTTGTCCACCTGCCACTTCTTGGCAATGCTGCACACAGCAAACAATCCACGTTGTTAACATGCATGTGCACTCACAATCAGCAGTAACTAACAATCAAAAAATACAACTGACTGAGAAAGGGGGCAACTCTGACCTACTAAATTTGTCAACTTTTTACAAGGTAGGAAGACAATGATCTTATTTTCACTTTAAAATCTTATTTTCTTTTCATTTCAAAACAAATTCTTTTCAAGTTTAGTGTTCTGATCCCCCACCTCTCCCACTCCTAGTACATCTTTCAGCCCTATTTCCCACATTTTTGTTCTCAAAAAAAGAAGAAAGAAATCCTCTTGGGCCTGCCTACAACCATCAGTATGGTGAAATATCGATACGCTGATATACACTCCATCTTTTCGTCCAATTATTCTCTTTGATATCGCAATGACTCGAGATCAAGAGATGAGTAACGCAGTCCTGGGTGACTCCAAAAAGCAAAGAGGTAGAGTGCTCAAACAACAATAGAGTGCTCAAACAACAATAGAGTGCTCAGACAACAATAGAGTACTCAAACAACAACAGAGTACTCAAACAACAATAGAGTGCTCAAACAACAATAGAGTGCTCAAACAACAACAGAGTACTCAGACAACAATAGAGTACTCAGACAACAATAGAGTGCTCAAACAACAACAGAGTACTCAGACAACAATAGAGTACTCAGACAACAATAGAGTGCTCAAACAACAATAGAGTGCTCAAACAACAATAGAGTGCTCAGACAACAATAGAGTACTCAAACAACAACAGAGTACTCAAACAACAATAGAGTGCTCAAACAACAACAGAGTACTCAAACAACAATAGAGTACTCAGACAACAATAGAGTACTCAGACAACAATAGAGTGCTCAAACAACAACAGAGTACTCAAACAACAATAGAGTACTCAGACAACAATAGAGTACTCAGACAACAATAGAGTGCTCAAACAACAAATAGAGTACTCAAACAACAATAGAGTGCTCAGACAACAATAGAGTACTCAAACAACAACAGAGTACTCAAACAACAATAGAGTGCTCAAACAACAACAGAGTACTCAAACAACAATAGAGTACTCAGACAACAATAGAGTACTCAGACAACAATAGAGTGCTCAAACAACAACAGAGTACTCAAACAACAATAGAGTACTCAGACAACAATAGAGTACTCAAACAACAGTAGAGTGCTCAAACAACAATAGAGTGCTCAAACAACAATAGAGTACTCAAACAACAGTAGAGTGCTCAAACAACAATAGAGTGCTCAGACAACAATAGAGTGCTCAAACAACAATAGAGTACTCAAATAACAGTAGAGTGCTCAAACAACAGTAGAGTGCTCAAACAACAATAGAGTGCTCAGACAACAATAGAGTGCTCAGACAACAATAGAGTGCTCAAATAACAATAGAGTGCTCAAATAACAATAGAGTACTCAAATAACAATAGAGTGCTCAAATAACAATAGAGTACTCAAATAACAATAGAGTACTCAAACAACAATAGAGTACTCAAACAACAATAGAGTACTCAAACAACAATAGAGTACTCAAATAACAATAGAGTACTCAAACAACAATAGAGTACTCAAACAACAATAGAGTACTCAAATAACAGTAGAGTACTCAAATAACAGTAGAGTACTCAAACAACAATAGAGTACTCAAATAACAATAGAGTACTCAAATAACAATAGAGTACTCAGACAACAATAGAGTACTCAAACAACAATAGAGTACTCAAACAACAATAGAGTACTCAAATCACAACAGAGTACTCAAATAACAACAGAGTACTCAAATAACAACAAACAAGCGTTCCAGTGCTTTGTTGTAGAATGAGGACTCACTTCATGCGCATGAGGTTGAAGTCGTCCTCAAACTCAGACTGCCAGTCCTTGAACTTGTCCTCGTTGTCAAAGGGCGGGTTGTCCAGGTCCAGGCTCTCCAGCTCCTCCACGATCTTCACAGTAACAACACAGTAACAACAACACAGTAACAACAACACAGTAACAACAATGCAGTAACAACAACACAGTGATAACAACACAGTAACACCAACACAGTAACAACAACACAGTAACAACAACACAGTGACAACACCACAGTGACAACAACACAGTAACACCAACACAGTAACAACAATGCAGTAACAACAACACAGTGACAACACCACAGTGACAACAATGCAGTAACAACATCACAGTAACAACAACACAGTAACAACAATGATCTTAACAACAACACAGTAACAACACAGTGACAACAACACAGTAACAACAATGCAGTGACAACAACAACACAGTGACAACAACACAGTAACAACAAACACAGTGACAACAACACAGTGATGTCATCACAACAACACAGTAACAACAACACAGTAACAACAACACAGTAACAACAACACAGTGACAACAACACAGTAACAACACCACAGTGACAACAACACAGTGACAACAACACAGTGATGTCATCACAACAAACAGTAAAACAACACAGTAAACAACACACAGTGACAACAACACAGTGACAACAACACAGTAACAAACACAGTAACAACAACACATGTGACGTCACCACACAACAACACTGTGACGTCACCACACAACAAAGCAGTAACAACAACACAGTAACAACAACACAATAACGTCATCACACACAACAACACAGTAATGTCATCACAACAACCACAGTGACGTCAGCACGCAACAACACAGTGACGTCATCACAACCGTCTGGTCAGGTCACAGACAGAGGGCCAAGCATAGTGGCACTGCCTGGAGCTCACACCAACTATAGCGGCCATGGAGACAGTTGAGTACAGGTCACATTTTCAGTTTCCTTTAAAAAAAAAAAAAAAAAAAAAAATCAGTGATATCACTCTAGACTATCATACAGTTGAGTACAGGTCACATTGTCAGTTATATCACTATAGACTATCATACAGTTGAGTACAGGTCACATTGTCAGTTATATCACTATAGACTATCATACAGTTGAGTACAGGTCACATTGTCAGTTATATCACTCTAGACTATCATACAATTGAGTACAGGTCACATTGTCAGTTATATCACTATAGACTATCATACAGTTGAGTACAGGTCACATTGTCAGTTATATCACTATAGACTATCATACAGTTGAGTACAGGTCACATTGTCAGTTATATCACTATAGACTATCATACAATTGAGTACAGGTCAAATTTTCAGTTATATCACTATAGACTATCATACAATTGAGTACAGGTCACATTGTCAGTTATATCACTCTAGACTATCATACAATTGAGTACAGGTCACACTGTCAGTTATATCACTATAGACTATCATACAATTGAGTACAGGTCAAATTTTCAGTTATATCACTATAGACTATCATACAATTGAGTACAGGTCACATTGTCAGTTATATCACTCTAGACTATCATACAATTGAGTACAGGTCACATTGTCAGTTATATCACTCTAGACTATCATACAATTGAGTACAGGTCACATTGTCAGTTATATCACTCTAGACTATCATACAATTGAGTACAGGTCACATTGTCAGTTATATCACTCTAGACTATCATACAATTGAGTACAGGTCACATTGTCAGTTATATCACTATAGACTATCATACAATTGAGTACAGGTCAAATTTTCAGTGATATCACTATAGACTATCATACAATTGAGTACAGGTCAAATTTTCAGTGATATCACTCTAGACTATCATTATGAAAAGCAACATGGCATCTGCAGCAGTATCATTGAGACCATCTGTATTGCAATTCCAGCAATATTAGCCCCACTTGATAAAAAGCCAGAGTAAAAATATTCATATATTACGCGCAACAGAGCAACATCACACATACTATCTACATAACATAACAACCAGGCATTATATCTTTAATATAATTTGGGCAAGATACAGAGTACCATCATTCTTACTGTCTCCAAAACCAGACTATGATCACTCAAACTTCCTGCAAAAACAACCAAAGTGTATCATTCACACTGTCTGTCTGACAGGAGTAATGCCATTCACATTACAACCTGCATGGCATCTAGGCATTGTCAACATGAGATATGTATGGCAGTCATAGTCAAAGTTTTGTTTCCAGATGGTACATTGAATAAGCAATAAATTTGCTTTTTTTCATCCAGCCATCTAGCAAAACAACAACAAAACAAAACAAAAAAGAAACACAACAAAAAAACCCCCCCAAAAAACACTTAAACAAAAAACAGACAAACTAACAAAACGAAGCAGCAAGCTTCTTTTTGTTAGTAAGGATGTGTGTGTGTGTGTGTGTGTGTGTGTGTTGTGTTCAAATTCATTTAACGTCTTTTCACAAATTGTGATATTAGACAGGATGGGGGGGGGGGGGGGGGGGAGTAGGTGGGTGTATGAGTGTCAGGAAAAGAGGGTGTAGTTAGCAATGTATGGGATAAAGAATTTCAGGGAGTCAATACTTTCTAAGTAAATTAAAAAAAAAAAAACAAAGAAAAAAAAAACAAACACCTTTTTGTCACTAACCTTTTGAACTACATACAGTAAGCAAAAACGGGAAATGCAGTTCTAACAATCTCTAACAAAATCAGTAATTCCAATGAAAAACGTAACTAAATAGTTACTTAATTTCACATAAGAAAACACAAAATACCCCTCCCAGAAAAAAGAACGGGAATACCCAACAATAACAGCGAAAAATCAGCTACAATCAGCAACATCTCCTAGCCCTCACCCCCCAAAACCAAACAAAAATAAACAACAGTAGGAATACAAATACCGAGTACAAGAAAAATACTCCCCCCCCCCCCCCCCCCCCCCCCCCCAAAAAAAAAAAAAAAAAAAAAAAAAAAAAAAAAAAAAAAAAACCAAACCCACCCACCCTCACAAACATGACCAAAAAAAAAAAAAAAAAAAAAAAAAAAATCCGATTAGAGCATCTTTAGAGTCCAAAGCAATCACAATAACAAACCAACTGGACTATGAATCAACGATCTAAAAAAGTCATACATAAGTGATAGATTGTTAAAGATAGCTGATGGAGAATTTACCATCAAAACGGGAATATGCCCTTTTAAGCTGCTGCATGTTAGTACATGATCTACTGTTATATTATTACCGCATATGCAAAAAACATTTCCAACATATTTTGTCTTAAAGCAATTCAATTTCCATCTACAAGCTAAGGAAACAATCTGCTTTGAACAATATACATCACGTTCTCGTGTTTTAACAAAAGACTCAAATTTATGTAGTTCTTTGTGAGCACCTAGACACCCGAGCCTCATTTCCTCGCACTGAAATAACTTTTCTTGTGATTTTATTACAATATGATAACACTCTTGAAGTGAAAATGGGAGTACTAAATGTGACACCTCCAATGAACCCTTTGCTCCTTTCTTTGCTAGGATGTCCACTTTTTCATTGTAGTAAAAACCACTGTGGGATGGAATCCAACAGAAGGTTAGTTCCGAGCCCTTTAAAGATAAAACATGAATTAAATGACAGATTTCAATAACGATTTCAGATCTAACTTTTGTTTGCAAAGAACTAATGGCATGAATTACAGATTTAGAATCTACACAAAACAGAATCTGAAAGATTATTTTAGGAAAACTAACCAGAAAATTTAGGGCCATCAATATTGCGATTAGTTCCGCTGTAAATATCGAGATATCTTTTCCAAGATGAAATTGGTTTTCAGTTTTTAGATCTGGTATAATATAAGCAGCACCAGCGTTATTGTTTAATACTGAACCGTCTGTGAACACTTTTAAGTGATTGGGATAATTGTCTTCCAAATGAATTTTGGCATAAGAAGACACTAAATTGATATTGTCTTTTTTCGCTAGATCAATATAATTGATGTCAAACTTTGCTCTGTTGAGTTCCCAGAATGGAACTGGGGGCACTACATCCCGCTGTGCTATATTACCTGTTGGATTCAACCCAGACTTTGTAAAAATGTCTGATGTGTATGTTCTCAATGTGATATGTGATGATATAGATCTTGCTCTCTTTGGAAAATGGTTATCCGACTTAAGATTAATGACTGATTCCAAATCGTTTTGAACAGTCAGACTTCTCAAAACAAATTTACTGCAAGCAACACTCCTATAATCTTCCAAAGGTAAAACCCCTGAGGCACTGTATGTTTTTAAACATGAAGCGTGGATAGGTAGGCCAAGAGCAAGTTTATATGCCCTGCAGTCTATGCTTTGGAGTTTTTTCAAAAGATATTTTGGGGCACTAAAAAATACTTCCTGGGCAAAGGTTAATTTTGAACGAATTAGCGATGTTGAAAGATGCAACAAGGTGAAAATATCTTGGCCCCAAGGCTGGTTACTGACAATTTTCAAAATGCTTAAGCTTTTTCTTGCTTTAGTTAAAATGTATTCAATATGTTTATGCCATGTTAATTTTGATGTTAGAAAAACTCCAAGGAATTTAACTACTTGTTTATATTGTAAAATTCCACCGTTTATTTTAAAACTAGGCATTTCAATTGGATTTGCTCCATTATTAAACAACATCATGTGTGTTTTATCTCTTGATAGTTGTAATCCATTTTCAGTCATATAATTAGTTATAGCATTTAAATCGTTTTGATATAACTTTTTAGCATAATTTATAGATCTAGCAGAAGTGTTCTTTTTCATTGCAACTTTCATCCATACACATATATCATCAGCATATTGAGCCAATTCTACATTTTTTGAAAGATTGTCTGGCAAGTCATGCATCAAAATATTAAATAACATGGGAGCAATAACTGAACCCTGTGGAATACCCATTTGTAATAATGTGTGTGTGTGTGTGTGTGTGTGTGTGTGTGTGTGTGTGTGTGTGTGTGTGTGTGTGTGTGTGTGTGTGTGTGTGTGTGTGTGTGTGCGTGTGTGCGCACGCATGTGTGTTGTGTATCTTTGTGTGAGTGAGTAAGCAGGCATGTGTTGCAATACTTGCCAGCATGTGTATGTGTGTGCATGCATGTATACCTGTTTGGTGGCACAGATTTTGTTCTGCAATGGATGCTCTAAGTGGCAGACTATTTCCACCTTTACACTGACAACAAACGCGACAGGACTTACGATTTCCCAGTCTGGCAGGTCAGTCACATCATAGGTCAGCACCTCACCGTACTTGCTGTGAAGAACAAACAAGAAAATCTTACTTTGGTTATTTTCCAGGCATTTTCTTGTTTGCTACCACTGCAGTGTACAAGCATATTGAAATGTACTTTTATTTCAGTGCATGTCTGCATTCTTCCAATGCTAAACAAACATTCTAGCTTTAAAAAAATCATGTACATATGTAGACATGTACCCACAGGCACACACAAGAGCATATATACTGACACACTTAAAAGATACTTACACAGAGCGCACATATGCATGATCATTCATAAACACATCATTCCTTTTACTTTGATAATTTACTAAATCATTTAACGACACAAAAAGTTTCATTTCCAAACATTTGACAAATCTACCCTCACTCCATCAATCCCAAAGCCCTGTCAGTGTCCATCTTTTGAATAGTCTTTCACTCACAGGCACACACACAAAAATGACACAAGATTTGTGGTTCACCGGCTGCTAAACTTATCTTCTGCTCTTTATGGGTTTCTTTTTTTAGATGCAGCTGCACTTTTTACCACTTGCAGATGAGTAGAGAGCAAGTTAATCATGAAACGTTTAAAAGACTGCATTTTTTTTTAATAGCTAGAGTCAAACCCGTGACATAACTACACACCTTGATTGCAGCACTGACTCACCCCATGTAGGGCAGGTATTTCTCCTTGTAGACTTTGTCCACGGTTTTCAGGAACTCGTCAGTGATGATGGGACTCTTGGCCTCCCAGCGCTGTCAAACACACCATGTTGCCTCCTCCATCTCACAACTCCTCAACTAAACATTCCCTCAGCCCCCTGAGGTGCCTCGAGTTGATGAAGAGTTACTTAATTCCTATGGCTATTTTATTTTTATTTTATTTTATACCACTTCATGAAGAGTTACTTCATTCCTATGGCTATTTGCTAATACATGAATGACACAAGTTATCCACAGCCCTCAACCTGTATACCTTAATGTAGAGTTATAAACCCTCAACAAGTTTCTATATATATATAAGAAGTATCTATGCAGCTGTTTATAAATGAATTCCTAAGAAAGACATAAACTGTACATACATGCACGCATGTATGCACACATACTCACACACATACATACTTACACTCCCTGTTATCAAATTTTCTTGTTATAGTAGAATGAAAAGCAAGTAAAAACATAACTAAACAAATCTTATCCTCAATTTTTCTTTTAAAAAGGGTAAGATGGAAAAAACAAACATTGACAAAGTGAAATATGACAAAGCCTTGTATCATTTTCATCTGCTTAAATTCCAAGCTAGAAATAAAGAAATAAACTTTAAGAAGAAAAAAAGTGAAAAAGAAAATGAGAAAGAAAAAGAGAAAGGAAGAAAGAAAGCAAAAACTTCAGAGCAAAATTAAGAAGAAAGAAAGAAATTTTTAGAAAGCAAGAAAAAAAAAAAAAAAAGAAACAGAGAAAGAAAGAAAGAAAGAAAGAGAGAAAGGAAAGAAGAAAGCAAGAAACTTCATAGCAAAAAACACAAGAAAAAATGAAAGAAAGAAAGAAAGAAAGAAAGAAAGAAAAAAAGAAATTTTAGAAAGAAAGAGAGAAAGAGAGAAAGAAAGAAACAAAAAGAAAGAAAGAAAGAAAGAAAGAAAGAAGAAAGAAAGAAAGAAAGAGAGAAAGAGAGAAAGAAAGAGAGGAAGAAAGAGAGGAAGAAAGAGAGGAAGAAAGAAGGAAGGAGGAAGCAGTGCTCACAATGTTGCGCTTGTTGATCATGGTGCGCAGGAAGTCCAGGGGCGCGTCCAGGTAGATGACCAGGTGGGGGCGCCACATCTCACAGACGGTGTTGTCGTACACGAACGTCAGGTACTTCAGAGCTACACCCACCACTCGCACAGTTAGGCACACAGCAGGGTCACCTCAGAAAACACACACTTCACTGAACATCTACAGGACAGACACTGTAGCCCAGTGATTATGGCTGTTTGACTTCAATACTGTGGGTCCATGAGGTCATGGATTCGAATCTCGGTGTTGGTATCTATCTGATAAATTAAAGGTGGGGATTTTTGTGATCTCCAAGGTCAGCTTCCAGTGCAGACCTGCCAGTACCGTAAATTCACTTTGTGTATAATATCTATTACATGCAGAAGATCAAATATGCAAGCTTAAGATCCCGCAATTCATGTCAGTATTGGTAGGATACAAAAACATGAAGATATCCAGCATGCAACCTGTACAGTGAACTGCTCTGAAGTTGGAATGTGTTGGCTGAGGCCAGCAGGCAGATCTGCAAAGTTACAAGCACAGGAGAAGACCAGGCACTAGGCACCCCGTCTGTTAATAGAACGCACAGACTGATAGATAGATAGATAGAGATAGATAGATAGAGAGAGAGAGGGAGAGAGAGAGAGAGAGAGAGAGAGAGAGAGAGACAGAGACAGAGACAGAGAGACAGAGAGAGAGAGAGAGAGGAGAGAGAGAGAGAGAGAGAGAGAGAGAGAGAGAGAGAGAGAGACTCTATTCTGTAATAAATCAATTAAGCAGACTTTAATTTTAACAACTATTTAATTTCATTGACATGATTAATATGCTTTTCTGAGTGAGTTTGCTGTAGTTGTGTTTTGTTCTTCAGAGGACAATTGTTTCTATGGTTGTAAACAGTACAGCACTGTAATACAATGCTACTGAACATCTATAGACTGGTACACAGTCAGGATTTAAAAGCTGGCTTCATACCACTGGGGGACAGGTGGCCCATCCTCCTCAGGACGTTGTGGAAAACCATGTGAGAAAAGACGCTTCTCTCCATCACAATGCCCTGGCCTGAAAGCAGTTAAAACACGTACGATAAAAACAGAATTTTACAATCAATAACTATGAACCGCCGAAAAGGGCAAACAACCCTGGTTAACAAAATTTTTTGGCTCAGGCCAAAAGCTGTGTCAGTTATTGATGCCAGCTCATTGCCATGGCCTACACTAAAATGTTGTGATGTTGTAAAATGTTGTGATGTTGTAAAACGTTGTGTTGAGATTGCCTTCAGCCATGACAAGCTCTTAACAGAACAACCTGCACTCTTCTTTAAAGGAGAAAAAATCCTCTGAAATCGGAGTATGGCTGCCTATATGGTGAGGTACTTGAAAATAGTCATACACGCAAACTTCTCATTCAGTGTGTGCAATTTCAATCTCACAGTGATTCCCAGGTGGGATTAGCGAGTCAGAGAACACATTCCGGGTGACCCCCCAGAGTGTTAAGCTGGGGAACAACAACAACTACAACAACAACAACAAAATTAAAAAAATATTTTTAAAGAAAAAAGTTTTAGACATGAAGATAGCTATTCAACCAAGGTTGGTCGGTTTGTTTTGTGAACATGTTGTCTTTGATTCATTTTTTTTCTCCTTTTTATGTATTTATTTGTTTATTTATTTATTTTTTACTAGCCACAATTATGAATAGAAAACGTGTCCAAAACTGAAATGTTTCTTTTCTAAAGACAATGCTATGTTATACTAGACTGATTTTACTGACATACTCAGATTATTTATAACTGTTCCACTCTGAGGTCAACAGATCCTTGTCAATGGGCTTGAAGTTGAAAGCTTACCATGCAATAAACTGTTGTCATTGTCATCCTCTCTCTGAGTCTCTCACTCTCACTGACTCACTAACTCACACACACACATGAACACACAGAGAGATCTATCATGTATGTGCAGTACTACACACACACACACACACACACACACACACACACACACACACACACACACACACACACACACACACAGACATACACATTCATAATACATTGATAGACCTACATATGTGTGTGTGTGTGTGTGTGTGTGTGTGTGTGTGTGTGTGTGTGTGTGTGTGTGTGTGTGTGTGTGTGTGTATTACATTTGAGCATTGAGTCTCTGATGTAAGTCAAAATATGAAAATAAACTTCATAGTTAGCCAACAATCTAAAATGAAAAGCACCTAACCTGTGTTCAACAGGTGTTCCAGAGCCTGAACATAGTTTCGGAAATGATGAATGTACATCGACAGCAGGGTGCGCCCAAAGGTTTTCAGCAATGGAGCAGGGCCCGCTTGGCTGTAAAATGTTTGCATGTCACAGAAACCACTTCTTGACGGCAGTTGTTCATTGAGAGACCTTACATCAAAATTTTCGCCTGTAATGAAAACTTGCTCATCTTTCAAATCTGGAACAAATTTCATGTCGAATTCCTTGGCAATCTGTTGGCCAAACCACGACTTCCCGACAGCGATGTTTCCTTCGATGAGGATGATCTTCGTGTTGTCATCGAAACGTTTCCTCGTATGGTCAATGAACTGATACAACGAGTTGTAGGGTCTCTTTTCGTAGGGCCATGGAGGGTACTTTCGTTTGGCAGGCTCTCCGTGGGTAGAGGTTAGGTTGGCAACTTGTGTCGTGCATGGTGGAGCGATCACTTTTGCACGACTGCCATGCACCATCAAAATTTGCCGTGCATGCGGCTGGACAGCGCTGATTGCCCTGTTGACAATCAGAGCCATCTTAAACACAAAAACTGGTGATTTCTGATCTCAATGTCACCCTAAACTACCAAAGCCGACTGCTAAGGGAAGTTGGTATACCTGCAAAGAGCGCATGCGCAGTGTCTATTTATTAAATTATACCCAAACACACACACACACACACACACAACACACACACACACAAACAAGGTCAGAACACATAGCCACTTTAGGAAAACGAGTCTCAGTAAGATTATATCAACTTAGGCTATAATAGTTTTTTTTTCTAAATCCACACTCACGAATACTACTCTTTCACGCACGTTTTCTATCTTATATAAATTACTGTTTCTACCCAGGTCCCATAATAATCTCTAATAAGTCTAAGTCAAGCCTATTCCTCTTCCTTTAAAAAAAATCAGCTCATTTAAAACAAATGTTTACCAAAAAAAAAAAAATTGAAGAAACATCTGATGGTCATACTGTACGTCCACCTTTATATTCGAGGAAACCTTACATTTCCTGCTTTGTTATTATTTTTACCCTTATTATTTCGTATTTTTATTATTTGTCTATATGATTTGAGCTTCTGTTGTACTGTCTTCGGCTTGTTTTATCTTGTAATGTGAGGTCTGGTTTAAGAAGAAAATCCTCATTTATTTGTATTTTTTGAAACAGAAGTGTATTTTTTGCCTTTTGGAAGCTTTAGATGTCAATGTCCTTGATTTTTTTTTTTGTCAGGGCATGATGAAAAAAAAAGTTGTGTATACTTTATCTTTTACCCTCAATAAAGAACATTTATTGAGTCAAATTGCGAGCGCAATGTTCTACTAGGCTATCCTGTCCCAGTGAGTGAGTGAGTGATTGAGTGAGTGAGTGAGTGTGTGTGTGTGTGTGGTGTGTGTGTGTGTGTGTGTGTGTGTGTGTGTGTGTGTGTGTGTGTGTGTGTGTGGTGTTGCTGTTGTTACTGTTGTTGTTCCTGCTGCTGCTGCTGCTGCTGGATTTTTTCATGCAGTATATCGATAGTGGCGAATAGTTTTTAGATTTTAATATGAATTTTGAGTTTCATTGACCTTTTCTTTTCTTTTTCTTTTTTTTGGATTATATTCTTTTATATCGAGGATAATGGGATAAGCACTCTTGCGCTTTTTTTTTTTTTTTTTTTTTACATCCAGTTGTAGTGTGTATGCAGTTTTGTAAATGTCATCTGTTCCCACCGGCATACGATGGCCTACTTTTACGAAAAATGTAACAGGATTTAACGTGTGCGCAAGATGTTCTGCGTGCGTTCGCACACGGGGCCTCGGTTTATAGTCTCATCTGAAGGACTTTGGGGGAGAATGGAGTCAGCACTGATGTTAACTCCAGGAGAAAAATCTCCTCGAACGGGAATCGAACCCGGGTCGTCAATTTGCCAGCGCAATGTTCTGACCACTAGGCTACCCCCCCCCCCTCCATGTGTGTGTGTGTGTGTGTGTGTGTGTGTGTGTGTGTGTGTGTGTGTGTGTGTGTGTGTGTGTGTGTGTGTGTGTGTGTGTGTGTGTGTGTTCTGGAACCAGACTGATTTTTGTAGCTTTTGTGTGTGTGTTCTCCTCGATTTTTTTTTTTTATTGACTGCTACACTTTATTGATTGTTTTGATGTTTGTCTGTTTAAAAGGCTGAGCCTAAAATCGTCATCTTTGCGTATAAAAGATTATTCCTTCATTGAGTTTCTCGCCCTAAAGACAACGCCCATGTTTATTGGCACATAAAGTAAGAAATGAAACAAGCTAGAAGAAGCTGCATTAAGCCGCTTAGCTGACGGATGATCAGACCCCGAGGACGGTTCTTCCAAAACACGTAGCCTACGTGTCACAGACTTTCGTGTCTGTCTATACCTTGGCGGATGAAACTGGTTTCCCTTGACCCACACCCCTCACAAAAACATATGCAGACCTAGTTGATTGATCTTCTGCTGGTAACACTGGTGTGCCCAAACCCATGGGCACTTCGACTTACATGCGTTGTGTGCCGGTGGGAATGGATGACAGAATTGACAAACTGCATGCTGCATGCACGCAAAGACTAGCTGGATGTAAAAAAATAGATAAACAACAACAACAACAACAACAAAACCCGCACATGAGTGTTTAATCCGTTATCCTCGAAATAAAAAAAAGAAATAACAAGATTAAATTAAAATGAAGCTGTCTAACAAAAACATGAACGATGGAATGTCTAGGTGTCTTTGTGATGCTGACATTCCTTTTGTTTACACGTTTTCATAAGGAAAGCTACAGGATGGTTAAGACGTTCACATGCCTAACGAGAAAACTGTGAGGTTCTGGGTTCGATTCCCAGCCTTACACTTTCTTCCCACTTTGACGAAAAAATCGAACTGAATGTTAGTCATTGGATGAGACTAGAAACCGAGGCCCAGTGTGCGAAAGCCCGCAGAACATCTTGCACACATGTTACAAATCTGTTTTGTCATTTGGAAGAGTAGGCTATTTCGTACCGGTAGGAACAGACAACAAATTTGAAAAAAAAGCCTCATACACATCAGAAATCGTGTTTAAACACCATCCATGAAGTCGGAATGCGGCCACTAAATAGTGGTGGAAGTGGTGGTGGTTGGGGGGGGGGGAGGGTCTCATATGGAAATAATCTTACAATTGGTGAATCTCGTGGCTCTAGCGGAAGAACTAAACAATATATATATATATATATATATATATATATATATATATATATATATATATATATATATATATATATATATATATATATATATATAGGCTATATTCAGTAGGCCTCCATCAGTCGGTGTCGACTATGGAATTCGCGCCAGAAAAAAGGTCATTTGTTCAGCTACAGCGCCAGCTGTGGCTGGTCAGTCCAATGCGGAGTGGCAATCTCTGTCTCATCTGATGCAGATGAGGCTATATACAATATAAATGAGATAAAAAAATGTTTATGAAGTGGTGATTTGATTCTGAATCCTGCATTAAGTGTATTAAGTGTTGATGCTTTCAGACTACATGCTTGTCCAAAAGGGAGAGAAACTTTTGAAGTGTTGCTGACGGACGCTACACCCGAGCAGTGAAGACCGTCCCATGGGTCCATCACGTCGTGCATTCCAATCTCGGGGGTGTCTAGTGAATTACGGGTGGGGATTTTACGACCTTCCAGGTCAACTTCAAGAGTAGACCTGCTACTGCCTGAGTTTCTTTAGTGTTGTGGCCTACACACATGCAGAAGATCAAATATTCACCTTAAAGACCCGTAATTCATGTCGGTAATCGATGGGTTAGGGAAACACAAATATGACCAGCATACATCCCCCAAGTCGGACTGTGGCCACCTTCATGGTGGGGAAAAACGGTTCAAAGTCTCACTGTTCATGAACCTTGGAGCTCTATACGAGGAACAGAAAAGTGTTGTGTTTTTTGTTTTTGTTTTTTTTAAGTTTGAAATCAACGGCATAGGTATCAGAAGCAGATTGATCTGAGTTATATGTTGGTTCATGGTAGGAAGAAGAAAACTGGTGCAGATGGAGTAGACAGCATAACCCTATCCTAGTCAGTATTCCACTTTGACAGGTTTAAACTGAATAGTGTCGACAATTAAATTTGTGTGTGTGCTTTTTCAGTTCACTGTTCATAACTGCTTTACAGCGCAATGTCACTTTTACTTATTCGTGAGAATAAGGTGACAGGACTGTTCATTAAGACGTTTAGCGGCCTAACAAGTAAGCCATGAGGTTCTTGGTTCAATCCCAAGCCTTGTCCTTTCTTCCCGGCTTGATGGAAAATCGAACTGAATGTCACGTTTTTCGGAGATGATTCCAGACCAGTCAGACCCATGTGCTTAGTGACCTGTGCACGTCAAAAGAAACCTGACAGTTAGGAATCGGAGAAAGCAGAGAGTACCGCCCGACTGTTCTAGCAAAAACAGGCGAGTTCAGTTCCCAACTGTATTGCGGAAGTCGGAATGCGGCTACCTTAATGGGGGAAAACAGTTGCATAAGAGAAAGTGCATTAGTCATTTGTGGCAGGATGGAAGTTGGTGGCACCTGGCGAAACATAAAGGTGCTAGTCCCCTACTTCTAATTATGTCTCCATGCCTACACATAAGGTCAAGAGGATGCATATTAAAGATCCAAAAATTCATATCATCATTCAGTGGGTTATGGAAACCCGAAAATGCAACAGGTGTCCAAGGCTGTACAAACGCAGATAGTGAAACGTCTGCTTAGTTGACTTCTGGCCAGTGTGTTATGTGTTTATGGAATGTTACCAAAGTGTGATACTTTTGGGGGAAAAGTAAAACTCATTTCAAACCAATCATCACAGCAACGTTTTTTTTTTTTTTTACATTTTTTTTTATCGATGTTTAAGATCTAGGTAAAAGGTAAAGGTGTCCCACAATCTATGTGGTCGTCGAGGAGCGATGCATCAGAGACCTCAGCTTCTCTAGGGACCAGCATGTTGACGGCGGCGCCCACCTTCTCTCCCTCGCTGCTTTAACTTTCCTGACCCTAAAAAGGGCAGGTACCCATTTACAGCTGGGTGAACTGGGGGAACTGTACTGAAGCCAAGGGGCGCAAACGGTCACCCATCCAATACGTAATGACGCTTGACGCCGCTTAACATTGGCTGGGGGAGAGCGAGCACTCTGACCACTGAGCTATCCCGTCCAATGGGCATTTCCAACCGTTTTTCCCATAACATAATTTTCAGTGCAAGGGTAGGAGTGTACAAGTTTAAGTGGAAAACCTGTGATACATTCTGCAGTCACAAACAGCAAACTTGAAGGAGCAAAGCTTTCAAACCACTCTCTGGTATGCTGACATGCTGTTGAGCTTGTAACTCCATTGACAGAAAATAGCTAATTGATGTTTACTGTATTTTGTTAGTTACTGCAAAATAAAAACAATCTTTCAAACAGCGGAAGAAAAAAAAGAAAGAATAAATGAACAGGGTTAATTCTAATACACAGAAAAAGGTAACCACAACAAATCTTTTATTGAAAAGAAAAAAAGGTGGAATTTATAGCAGTATGCTCTACTGCAGGAAGTCAGAGCAGTTAAAACATCAGACATCCATTACAAAACAAAATGTGTCCTTCAACCTGCAATATGGCGTTTGTATTGGAGATGACGTTGTTCTTTATGGCTGCAGTCCATAATGGTACATATATTCATAGATATCAGTCACCATGTTTTCCGTGCTTTCAGAGGCTTTCTTTGTTGTACTCGCTTGTGACACAGTCGAAGGTGGGGTACCTTCTGGGGTACTCTGTGAGCCGGGTGGTGCTGAAGAAGGCGCTGTGTTCCTTGGGGTACTCTGTGGGGGAGAGGGAGGGGTATTTCTTGGGGTACTTTCTGGCTGTGGGGAAGAGGGAGGGGTATTTTGGGGGGTACTTTCTGGCTGTGGGGAAGAGGGAGGGGTATTTCTTGGGGTACTTTCTGGCTGTGGGGAAGAAGGAGGGGTATTTCTTGGGGTACTTTCTGGCTGTGGGGAAGAAGGAGGGGTATTTCTTGGGGTACTTTCTGGCTGTGGGGAAGAGGGAGGGGTATTTTGGTGGGTACTTTCTGGCTGTGGGGAAGAGGGAGGGGTATTTTGGGGGGTACTTTCTGGCTGTGGGGAAGAGGGAGGGGTATTTCTTGGGGTACTTTCTGGCTGTGGGGAAGAGGGAGGGGTATTTCTTGGGGTACTTTCTGGCTGTGGGGAAGAGGGAGGGGTATTTTGGGGGGTACTTTCTGGCTGTGGGGAAGAGGGAGGGGTATTTTGGGGGGTACTTTCTGGCTGTGGGGAAGAGGGAGGGGTATTTTGGGGGGTACTTTCTGGCTGTGGGGAAGAGGGAGGAGTATTTCTTGGGGTACTTTCTGGCTGTGGGGAAGAGGGAGGAGTATTTCTTGGGGTACTTTCTGGCTGTGGGGAAGAAGGTCTGGTACTTCTTGGTGAACTGTGGGGTAGAGAAGGTGGAGTGCTTTGTGGGGTACTTTCTGGCAATGCTGAAGAAGGCGGGGTGGATCTTGGGATACTGTAGGGTGCAGAAGATGAGGCACTGCTTGGGGTACTCTCTGGCCGTGGCGAAAACGGTGGGGTACTTTGCGGGATACTTTGTGGGGTACTTTGCGGGGTACTATGTGGGGTACTTTGCGGGGTACTATGTGGGGTACTTTGCGGGGTACTATGTGGGGTACTTTCCGGCCGTGATGAAGAAGAGGGCGAATACACAGGAGAATTCCCCGGGGTGGACAGTGGGGATGAAGGAGGGGTGTGCACTGTGGTGCTCTCTACGCTGGGGTGTGATGACGATGGAGTATTTAAAGTGGAAAGTTCTTGCATATGTACAGAGGAAGCCTCTGGGCTGGACCGTGCAGTTGATGATGGCGGAGTATTTACTGGTGTGGTTTCTGTGCTGAACAGTGGAGAAGCAGAGGGGTGGGTACTTTCAGCCCTCTGTTTGTGGGTTGACCGATGTGTGTAAGAAACTGGGGAGCTTTCTGAAGCAGGCGAAGGAGGAAGGGTTGTCATAGTTTCTGAAACACGTGGAGTACACAGGCATCATGGATTGTTAGCCAAGCAGACATTCAGAGGATTGCATTCGTTACAAATACAGTTTGACGTCCTGATGCAAGGTATCAAAACGATACTGCTCAGTATTAGGGAAGGAAATAAAACGGAGTCACTCTATAGGGTCACTCTTCTCAGTTTCTTGATCATGTCCACAAAACAACAACAGCAAAAGCAAACAAAGAATTTGTAAAAAAAGTTTATTGAAGCTGTTAGTAAGCCCACCCGATTAACGTGTACCCTAGAAAAACGATTTTATAAGTTCATATTGAAGAATAAAAATGATTTAGTTTTAATGAAGGCTTCGAAAAGGAATTGTTTGGAATGGTGTTTTGGAAGTTTCTGACATGAAAGCATGTTGCTGCTCATGAGAATTCACATTAAGATTAAAAATTCTGTTGACACAGCTGTCAGTTTCCCCCACTTTCAGCTGCTCTCAGCTGCTAATTAATCTATCCCATCCTAGTCTTGGTGGGGGCTAGCTGGTGCTAGTTATAGCAGGAACTGACCATACTTGGACTAAGTAAAAGGCAAGGGCATGCTAAAATTAGCTCTCTTGACTGAATGATTTTGGATTTGTGGGCTGTGTTGAAGGCATCAAGAAACAGAAACTGGCGAACTTATTATTATTATTATTATCATTTTTTAAAATATAGTTTTGTTTCCGTTTTCAAGTACAAGTAAAAAAGAAAAAAGTAGCGTTCAAAGCACACATGAATAGTACAGAGTATAAATACTACCCAGGAAGCAATGCTCAGCGCTTAGCCTCTCCAATCATTTCTCAAATGAGACATTTTTTACCAGGCAGAAAAAACTTTGCACAGGCGGCTAGCAGCGCTAAAAAGCAAACAAAACAACAAACAAAACACGGAAAGGTACAATTCAAAGTTTCTACCCACTAAGCGAAGTGTCAGGTGTTGCCATCCATTCCTACCGCATTAGGAATTCATTCAGATCATTCATGTGGTGCATCACAGGCATTGTCTGAAGCAGTGGTAGTTCAGGATACCCTTGTGCAATGAACTCGGTGCCAAACTTCTGTACGGAGTGTTTGTGTTTCTTAACATTGAAGGACTTTACCTAGGAAATGTTCTGTGTTGGGCTTAATCTTATTTATTCTACATTTGTAAAATAGGCTTATGGCAAGTAACAGGCAAATATGAACAAATATGTCGTCTGTCTTTGCTTTGAAATCATAATGCAAAAAAGAATGACTTCTTCTTCTTCTAACACTTAGACAGCAACCACTGTTTTCTGTTACATGAGCCAAAATGTGCTGTTCTGCCGTTAAGTGCCTGACAAGTCATGCCTAGTGCATCCAACATTGGCAAGGGAGAGAACTGTTATCTTTTAAGTCTTTCTGGAAAAAAAGGCAGAAGAGTGGACCAAGAATGCGGAACACAGACAAGAAGGAGGTGACAGGAAGAAAAGGAACAAGGTGAAACAAAGAGAGGGATAGAAAAGATGGAATTATAAGCACATAATTTTCAGAAAGCAAGATGCTGTTTATACTGACAGGACCCCGGTATTTCCACGGAAGAGAATCAGTTCTATACTACTCTCTCTCTCTCTCTCTCTCTCTCCTCTCTCTCTCTCTCTCTCTGATCTTATGTGCTCAAATGTGATCTTATGACCATAATCATAAGACTAAGTGAGGTGTGTGTGTGTGTGTGTGTGTGTGTGTGTGTGTGTGTGTGTGTGTGTGTGTGTGTGTGTGTGTGTGTGAGTTGTGGGTTTTTTGTTAAAAAACTTATGTTTTATGGGAATTATTTTGATGATAGATGGTGGTGGATTGGTGTTTTCATTCATTTAACCTCATCAAATTCTCATGTTTACTCTTTAATTATTGCGCCTTTTTTTCTTCTTTGTTTTGTTTTGTTTTTGTTTGTTTGTTTTTTTGTGTTTAAAAAAAAATTCTATTCAAATCAAAATCATCATTGATTCTTACATCATATTTTCGTTTCTGAATGAGTGCCTTTTATAACATTACCTTAATATTGTATCTCTGTCTTAATTCTTACCTGTTGTTGTTGTTCTTTCTCCCCTTATATCAAAATCTTATGTTTTATGGGGCTTATTTTGATGATAGATGGTGGTCGATTGATGTTTTCAGTCATCTTACCTCATCATTTTCTCATGTTTGATCTTTAATTATTGCGCCTTTTTTGTTGTTGGTGTTGTTTTGTTTTGTTTTGTTTTTGTTTGTTTGTTTGTTGTTTGTTTTTTTGTTTTTTTAAAAATTCAAATCAAAATCATCATTGATTCTTACTTCTTATTTTCGTTTCTGAATGAGTGCCTTTTTATAACATTACCTTAATATTGTATCTCTGTTTTATTTCTCACCTGTTGTTTGATACTTGGTATGGTTTCTCGCTCTTGGTATTTGGATCATTATAATTGTTGTTGTTTAGTTGAGGCTATCTTTTTATCTGGATGTTATCCCTGAAAAGGGCGGGGACTGGAAGTAAAAAAGTACACGAGTGCTTATCTATTATCCTCGAATAAAAGAATTTTGCCTTGCCTTGCCTTGCCTTGCCTTGCCTTGCCTTGCCTTGCCTTGCCTTGCCTTGCCTTCTCTCTCTCTCTCTCTCTCTCTCTCTCTCTCTCTCTCTCTCTCTCTCTCTCTCTCTCTCTCTCTCTCTCTTCAGTAGATTTAATCACCCATAGGCATATGGTCCTTTTTTAGAAGTTAGATATGCACACATAAGTTGCGTAAATGTGTTATGTAGAGCCTTTTTCTACATTGTGTGTCGCACGCGCTCGCTCGCTCGTGTGTGTGTGTTGTGTGTGTGTGTGTGTGTGTGTGTGTGTGTGTGTGTGTGTGTGTGTGTGTGTGTGTGTGTGTGTGTGTTATATATATATATATATATATATATTATATATATATATATATTATATACGCACACTCGCACACACACTTATCTATGTATATATATGTATGTATATATAATATGATATAGTTGTCCTGATAAAAACCCACAATTACGATATGCTGGGTACCATTATATACATACAGTACTACTATACATCTCTCTCTCTCTCTCTGTGTGTGTGTGTGTGTGTGTGTGTGAGAATGTGTGTGTGTGTGTGTGTGTGTGTGTGTGTGTGTGTGTGTCTATGTGTGTGTGTCTGTGTGTGTGTCTGTGTGTGAGTGTGTGTGAGTGTATGTAAAACATTATCCGATTGATAAAAATGTTTTGCCTATTCTTTGAAACATCTAGGATGTTTTACGTAAAAAACCCCATAATAATAATAATTTTGATTTATTTTATTTATATTTTTATTGGTAGTATGTCTCCCCCCCCCCCTCCAATAAGGATATTAGTTTTTAACATTTCCCCTTTTATCCAAATGTATGATTTATATCACATGTATAATTTTTGACAGATGGTGGTGGATTGATGTTTTTTTGAGTTGTTTATTTCATTTTGTTCTCTTGTTTGCTCTTTATCTATTAACGCTTTCTTCTCTTCCATAATCAAAATCTTTTATTGTGACTTCAGATTTTTGTTTTCTGAACGAGTGCATTTTTTATTACCTTATCATATATAGTGTCCTTATTCTTGGGTGTTGTTTGGTATTGCGTAAAGTTTTATTGTTTAGAATCTTCTCAATTTGATGTATCCCTGAAAAGGGCGGGGACTGGATGTAAAAAAGCACACGAGTGCTTATCTATTATCCTGGAATAAAATACTTTGCCTTGCCTTGCCTTGCCTTGCCTTGTCTCTCCCTCTCTCTCTCCCTGTGTGTGTGTGTGTGTGTGTGTGTGTGTGTGTGTGTGTGTGTGTGTGTGTGTGTGTGTGTGTGTGTGTGTGTATGTGTGCGTGCGTGCGTGCGTGCGTGCGTGCGCGTGCGTGCGTGCGTGCGTGCGTGGTGCGTGCGTGCGTGCGTGCGTGCGTGCGTGCGTGCGTGCGTGTGTGTGTGTGTGTGTGTGTGCTGCTACCGCAGTTGTTGTTCATAACCGTTCTACACATCAGCGTAAGAAAGCGCTACTGTCTATATCACAGCCTCCCTAACGGCCAAAGCAATGGAAAGGAAAGTGTTGTTTACATTTACCAAACCACAGACTGATTAACGCCGATGGTCTTTACCCGACACTCCACTCTGACCCTCCCCAGGTTCCGAGGTCACCAGCTTATGGGCTGAAACATTGGAAAGAAGAAAGAAAATGAGAGTCAACTGTTGCAGCATTCATAAGAATTTGTTTGCTTGTACACGTACGTGTATGCATGTGCACGGCTTGCTCGCAAGTTCGTGCACGTGCACAAGGATACACCGGGGATTTCCCCCTGGAGTTTTCATCAGTGCTGACTCCCCAAAAGTCATTCGGATGAGACTATAAACCGAGGCCCTGTGTACGAACGCACACAGAACATTTTGCGCACACGTTAAATCCTGTTCCACTTTTCGTAAGAGTAGGCCATTGTGTGCCGGTGGGAACAGATGGCAAGATTTTTAAAACTGCATACACATGGGGACTAGATGTAAAAAAAAACAAAAAAAACACGAGTGCTTATTCCATTATGCTCGATATAAAAGAATAAATAATTGTTTAAAAATAAATAAACAGACACAGGCAGACACACACGCACACACACACATACACACACACACACACACACACACACACACACACACACACACACACACACACGCACGCACGCGCATGCATGCATGCACGCCCACAGACATACACGCATATTTTCCCACATACATAATGGCAGACTCGTGTCATTATCATCAATATACGCATAGGCATAACCGCACTCTTATGAGAGAGAGAGAGAGAGAGAGAGAGAGAGAGAGAGAGAGAGAGAGAGAGAGAGAGAGAGAGAGAGAGAGAGAGAGAGAGAGAGAGAGAGAGAGAAAACAGACAGACAGACAGACAGACAGACAGACAGACAGACAGACAGACAGAAAGACAGACAGACAGACAGACGGAGACAGAGAGACAGAGAGAGATGCACAATGAAATGATATACAAAAGAAGATAACACATAAACATGAGCTAGAGCTTAGCTCAGGCGCTTTCCCGGAAACCTCACCACACATCCTGTGATGTGTCGTAGTCTCCGAGTCCTCCCCGCCTGGGGTGGAAGGCGTCGTGTCTGACGTCACGCCTCCTAGGGAGACCTGGGGCAGAGAGTAGGCGGTGATCTCTGAGGACCACTCCTCGTCCCACACCGTCCAGGAGACCACGATCTGCGATGAGGTGACGGCCACGCCGTACGGGAAGACATACTTCTGGGGCCGATAGCTCGCCATCTTTTTCCACGTGCCGCTCTGAGTGACCTGCACGATGCAGAAATCATGGCGGGGACCACACAGGCTCGCTTTCGTGGCGATGTACAGATTCCCGTGGCTATCCACATCAAACTTTCTGGGCTGCTCAAAGTCCAGGCCAGCCAAATCCAGGCCGCCAATGTCGAAGCTTGCCTCTCCTGTGTATATATTCACACGGAAGAATTTCCGGCTGGTCCAATCAGAAACGTACACGTCATCGCCAAACCGTCTGATGCAGAAGGGATGGACCAGGAAGTCCACATCCTGCAGAATGGTGCGTTGCTTCGTCCCGTTCATGCTGATGACGTCGATAGTGCTGATGTCGTTTTCTGTTTTCCTGTTGCTGACAATGAGAGTGTCGTCAGGACCTTGAGTGATTCCAAAATATGTTTCGTTAGTGTTGATGCGCTTTACAAATTCCAGCCTGTTCTGGTTAATTCTGAGGACGATGATTTCGTACTGGTATTCCATGGTGACGGCGATGGTTCCATCCTGCAGCTCCAGCAAGGCCCAGGGTTTGTCTATATCGTAGCTGTCCTCCACCTCCCCAGGGCTGGCCATGGAGAACATCATCACCTTGCTGCTCTTCATGTCTCCTGCCAGCAGCTTGCCTCCACTGGTCACAAGGACGGAGGTGACCAGGGACTCGTCATAATTACCTACAGAAATCGTGAATTCCACCGGCAAACCTGAAAAAAGACAGACAACGCAGTAAGGGGCAAGATGTCTCTGTTTCATCCTAGACCTTCTCAGTCATTTTAACTGATGTAATTGTCAAGCCAACATGTCACTTGGATTATGTCAGAAATTATGTAGAATATGCTATCGTTCATTTCAAACATGCATATGTGGACATGCACACACACACACACACACACACACACACACACACACACACACACACACACACACACACACGATAAGGTTAGCTTTTTCTTAGTCAAACGCTTAGATAGCAACTATTGTTTGCTATATGAACGAAAATGCTTTGCACTGCCATTAAGCGTCAGACAAGTCAGGTGCAGTACATTGATGTGGGCGCTGAATTAATCGGCTCCGCAAACGACAGCTAACCAGTCAGTCTCTATCCAAAAAGACCAGACATAAGAATTCAGTTATGCAGGCATGCACCTAGCTTATTATCACTGCCAATGAAGAGACCCCTTTCAATACAGGCACGCTACACTGTTGGTAACAAGTTACACGCAGTCAACATAATGACCAAAAAAATGTGTGTGTGTGTGTGTGTGTGTGTGTGTGTGTGTGTGTGTGTGTGTGTGTGTGTGTGTGTGTGTGTGTGTGTGTGTGTGTGTGTGTGTGTAAACCTGTTGTGGACAATGGTGAGGAGGTTGGATATGATTGGGATGGCCCTGGTGACGTGGTTCGCTCTGAAACACAAAATGACAACACTGGTCAGTCACAATGCACAGCCAGGGTCTGAGCGAAAAGTGTTACAACCACAGGGACAATCCTACACCAATCTCTCTATCTAGGACTGATGCTATGGTATATGTAAACTATTTCAGTAAAAATAGTTTAAGATTTTACTGATTGAAATGCACAGAAACGTAAATATTAAAAGCAGCTGTACCCCCCTCCTCCTCCCTTCTCCCTATTTCTCCTCAAAGGAAAAGAGATTAAGATCTTATGCACTAACGGTTTCAAGTCAAGTCAAAAGAATAACATCTTAATCATTTCATAAATGGGGGAATAGCAACACTGGCAGGCGTATAGTTGGCAGGAATTATAACCAAGAAAAAAGAATATCTGTGACGGATATTTGTTTAAACATGTTAAAATAAAATTCAAATCAAAATCACACACACACACACACACACACACACACACACACACACACACACACACACACACACACACACACACACACACAAACACATACACCCAGACACCCACACCCAAACAGAGAGAGAGAGAGAGAGAGAGAGAGAGAGAGAGAGAGAGAGAGAGAGAGAGAGGAGAGAGAGAGAGAGAGAGAGAGAGAGAGAGAGAGAGAGTAATTCAAGTAGCTATGGGTATACAAAGCTTAAAACTAAATATTCTTAACAGATTTCGCAATGGAGTCCGCAGTTACTGTCACCAATGCAATGATGTACACGGCTCTTTTGGCTCTGCCCCCCAAACTCTACAAGATCAAAACTTATGCCTACTGATATAATGTAGGATAGAGGAAAAGTTCCAGAGGTATGGAAGCATGTTATTTGTCGTGGAATTCTTTTTAGTTTGCAAAATCTTCAGTTGTTCCCAACGGTCTCCCGGGACTTAGGGAGAGGTGATGGTGATGGTGAAGTGTTCAGACAACACTTTAGAATATCAGCTGGAAGACGGAAGGTGGCGGGGTGGTTTAGACCTTCACCTGCCTTACAGGTAAAACCTTGAGGTTCTGGGTTCCATTCTCAGCCTTGCCCTTTCTCCCTGATTTGATGGGAAAATCAAACCCAATGTCAAGTCTTTTGGAGGGGTCTCTAAACCAGTCGGACTGAGTGCTTACGGACTTGTGCACGTCAAAAGAACCCATGACAGTCAAAATTTGGAAAGAGCGGGAAGGTACCTCTCCACTGTCCGGGCAAAACTGGAAGGTTCAATTCCCAGCTGTGTCCTGAAAGTCGAAATGCAGCGATCTTAACGGTGGGCAAAAACGGTCACATATAGACACACGCAAAATCTCACCATTGGTGAACCTCGGGCTCTAGCCGAGGAACGCAAAAAGTTGATCAGCTGTACTTTTCGGACGCAGACCTCAGAGCAACAATGCAGAATCCCTTCTGGGTGTGACTCAAACTATATCAGGTAACCAGGAAGTCTAGGTATGTTATAAAGAAAAATTCCGCAGAAAACAGAAGGTGTACCTGTGGAGAAAGAGGTGGAGGTGGGGGGGCTGGTTCGGGGCCGCCATGTACTGGTTCTCTCTGAAACACAGCATGACGTACAACACTCGTCAGAGACTCTGCTGTACAACTGAATTTTTATAGAATCATAAAATCAAAGAAAAACACACGTTTTCTATTCTCTGGGTCATACGGGCTATTTGGTGCACACACTTCTCTGCTTGGAGGCAGAATAAGCTGGTGATAAGAGCGTTTAAAATGGGATCTAACACTGACACAGGGCTGGGGTTCTCCTTCATCGGCGAACGCTCAGACAACAAGCAACTACCTCAAGTCAGGCCCTGCGCGTCCGACTTCGGCGTGGAACATCATTGCTATCTTTCAAGGCTTTCTGGGAAAAAGGCAGGAAAATGGACCAAGAGGGCAGAAAATATGCATAAAAGGGGTGACAGGAAGAAAAGGACCAAGGCAAAAACAAAGAGAGGGATAGAAAAGAGGGAATTCCTAACACTGACTCTCCAAAAGGTAGGGATGCTATTTAAACTGACAGATTCCCGGCATCACCACGGGTCAAAGGGCTGAGGTTTGAGTGTCTGATGGAGTACTTTTCCTCTTGTTTTATCTTGGAATCGATTCCAATATGCAATCCTTTAGTCCTTCACACTTCGCAGGATGAGATCATGAGCAAGGATCCCGTGTGAGCACTCACGCATAACACCTGCACAGAAATCAAACAGCCGTTCATGTTTTGCACACGGGTAAATCAATCAGCTGAGGCCAGCGGCATGAAAGAAGTAAGCATACCCAGCATGCACCCTACGATCGGGGAAGGGATGGGCTTCGTAAGGTTCAACTTGCCTAAGCACAACCGCTTAAAACTCTAATTATCCCTGAACAAGAAGTGTGAAGTCCAGTCAAGTCAAGTCAACTTAAACCAAGTAGGGTTAAGTACACATTGAAAACTGATCTATAATGTAGCCAGTTCGCTCCTGGACTCTTATTTTGACAGCCTTTGGTTTATCCGTGCTGAGAGCCGGGGAGATAGCTCCTTAGAAGATGACAGATCCCTGAAGTCTCAATGCAGCTACCTTCATGGTCGGCAAAAACGGTTTCATACACAAAAGTTTCACCATTACTGAATCTTGGAGCTCCAGCCAAGGGAACGCGAAAAAAAAGAGGCAAAAATGGGAGGAGGAAGCAAGGCGTGTGTTTGTACAATGTAAAAGAAAAAACCGCAACCCCGCCAAAACAACTTCAGATCTGGTGAACTTCTGCTGGATCATAGGCATCGATCTCACCAGTCATCGATTATCGATTGTTTAGTTTACTGCATGTTTCACTGCAGAGCCTTACAAACTCTGGTCTCGTGATAATGGTTCATTTAATATTTTCTACTTGATAAAATTGTGATTGTGAGTGTGTGGCAAATTCTTTGATATAAGTAGTTACGATAATCAATGGGATTCAGTAATGGTCATCAGTTTAGGCAATGCATCCTTCATCTAGTGTATCTTCATGTCTAAAACGCTTTTTGTCGTCAGTAAAAGGCTTGTAAGATGGTCTTCCGCATGTGATAGGTCAGATCTCGAACGGTAAACACGCTTCCTGTAACGTGGCTGGCTACCTGTGATAATGACGTTGTGTATCACATGTACACACAGAGAACCTACCTGTGATAATGACGTTGTGTATCACATGTACACAACAGAGAACCTACCAGTGATAATGACGTTGTGTATCACATGTACACACAGAGAACCTACCAGTGATAATGACGTTGTGTATCACATGTACACACAGAGAACCTACCAGTGATAATGACGTTGTGTATCACATGTACACACAGAGAACCTACCAGTGATAATGACGTTGTGTATCACATGTACACACAGAGAACCTACCTGTGATAATGACGTTGTGTATCACATGTACACAGCAGAGAACCTACCTGTGATAATGACGTTGTGTATCACATGTACACAGCAGAGAACCTACCTGTGATAATGACATTGTATATTACATGTACACAGCAGATAACTTACTTTGTCAAACGCTAAGACAACCACTATTGTCTGTCACATGAGCGAAAATGCGTCGCACTGCACTTAAGCGCTTGACAAGTCAGGCCCAGTGCATCCAACTTCTGCATGGGAGAGAATTGTTATCTTTTAAATCTTTCTGGGGGGAAAAATCAGAAGAATAGACCAAGAAGGCAGAAAATAGACAAGATGGAGGTGACAGGAAGAAAAGGACCAAGGCAGAAACAAAGAAAGGGATAGAAAAGAGGAATTTCTAGCACAAAATTTGCAGGAGGTGGGGGTGCTTTTTATACTGAAATGGCCCAAGCATCCCACGGGGGAGAATGTATGGACATTGTGTGGTCCTGTGACAAAAACAGGTGTACCTGTGGAGAAAGAGGTGGAGGTGGGGGGGCTGGTTCGGGGCCGCCATGTACTGGTTCTCTCTGAAACACAGCATGACGTACAACACTCGTCAGAGACTCTGATTGCTTTACAGCTGAAATTTCCAGAAACTTTAAATAAAAAACACCCGAACATGACTTAAATGCAAATGATTAGGCGCACGTAATTACACATGTAAGAGGAAATGCTACTCCTAATGCTGTCATAATCATAAAATGCACTTAGCTGTTGGTTCGGTAGAGTACCAGGACATCATGGTTAGCTGTCTTCTTTCCCCATTCTTTTGTACAGCCAGCAGAAGTTGTTCTCATAGAAGTTGTCCGGATTTACTAACAGTTTGATACTTCATCATACACCGAAAAAAATAATGGATTTTTATAACATTTTGCATGCTGTGCATACACACACACACACACACACACACACACACACACACACACACACACACACACGCACACACACACACACACACACACACACACGCACACACACGCACACACACACACACACACACACACACACACACACACACACACACACACACGCACGCACGCACACACCTGTGGAGAAAGAGGTGGAGGTGGGAGGACTAGTCCTGGGCCTCCATGTGCTGGGTCTCTCTGAAACACAACAAGAAAGCAGAGTTAGGTGCTGCTGCCTCAGCGTTTCATAGGGAAATGAATTTGGACTTTGAATTTGGTTTCTCTCTCTCTCTGTCTCTTTGTCTGTCTGTCTGTCTGTCTGTCTCTATCTATCTCTATATGTATATATATATATATATATATATATATATATATATATATATATATGTATATATATTTATATCTCCCTCACACACACACACACACACACACACACACACACACACACACACACACACACACACACACACACACACACACACACACACACTGCTGGGAAAAGGGATAACTCTACATCCTTACAACACTGGTACAGAAACGTCCCTGAAGCTTTTTAAAACGCATCAGTCGAGATTCCACACCTATTGTACATCACATGGACACAACCTTTTGATCTCCCCACAGACCCGAGTTCCCTGACACACTGTCTACCTGTGGAGTAGGAGGTGGAGGAGGGGGCGCTGGTTGGAGGCTGCCATGTGCTGGATCTCTCTGAAACACAAAACCACACACACAGAATTTATTGTCTGCTTTTCTTGTTGCACAATGTGCACTGGGAAAATCTGAATCAAAACACAGACACAAAGAAATAAATGATTGATCATTTTCTGTTGTGTGCATTACTCGACAACCATGTAGACTATAATATTGTAGACATACCTTGATGTCTAAAATCCCTCCGTACCATAGTAACACGAGTGTCCCATAACCTAGGTGGTTGTAGGGGAGTGAGGTATCAGAGACCTCAGCTTCTCCAGGAGTCAGCATATTGAGGGCGGCGCCCATCTTCTCTCCCTCGCTACTTTACCGTCCCTGACCCTTAAGAGGGCAGGTACTCATTTACAGCTGGGTGAACTGGGGGATTGTACTAAAGCCAAGGCGCGCGAACGGTCACCCATCCTTTTAATAACCATGCTCGATGCTGCTTAACATTGGCTTGGGGGAAAGTGTGTGCTCTGACCACAGAGCTATCCCGTCCCCATACCATAGTAGTCATTTGAAAAGTAACTGTTTAAGAAACTTGATTCTCTATTTCAGTGCAGTTCTTTGATTCACTGGAAGCATCTCCAGTCTCTGTGTATCTGTGTTTTATCACAATACGGATCAAAGTTCAGAACATTATGGTAAACTAAAGAGCCCAAAAGTGGAAATCAAATACAAATCAAATCGTACACCTCCATTGCCTTGGTTTCCCATTTCTTAATTCTTACTCGATAATAACTATTATCAGGCCAGAATTTGTATCAGCAATGTTAATTATTAAGTCGCCTAATATAGAAAAATATGATAGGGTACTGAAAAAACGACCCTCAAGTTCTTTAAAAATGTAAGTTATCACTTCGTGCTGTTGTTATGACTGCATTTTACCTAAGGCTTTTCAGTGTTAAGAGCACCGTGTAAGCCCTCTGTAGCCCCCTCCTGGGTTCTCACTTTCATTTCTTACAACATGTGTAGCTTAGATTGTGCTTCTGTGTAGTTTTAAGTGACTGAATGGAGAAATCTTTTAGCTTAGCTGCCTAGTGTTTAGGTGCTTGGAGTTTCAGTATTAGTGAAATGCAAGCATGGAATATCTGATGCCGATCAAGTCAGGAGAGAAAAGCTTTGGAATCCTCCCGAGCTTTAAACTCTGTGTTTGAGGATCATGTGGATCTTTGGGACTTTGTGATCAGGATGAGTTTTGGAACGTGCGCTTTGGGACCCTATAAAGCTTTAAACAGTTTTTCTCTTCTGAAATCTGTGAAGTATAGGGACTTATGTTTGGATTTTAAAGAGTTTGAGGCTTTTGTTCTGGTTGTTATAGAACTAGGGAACTTATGTTCGGGGGAGGGGAGGGGGAGGGATTATGGAGTTATAGAACAAACATTTTGGGAATCTGTGGAGGTTTGAGACTTTAATGTGTTTGGATCTTGTGAAGCTTTGGGCCCAATGCTTTAGGATCCTGAAGTGTTTAGAGGTGACGATTTGGGGACTCCTATTTTTGGACCTAGTGGAGTTTTGGAGTGATGGTTTGGGTACTTATGGAGCTCTGGGAGGATATTCTGGAGCTGTTGTGAGGGGATGTTGGCATGTGGAGACTGGATGTCATTACATGGACAGTCACCTGTTGAGGGAAGTCTGCTGCTCGTGCTGGGGACGGTGGTGGGGGCGGTGGTGGGGACGGTGGTGGGGAGGGTGGTGGGGAGGCGGGTGGAGGAGGGCGGCTGTCCCCCAGCAGCTTGTGCAGCAGGGCCTCCAGAGTGTCCATCCTCTGCTGCACTGCGCTCTGCTGCAGGGCGTAGTTACTGCTGTCCATCTGGCGCATGTCACAGAAAACACTACAGTGTTATACACTGCGATAGTCAATATAGCACAACACAACTTCAACTTCAAAACACTTAATTGTCTCATAGACAGAGAAATTCAAGCGGGTACAAGCCAGACATTAAAACGGCAAACATATAGATATATGAATATCACGGAAATAATACCAACAACCCAGTAGCCGAATATCAGAACGCACCCATCACAATAAAAGCACCCAGAAATCAGCAATACGTCAGCCAGTCATAGACTCCTCCAAGTAAAATCACACACACACACACACACACACACACACACACACACACACACACACACACACACACACACACTGGAAACATTTGCAGACATTTTTATGACATAAACCAAATTGTTATAACACACTGAAGGTAAAGACAAAATTAATATCAATTAAAGCTGATACTCTATTTCATTCAGATCTTGAACAAAGTCTAAAAGAATAACACGTGCACGCATTTTTATGGCATAAACCGCATTGTCATAAGAAGTTGTGTGATAAGATATATATCGGTGAAATAATACTCTGATTTATAAGAATATTGAAACATACACACAATGCGACACATTACACAGCAGTGCTTATAGACTTGTGTATTACTATGTGGATCGTGTCTTTTTTGTGCTATTATTGTATTGTTCGTATCTGTGTAAAGCAAGTTTGAGAGAAGGACTTGAGACAGTTTGTCTGAAATCGTATCTTTATCTATCTTGAACTAGTAATGACGTGCACTGTTTGTTTTTTTTATCGTTCAGGAAACTTATGTACCACTTCTGTGAGATGACACATCAATTTTGCTAAAGGAACGAAAACGATATAGCTAATATGATGATGGAAAATGGATGCTTTCGACCCCATACGCCCGTGTCGATATTCTTATTATCGCATGAAGTGTGTGTGTGTGTGTGTGTGTGTGTGTGTGTGTGTGTGTGTGTGTGTGTGTGTGTGTGTGTGTGTGTGTGTGCGTGCGTGCGTGCGTGCGCGCGCGCGCGCGCGCGCGCGTGTGTGTGTGTGTGGGGGTCGTGCGCGCGTGCGTGTGTGCGCGCGCGCGTGCGTGTGTGCGTGCGTGCATGCGTGCGTGCGTGCGTACGTACGTACGTACGTACGTAAGTGCGTGCGTGCGTGCGTGCGTGCGTGTATGTGTATGTGTGTGTGTGCGTGCGTGCGCGCGCGCGCGCTCTCGTTTGTGTGTATGCGTAGATGTGTGTTTACCTTATTGGAGAATTCCTTCATGCAGAGTCCTCTTTTTCTTCAAGCACAAACAAAGCCATTCTCTTGTCTTAGAAAAGTTTGCAAAACTTAAAAAAAACCCAGACGAGATGTTGTGGAAGAGCATGGCAGGAACGAGGAATCTGAGCTACAGAAAGTGTGATAGTTCCCTGCTGCCAGGAGAAGAGTGGGCTGGCTCCTTCACGTTCAGACTGTCCGCGACACACTGTCTGAAAAACACACTGCAGTGCCCTAACCACTAAACGTCACAGGAAAGTCACAGATTTATCGTGCATTAAGTTACCATTTTGACCGTTGTTCTTTTCTTGTTTCTGTTATTGTTGTTTCTAGTCTGCAAAACGGCATGCACACGAGGACTGGATGTAAACTAAAAAACCTGCACGTGAGCTTATTCCATTTTCCTTGAAATAAAGAACAATAAAGAATGACTATTCATTGTCATATTTTTCCTGTCATACTATCCTTGTTTTACTGGATTTAGTCACGTTGTTGTTATCTTAGTGCGTTGAGATATTTGAAGGTAGAGCGCTGTACAAGTACCCATTTACGTTACAAGTCAGGTCAAGTCAAGTCAAGTCAAATCTTGACTAGAGAGCATCCAGTGCCTTTAAATATACAGTCCACAATGTCCCACTGTAGACACTGCTGTATATGGCTTTTTGTAAAAATGATCAGGTCAAACAGCAATCTAAAAAAAAAACAACAAAAAAAACCAAGCCCAGTGATATCCTCTTTATTTTGCAAAGGAAATACTCATATGCTGGTTTGCCGTGATTTTCAGCAGGGCAGTGTTAAAGTTAAAGTCTGTCCCGAGCCTAAGGCTCATCAGGCCGGTGCTTATCCCGGTTTTTGTGGCGTTAAGCGACTGAGAGTCATAGACTCCCCCCTGGATAGGATGCCAGTCTATCGCCGGGTTAACCCCCAACACAAGGTTGGTACCCTTTTACACCTGGGTGGGGTGAGAAAATAGCCGTAAAGTGCCTTTTCCATGGGCACAACGCCATAGCCGAAAGCTGGGATTGAACCCGCAACCTTTAGATTACAAGTCCAACGCCCTAACTACTAGACTACAGCGGCGGCAGGGCAGCGTTACCAAGTAATTTCAGGATGCCCTGATCCTGTTTGGTGGAGAAACGAAAACACTAAAGGGACATAATCACACAAGCCAAGAACTGCAAGTTCTCATCCTACCGCTGAAGTAACACACTCGTCCTCGCTAAAGGTTGAATCTTAACCACTCTGCCCCTTTCGTCTCGTCACGCCAGAGCCACAACGTCCGAACCAAACGTTCTACTTTTACCTTGAGTCAACGATCAAAACATGTCACTCACCTCTAGCCGCAAGACACTAGCTTCAACCGTCTCCATTTTGTTTTTTTACTTCAAGTTTTTATACCAACAGTACATCATTCACCTGAAGTTCCAAGACACTGGCTTCAACGGTCTCCATACTTTTACCTCACGTTAGTGGCGTCACTCACCTGAAGCTCCAGGATGCTGGCTTCAACCCTCTGCATACTTTTACCTCATGTTACTGGCGTCACTCACCTGAAGCTCCAGGATGCTGGATTCCACGGACTGCAGCCTGTCCTGCAGGTGTGCCAGGTGGAGCGTGATGTTGTGCGCCTCGTCCTGGAAGTCCTGCACCACGTCCATCACGCTCTGCATCAGCCCCGCCTGCTGCAGCACCGCTTCCTGCTGCCCCCGCACCTCCCCCACAGACACCGCCAGCTCCGACACCTGGTCCTGCACGTGCTGCCCCAGCTCTTGCACGCTGTGCGCCACCTGCTGGCCCATGTCGGCGATCATGGAGGAGATCATGGCCTGGAAGTCCTGCTGCTGCTGTCTCAGCAGCGAGTTTTCCTCCGTCAGGCCCTGTATCTGCGTCAGGATCTCGGCCTGCGACTGCTGCATGTCCTGCTTCAGCTGGTCGTGTTCGTTCTGCAGGTGCTCCAAGGTGGCCTCGATGGAAATGTCGTCTGGATCCAGCACGATATTGGGGATGGTCTCCCCTTCGTCTCCATTGCCCAAAGGGATTGGAGTTGTGGTGTCTGCGCCTGAAACACGATCAGACAAAGGAGGTGATAGTTATCTTCAGTTATGTCTGGCACAGTGGTTAGCATCAGGAACAAATAACAATGCTGTCCTGGTTTCGGTTCTGCAATATGTTTGTGGAATTTTCGGCACCCAGACGCTCCTGCAACGTCAAGAATTAACTTCAATGTATCCAAAAAAAGAATAAGTTAAAGAAAAAACAGGCACTTGAACAAAAACCAAAGCAAAACAGAGAAAAACCCTGGCGTCCTTCATTGTTTGGGCGGAATTTTGACAATTTTAATTCTTTATGTTACATAAACGTTTATGACATTTCACAAACGCGAATGCTGTTTTAAATATATATATATATATATATATATATATATATATATATATATATATATATATATAAGCAGACAAAAGATGCAACTTTATTTACACAATTTCAAAACTAAACTTGATATTAAAATTATCATCGTTTGCACTTTTGCCTTGCAGTGGTCTTGAAAACTATCAGAAAGTCTTTGCTGATCATGTTTTTATGATGGCGTCGATTTGCATTTGTCTCATAGTGACAATGCTCGATGTCATCAGCAGAAGCTGCGGTAGAATGTGGCCGGCAAAATACAGACAAGAGGAACACTGCACAAGGTTAGAGCAGCAGCGAGTGTCTCCACTATTGTTACACAGCGTCTATAGTCACGGCAGATTTCTACACATCAAACTCGGGCTGCTTTCCTCGGAAACACTGCATCGCATCAGTTTACCAACATGCTTATTCCTTTTTACTGTCTGAGCGTATGTTTGTTTGCTTATGAGAGAGGCTTTTCCCAAAGGAATTTAACAGAAACAATATTTTGTTGCTCTGGTTGCTTGTACGTATGCTAGATCGGTATTGCATATTATACGAAAGGCTAGCATCCTGACCACCAGTGTAGCTGCTGTGGAGAACAATGCACTGCTGTGGATGGATCTTGAACCACTGACATTTCGCTTTGAAAACATAATTATACAGTATCTCCAAGGAAATAACTACAGGTCCCTATGAACAGTTTGCCGATAATGAAGTGGAGAAATCACGGTAAGACTAACAGACCAATGGTAGGGCTGCAAGCCTCTAAACAGCAGTCGGTGATCTTGACAGGAACTCATTTGAATCAGCTTTAGAATTCTTTCTTCCCGAATTCTGAATGTGTCCACCACAATGGCGGGCACAAGGTCGCAAACTACAAAATCTCACCATTGGTGAACCTGGGAGCTCTAGCCGAGGAACGGGAAAAAAAGAGTTTTTTTCATTATATTGGAGAAAAAGTATCATTATGTGAAGTATACGTATATTTATTCAAGTTTTTTCCTAGCTTAGTCGAATGAAAATATGGTCTTAGTGTTAAGTTGAAGAAATGCTGTAAACCTCCACACATAAAACCCTACTTACCTTGCCAAAGAACGACGAATAGGAGCAGACTAACTATTTTCCACATTCTGTGAAGCAGACGACTTTCACACATAGTAAAACAGTTGACTCCCATCAGAGATCTGACGGGGAAATAACTCTGCTAGGAAAGCGATCATCCCAGGAATTTAATGTTGCAATGAAGCAGAAGGGGGTGGATGGGACACAGAGAGGTGAGGGGGGGGAGGTTGAACTTTAGTCCATCAACCACCCACATTATCTGTATCCTGCATCATGGCAATGCTCACTCCTATGCTCGTCACTCCTCAAATTTGGAACCCCAAGTGAAAAAAGTCATCGTCAAGTTTTGTGTTTTTTTCGTTTAGAATGCTTGTAGCTCATCATATTTGGAGCCCCATAAGCTAAAAGTCATAGTCAATTTTTGTATCTTTCTTTGTTTATAATTACCACTAACGTTACAGTCGTAGAAAAGAGTTTGTTTTCTTTTAAAATACAAATGTATTGGTACATTTATTTTTTATTACATTAAATTACCAGACAGTGAATCAGCTTCGTACTTAACGCCGAGGTATATGACCTTAACACAACAAAGTGTATGATGTTAGACTTCCAGCTGAAAGAAAAAGATCGCTTAGATCTATTAAAAAACAACAAAAACAAACAAAATTAATTCACTCACCTTGGATTAAAAGCTAATGTTTATGTTCGTGTTTCTTCCACATTTTTTGTTGGTTATTTGCACCTGTAAATATGTCTCTGTGTGTTGGGGGGGGGGGGGATAAAATGCTTTGGTTTGTTTTTCAGTACCTATTGTTTATCTGTATGTAACTGGAGGGTAGTCCAAGATCAAATGGCTTGAGAGTTATGTGACTTTTATGTTTTAGAAAAGAAAGTTTAAATTTCTTGCTTTTTATTTGAATATATCATCAGGCCTAATCTCTCCGAAAAAAGCATAAATAAAAACAAATCATTCGCTCTATCTGAATATCACCACTGGCAATTTTCATGTGGTGACAATTCTTTCTGTTGCTGAAGTGGGCACTGCAGAATTTAGATTACATCGTTTACTGCAATCTCTCTCTCTCTCTCTCTCTCTCTCTCTCTCTCTCTCTCTCTCTCTCTCTCTCTCTCTCTCTCTCTCTCTCTCTCTCTCTCTGAGATCCTGTGCACATCTAAGATAATGATACCTATTACGGTGTTGATTATAGGGCAGAAAAAGTCAAACTTTTTCCAGTGGCAGTCCTTCAAATTGTGAAAAGACCGGTCGCTTGCTCTACTCTGTTTCACGAAGTCGGCATTTAGTGCAGCCAAGTCCATGTAGGCCTATGGAAACGAGGTTTTGTGTGAAATGACACTCTGCCATTGTGCAATACTTCCAGCTTTGACTCCCTCAATCCTTGAGGAGTCTCTGAGGCGCTGCCATGAATCTTTCAGGCACTGTGTCGTAGGCAAATTAATTCTGGTGGAGCTTATTCTGGTGGCAAGGTGCATGCTGGGTATGATCATGTCATTCACCCCACCCGCCATGTGTATCCCCCTAGTCTTCTACTGAAGGCAGAGAGAAGGTTTAGCGCACGCACAAGATGGTCTACATGCGTTGGCTCCTGGGAGGGCGGTTTGCAGTGTCACGCTAAGAACTTTGGGGGAGTGGGGTCAGTGTTAGGTCACTTCTGAAGTTTACTCCTGCGGGAAAATCGAGAAAGAGAGAGAGAGAGAGAGAGAGAGAGAGAGAGAGAGAGAGAGAGAGAGAGAGAGAGAGAGAGAGAGAGAGAGAGAGAGAGAGAGGAGAGAGAGAGAGAGAGAGAGAGAGAGAGAGAATGAATGAATGAATGAATAATCTTTATTTTTCAAGGGTAACAGAGTAAGTAAGCATTACATACTTTTTTTCATCCGGCCCTTGAGAGAGAGAGAGAGAGAGAGAGGAGAGAGAGAGAGAGAGAGAGAGAGAGAGGAGAGAGAGAGAGAGAGAGAGAGAGAGAGAGAGAGAGAGAGAGAGAGAGAGAGAGTATTACTCTTTTATTTCGAGGATAATGGAACACACACTCATGTGCTTTTTTACATCCAGTCCATGTGTGTATGCAGTTTTGTCAATTTTGTCATCCTACCCATTGACACACAGGGGCCTGTACATTTGAATTTGTTAAAGCTATTAATTGTTATTATGTGTAATAATAGGTTGAATGTACGCGCTTTGATTTGTATTAACAATATGCAGTGTTGAATAAATTCCATTTATTATCATTATTATTATTTAAGAATGTGAAATATAAACCATTTCCAAGTATTGTGGGCGTTGATTGTATATCGCACATGCATGCTGCATTGACTGAACGCATTAGTTACACCCTCCTTGTTGCCGATAATTCAAAAAGCTTTAGGCCCTGTGTAACCTATCATGTAATCGGCTGCGAAAACAGACCCTAGACTGCACAACAGTCATAACAGAAGCAAAAATGCTTAAATCCCGTCATCAAAAGTTAACAACATTATTGTTGTCGAGTTGTTTTTGTGTATTGTTTGATTTTTAACGTCCATTTTTATTTCGATTATGTCCAATTTATACATATTGCTTTCGCAAAAAAAAAACAAAGCCCAAACTGAGCAACTTCCGAGAAAGATGTTTAAAAGGAAGGCAGAACTCTCTGTATCTATTCCACGTCCACACACCTACACAGGCACGACTGGCAAACAGCAAACGACCCATTCTAACTTCACAAAAACTGCGGTCACAACCTTTCAGACACGTTGATTTTATCTTACTTTCTCCTTCGCCATACACCTTTATAGGAAGCACCCCACAGAGCACAGTGGGGCATTACGCAAGCACACCACACCACAGCACACCACACCACACGACACCACACCACGCCACACCACACCACACCACCACACACCATACCAGACCACACCACACCACCACACACCATACCAGACCACACCACACCACACCATACCACACCCCACCCCACTCCACCACACCACACCACACCACACTACACCCACCACACCACACTACACTACACCACACCACACCATGCCACACCACACCACACTGTATTACACCACACCACACCACACCACACTGTATTACAACACATCATACCACACCACAGCACAGCACACCACACCATACCATACCACACTACACCATACCACATTACACTATACCATACACCATACCACATTACACTACACCACACACCATACCCCACTACTTCACACCACACCATACTACATTACACCACACCATACCACACTACACCATACCACATTACACTACACCACACCATACCACACCACACCATACCACACAACACCACTCCACACAACACCAACCATACACCCTTTCAGAGAAAGAGCTCCATTTTTATTTTGCCTGCGTTGCTGGCTGTCTGTAGCACAGGCTTGGAGCAGTCAGAGATAATGACGATCATTTCACTGTAATGACAGCAATGACTGTGGTATTTCAGACCCCCACGCTCACCTCTCTAAACGCCTGTCATTACATGTGAACGACAGTGTAATCAATAAAATATCAAATGCTGTAAGTAGTCAACTGAAGCAATTGTCTTCGTGTACGTAAAATCATAATTCCTGTTTCGGTTCGTACAGAATGCCGTGTACACACACACACACACACACACACACACACACACACACACACACACACACACACACACACACACACACACACACACAACACACACACACACACTTATTTTATCAATCAAAAGGAATATCCAAAAAGAGCGAGGGATATATCTTCTTTGCAGCCCATAAGAAATTATACCGAAGACCTTATGAAAGAAAATAATATTGATATATCAAACGTCCCAGTTTTACCAGTAGTTCCCAGATTCCTTCATGGGAACATGAATATGCACATTTTTGATATTAACTACACAGAAACAAAAAAAGACACTAATCAAAACCTACACACAACTCAGGTTCAAAATTTTATTATTTTTATTTATTACATGGAATTTGTATAGCGCTATCTCTTGTAAGAACAAATCAAAGCGCTTGCATTTGACCTACAGAGCCACAGATCATGCTGCCACCAGGCGCAAAGATCAACGACGAACAACGATGATCAACTGTTGTTGTCTTGTTGCTGCTGTACACTTTAGAGCGCAAAGCCTGGGCTTTGCCATATACCTACAGCCCCGAGCCGCTCTGGGACTCCAACTCCCCGATTTTTCCTCAGGGATGGTGTCTAAACACGACACCTGTGTGCATGCTGGTTTGTTATAATTTTGTCATCCGCTCCTACCGGCACACGATGGCCTACTCTTCCGAAAGGTGGAACGGGGTTTTAACGTGTGTGCAAGATGTTCTGCGTGCATTCGCACATAGATAAAATCATATAAACTGTCGTTTGAAAGTACACACAGACGGATCTGTTTTAGAATCGGGCATGTGCGGGCTGCATTCGTTATACCCGACTTAAAAGTTTAAAAAAATCTTTTTGTATTGGAAAAAAGTTTTACAATATTCACATCTGAATTGTTCGCAATTTTTATGGCGCTAAATTATCTTTCAAATATTTCTCTTGCGATTTACAATGTCCTTTT
>CM060317.1:885250-915250 GCA_030674155.1 Stramonita haemastoma
ACAACACCATCTGAATATCAGACTATAGAACATGTTCGATGTTGATAAAAACACCTTACATAGACAAAACTGGCTGACTGCCAGGTTTTTGTTTTCGTTTTTTTCTGTCAGAGAGAGAGAGAGGAGAGAGAGAAGAGAGAGAGAGAGGAGAGGAGGAGAGAGAGAGAGAGAGAAGAGAGAGAGAGAGAGAGAGAGAGAGAGAGAGAGAGAGACAGACAGACAGACAGACAGGACAGAGCAGACAGACAGAGACAGACAGACAGACAGACAGACAGAAGGACAGACAGACAGACAGACAGACAGACAGACAGACAGAGGCAGATAGACAGAGAGGTGGGTTGTGGAAGGGGGGGGGAGGGGGAGGGGACGAAACATTTCATATATATTATTTATTAAGTAACATAAATGATCATATGATTGCATATCACACCTTACATGTAGGAATAACATGAGAGAAGTGTTGTGACACGATAATAATCACAGTCTACCATTAGGTAAAGAAGCGTAAACTGAAATGGTACGGGCATGTCACAAGATCAAAAGGACTTGCAAAAACAGTACTGTAAAACACTGTCCAAGGAGGAAGAAAAAGAGGCAGACCAAGGAAGAGATGGGAGGACAACATCAGCGAATGGACAGGCCTAGAACTCAACAAAATTTTGAGAAAAGCAGAACAGAGAGAGGAATGGAGGGAACTGGTTGTCAAGACTTCAGGGGTGCCCCCACGGTCGCCAGACTAAGGGATAGATAAATAGATAGATAAATAGATATCATTACGAAATAAAATCCAATAAAAACTGTAAAGAGAAACAGGAATCTTTTTCCATAACATCAAACATCAGAAAACCATCCACATTATGACAAATTACATCCAACCAGTAACGTCCTTTTCAAAACAGTTACGTCATATATAGGGCTTACAGGAAACTCAACACATAAGCATGCACATTACAACCCCCCCCCCCCCCCCCCCCAAGACCGTCTGATGTCACTCTTTTAGTAGAAGGACATTAAACTGAAAAACTACTACTACTACTACTACTACTACTACTACTACTACTACTACTACTACTACTACTACTACTACTACTGCAGTCCTAAGGCAATTTTGATACAAAGCACACCAAAACGTCATAGGCTAAACATTCCCTCACACTGATCATCAGTTACACGTAGTGTCTGTGCAAAGGCCTCTAGCAGTGGTGGCAGTGGCGGTGGTGGGGAGGGGAGGGGGGGGGGGTCTTCTGGGCTAGTTCTTGCACAGCTTGAAGTTGGCTTTCCGGTATGACCCGGGCAGCTCCCGTAGGTAGCTCATCAGTTTATCCCAGATGACGTAAACAGCCACACGCATGTACTTCCTGCCCTTCCTGCGACGTAGGTCTGTAGGGACGTCATCGGGAGTGACGTAAGGGTCCAGTGAGTCCTTGGTGACGGCCCCTCGCAGAGCACAGCCGAGGTCTTGGAGCTTTTCGGAGAGCGCTGCCGTCCGCCTTCTGATGCTGGCGTTTCTGCCGCCCCTCATGGTAGGGCCCGTGATAGCCAGGTAGTGGGCAAAGCTCATCAGCTGAATCAGGTCTTCCGTCACCTGGGTCTGAAAACAGACATCCGTCCCTAGATAGCAAGATGCACCGTTTTTTATACAATGTGGTGTCGGTGTGTTAGGGCGTTGCGTTGTGGTGCTTTTGTAATGTGGTATTAGCTTTCACTCTTTGATTCTAATGCATAGTGTTGTGTGGATGGGGAGTGTAGAGGTATTGCACCTGCCTAGAAAGCGGGAAGTTTGCGTTCGATACCCCGAACTTTTTCTCCCCATGCACTAGGCCTTGGGTGGTGGTCTGGGTGCCTGTCTTAGAAGTGAGACGAAGAATCGAGGTCCGTGTGCAACAGATATTCACTGCACGTAAAAGAACCCAGGGCCAGCAAAATACTTGTCCTTGGTAAAAAAAAAAGAAAAAAAAAGAAAAAACACTATCTCAAAGAAAAAAGCACACCTCTAAACAGAAAAAAATACAATACAGGGGGCTCAGCGCTTGTGGCAATGCAAAGAAAATTAGTAGAGCATCTTGCACACACGTTAAATCCTGTTCCACTTTTCGTAAGAGTAGGCCATCGTGTGCTGGTGGGAACAGATGACAAGATTTGCAAAACTACATACACACGGGGACTAGATGAAACAAAACACATAAGTGCTTATTCCATCATCCTCGATGTAAAAGAATAAAATGAAAATAAAATAAAAATACAGACAAGACAGACTGTCACACACACACATACACACACACACGCGCGCACGCACACACACACACACACACACACACACACACACACCACCACCACCACCACCACCACCACCAACAACAACAACAACAACAGCAACACCACCACCAACAAACAACAGCAACAAAGAAAGCCGGGATGTTTTACCTGGCCCTTGTTGAGGCCCTCTCTCTGACGGACCGGCACACAGAGGTCCATCTGACATCGCATCTTCCTGGCCATAGCGGAGAAGTGGCCCCTGGTCCACCCCTCGTCTGCACACACCACAGGCAGTCAGGGTACTGACTTACACAAAATCACCACATAGGGCAACCTGGAGCTACTCTGTGTGTGTGTGTGTGTGTGTGTGTGTGTGTGTGTGTGTGTGTGTGTGTGTGTGTGTGTGTGTGTGTGTGTGTGTGTGTGTGTGTGTGTTGTGGGAGAGAGAGAGAGAGAGAGAGAGAGAGAGAGAGAGAGAGAGAGAGAGAGAGAGAGAGAGAGAGAGAGAGAGAGAGAGAGGAGAGAGAGAGAGAGAGGCAAAAAGTTATTCAGGTTGGTGCGTCTGTGGAACATGTGTCAGCAGATGACTGCTTTGATTAAACACAGCAGGGTCACACGCTTTAAACAGACATAGTTGCATGCCCTAAAGACAACACGGCTACATTCTTTAAACACGACATAGTTGCATGCTCTGAAAACAACATACCCACATTCTTTAAACAGACATAGTTGCATGCTCTGAAAACAACATACCCACATTCTTTAAACAGACATAGTTGCATGCTCTGAAAACAACATACCCACATTCTTTAAACAGACATAGTTGCATGCTCTGAAAACAACATACCCACATTCTTTAAACACGACATAGTTGCATGCTCTAAAGACAACATACCCACATTCTTTAAACACAGCATACTGTTAATACCTGTGGTATAAATTCACAACACATCATTGCATACTTGCTACAGAGATCCTGCTAGTTGACAACTGCAGTGTGGATATGCATTTGAAAAGCCAATAACTTTTGATTTTTGTTGTTGATTTTGCCGGTTCCTCAGCTAGAGCTTGAGGTTCACCAATGGTGACATTTTGTGCAGGGACTGTTTCTACCCCCACTGGAGAAGCTGCATACTTGGGGGATGGTGTCGAAACACAACACCTGTGTGCATGGGGTTTTGTTGGTGTTGTTTTTAAAATTTATATCCCTTCTGGCACAAAAATGGCCTACTTTTCCACACCCTGGAATAGGTTTTTAACGTGTGCGCATGATGTTCTGTGTGTGCAAAAGCACACAGCGACTCTGTTTACAATCTCATCGAATGGCTTTTGGATGAGTGGAGTCAACACGATGTTAACTCCAGAGGTAAATAAATACTCCCTAACCTGGCTCTGGTGTCTCCGTTGGTGGTCTGGCTCCATCCAGGCATCGATCAAGGTACTCACCACTAGCACCGCGCTCCAAGCGTTGATGTGATGGTAAAGCTCTCACACACACTTCCACACACACTATTCACTAACCGTTTGTCAGTCAGCAAGTCAGCACCATGCTTGTGCCTCTCTCGCGGGTGTTTGAAGGACGAAATTGGAAAGGGAGGCACCTTTTGCCACACTCTGGCTGTCTCCATCTCTGGCTGATGGGTGGAATGGAGAGATGTTGGGAGTAGAGGGGTAACTCCCGTGGGAGGCAGGGGTGGTGATGAGGGTGTGGATGGGCCTCACAAAGCTGTTGTCTCTCGTTTGACGGGCTTGGCAGAAGCCGCAACGATCTCATACCTGTACGAAAAAAGTCACAGCCATTAAGAGTACTCGTTGGTATGTTGCTTTGTGTGTGTGAGTGAGTGAGTGTGGTGGTGTGTGTGTGTGGTGTGTGTGTGTGTGTGGTGTGTGTGGTGAGAGAGAGAGAGAGACAGACAGACAGACAGACAGACAGATACAGAGACAGAGACAGATGAGAGAGAGAGCGGGGGAGGGGGCAGATCCTTATTTTAGAAATGTTTTCAATAAAAGTGGTAGGCTATAGCCTCTGCTTTTCCCAACGCCCATCCTCTTCCTATTTAACTGTCATCACCTACCTTATTCTATCTGCTGGTTCCCCACACAAACAGCACTAGTTTATTGACACCTAGCTTCTTCTGTTTCCAATGGATCATTCCAGTGGTGTGGAGAGGGGGGGTCTGCTGCATGGGTAACAGTTTGCCCTCCATACTTACATACCCGGGCTTTGGGCTCTAAAGACTAGAGCACAACACCATAGTCTTCCGAGACTGATGGGTGCCTACTACTACTAGCTTCGTCTCTCTGCTGGTTGGGCCACACAAACACCACTAGGTTTTCCCCGTTCCTGGGCCAGAGCTCCGTTGTTCAGCACTGGTGAGATTTTTGCTGTGACTGCCCCCATTCCCCCATTCAGCTAGCTGCATCCCGACTATGGGGATTTTTTTATTTTGAGGAAAATAGAATAAGTGGGTTTTTTTAAATTATTTTTTTTACATATACCCCTTTCAGTCACATCAAATTAGTTAGGGTGAAAATCGGGTTGCTTATGCCCAAGGGAAGTTCATCACCACAAGCGCAACTTCACCTTCCATTTTTTTCCTTGTTGCTGTGGATTTTTCTACTGGCCCAAAATGTGTGTTGCACACGGGACCTCCTCGGGTTGTCGTCACTTCCTAAAGACCAGGAGCCTCAGCTTTCTCAAGGTCTTTTTATTTATTTTTATTTATTTATTATTACTATTTTTGCACTTCTCAGGGTCTGATGTTCAGGTTCCAGCGGGGACCAAACCCTAACTTCCCGTGTTCCTGTGGGGTGTGGCATAACCGCCAGACCACCAGTCCCCCTGCCAACGTCTCAGCTGGGCGATTGGAAGCGGAACTCACTATCCAAAATACGAGTTCGACGTACGCCATAGCCGAATGGTTAAGACCATTGACTTCAATACCATAGGTCCATGAAGTCGTGGGTTTGAATCCGGTGGTGTCGGGTGGATCAAGGGTGGGGACTTTTACAACTTCCCAGGTCAACTCCAATTGCAGACTTTAATTCCCTTCGTGTATACACATGCAGAGGACCAAACATGTACGTTAAAGATCATGTCATTCATGTCAGCGTTCGGTGGGTTACCGAAATACGAATATACCCAGCATACATCCCCCAAGTCACAATACAGCTACCTTCATGGTAGGCAAAAGCGGTCGCAAGATCTCGCCATTGGCGAACTTCAGAGCTCTGGTCGATGAACACCCCCCCGCCCCCCAAAACACACACACACACACAAAACAAACACAACAACAACAAGACAAACACAAAACAAAACAAAAAAACAAAAACAAAACAAATAACCCAACCCCAAACAAACACAAGTCCCCCGCTGCGGTCTGTAGTAAACGAACTGTTTGTAATCTACTCTGTCCAGTGTTCCGAAAGAAGCTCTTGAATTTTTTGATGAGGTATTAGCAGAAATGTATCATGGCGTATTTCTCAATGCCTCTCATTTGATTCTTTTAAAAGGTTATTGTATATCCACGATATTTCGTTAAAACCTTATAGATGGATACATGCCAAACAAAGAAACAAACGACCCCCCCCCCTAAAAATAATAAAAGAGCTACAAAAAAGAAGCCCACGACTATATAAAAAAAAGGTTCGTATTATCAATAAAACGCCAGGATTTGTTCGTGAAAAACACCATGAATGGTAGTAGGTGATGGGAAGAGATGATAAAAATACTTAATGATTTGAACTGCATTGATTAATCTGCAGGTTTTGATGGCAGTCAGTGACACAACAAGCATCTACCTCAGCACAGACCTCCTGCCACAGTGAATACCAAAACAGCCACAGCACAGACCTCCTGCCACAGTGAATACCAAAACAGCCACAGCACAGATCTCCTGCCGCAGTGAATACCAAAACAGCCACAGCACAGATCTCCTGCCACAGTGAATACCAAAACAGCCACAGCACAGATCTCCTGCCACAGTGAATACCAAAACAGCCACAGCACAGATCTCCTGCCGCAGTGAATACCAAAACAGCCACAGCACAGATCTCCTGCCGCAGTGAATACCAAAACAGCCACAGCACAGACCTCCTGCCGCAGTGAATACCAAAACAGCCACAGCACAGATCTCCTGCCGCAGTGAATACCAAAACAGCCACAGCACAGACCTCCTGCCACAGTGAATACCAAAACAGCCACAGCACAGATCTCCTGCCGCAGTGAATACCAAAACAGCCACAGCACAGACCTCCTGCCACAGTGAATACCAAAACAGCCACAGCACAGATCTCCTGCCGCAGTGAATACCAAAACAGCCACAGCACAGACCTCCTGCCGCAGTGAATACCAAAACAGCCACAGCACAGATCTCCTGCCACAGTGAATACCAAAACAGCCACAGCACAGATCTCCTGCCGCAGTGAATACCAAAACAGCCACAGCACAGACCTCCTGCCGCAGTGAATACCAAAACAGCCACAGCACAGATCTCCTGCCACAGTGAATACCAAAACAGCCACAGCACAGATCTCCTGCCGCAGTGAATACCAAAACAGCCACAGCACAGATCTCCTGCCGCAGTGAATACCAAAACAGCCACAGCACAGATCTCCTGCCGCAGTGAATACCAAAACAGCCAGGCAGACATTTTAAACAGGTACATATCCCGAAGTCGAAATGCGGCCACCTCAATCGTGGGTAAAAACGGTTGCATAGGCAAAATCTCACCGTTGGTAAACATCGGAGCTGTAGCCGAGGAACAAGAAAAACGGGTGATCTAAAACCTGCCTCTAGTCTGTCAGCAGATCCCTTTGAAATGAGAGGCACAAACTAACCAGAAAGGAAGAATGTTTTCCCAAAAAGAAATGATCAAAGATACTTAGGCCTATATATATCTTCGATTTATTATCAGTTAGGCCTATATATATCTTCGATTTATTATCAGTTAGGCCTATATCTTCGATTTATTATCAGTTAGGCCTATATCTTCGATTTATTATCAGTTAGGCCTATATCTTCGATTTATTATCAGTTAGGCCTATATCTTCGATTTATTATCAGTTAGGCCTATATCTTCGATTTATTATCAGTTAGGCCTATATCTTCGATTTATTATCAGTTAGGCCTATATCTTCGATTTATTATCAGTTAGGAACTCTCTCTCTCTCTCAGCTGGACCGAAACAGAAAATAATTGAGTTTTTATTAAAACAACAACAAACAAACACATCAAGCGATGATAAGAAAATTGGTATAGGCTTAAATTACAAAGCCCAAAAGTCTTTTGCCTTTTTCTTACAAGGTATACAGATTAATATTCATAAATCTTTAAATCATTAAAATTAAGGGAGTGAGCTTTTGGGGTAAGGTAACAACAACGTAAATTGACCCGCTTACAAAGTACTTATTAACACCCATAAACTGCACCTGGTCTAGTGTAACTTTAGAATGATAATCAGTTTTTTTCTCTACATTGACCTCAACTGCCCAGCTGTATATTTAAAAAAAAATCTTAACTCTTAAAGACTCACAAAATTTCTGTTCATCCCTAACTTACCAATCAGGTAAACTGCTACAGACATCATCTTCGTCATGCTTGTTTCACAGAAGGTACTGAATGAAGCAAGGTGCCTGTCGTCTTTTTTATAGCATCCTCAGCATGTAGAAAATTTAGGAACACGTATTCGGGTAACAGGACAAAAAAAAAAAAAAAGCAAATGGGGATGGCCATCTATGGTTTCGGTGAGAAACTCAGAAGTCCGTGACGCAAAGTAGGAACAGGAGGGAAAAGGGGGAAGCATATACAATCAACGTGACTAAAACCCCTTGGTTATTAATAAGTGATGTGGAGAAGAACAATCCCGGAGCCGTACCTAACTCAAAGCAAGGGAAAAACTGTCAGCAAGGAAAGAGTAGGACAAACAATGGGCTAAACAAAAATCGGAGGGGCAATAGGGAGGGGGCTTTTCCTGTCTATACAAAATAAATCATTCATTACGTACGTCTTACCTCTGAAAATTTTGTCCAAGATTTTTGTGTATTGGAATTAAAATGAAGCAATCACACATAATGTTATGTCATTTGTGATGAAGAACAAGAAGGGACTTCAATGAGTATGGGAATCCAGAGGATGAGCCGTTACCCCCCCCCCCCCCCCAGCCTGTAGCTGTCGGCCCCCACCCTTCCCACAGCCAGATGCTGAGAGTGAATAGCAGCAGGTAGAGTGTAAATATAGACTGGGATATTTATAAATACAACATGGGGCAGTTCTGATGCATGTGAAACATGAAACATTGACACACGGAGCGGCAACATCTAAAATACCATTTCCATAACAAAACAGACCATGTTTTTTCCCATGCAACGATTTGTTTCATTTTTGGGTGTAATCATGTCGTTTCTTAAGCATAGTTGTTTTCTTTGTTTAAATCTGACCATGATAGTCGTAGAGATAACGTCGCCGGACGTCACCACAGTGTTTGGTTTGTTGTTTGGGGTTTTTTTGTGCAACATCTCTAACTGTGTCTCGTGATGCTTGAAAGATTAAGAAATAGACTTCAGTTGAGGTGGCCAAATATGGGTCAGACTGGATGGAGACAAAGGTAGACCTTGATGAAGCTACCACACAAACGAGGAATAGAACAAGCGAAACAGAAGCCGCAGCTGGTATTCCCGCTAGATACTATTTTTAGCTCACCACCAGCCTCTGAAGCTGTGTGACTGTGTGTCACTGGTCAGATCACGCCTTGGTGTGCCGGGCCCTATTGATCTGTCTGTGCTGAGGGGGGAAACACGCTGTGGAACAATCATCATAGCACTGGTTGTGTCACCACCTGAACTGAGTTTCGCTTTGTGTGGAGAATGTGACGTCAACTTTCCCTTGATTGATTTGATTCACTGCTTGATTGATTGATTGATTGACTGATTTATTGATTGACTGACTGATTGATTGATTTATATAATATTTTTCATTAGCAAAGGGCACATGTCTCCAAGAAAAATTAGAATGCTTTTTGATAAAGCATTCTAGCTTCCTTCTGAGTTTTTTTTTTTCTCTGTTGTTTTTCTGCCAGAGTGTGTCCCCAACAGACAGACAGACAGACAGACAGACAGACAGACACACACACACACACACACACACACACACACACACACACACACACACACACACACACACACACACACACACACACACACACACTGCTGACTGAGTGGTGTTTGTTCCACCTGCTGTGAGGATGTCATTAACTCTCCTGACTTCCTGGCGATTTGCTTCACGCTTCCTCTTCTTCTTCCCACAGCGGACCATCATTCTCTGCTCGCCCCTCTGTTTTCATTCTCTGCTCGCCCCTCTGTTTTCATTCTCTGCTCGCCCCTCTGTTTTCATTCTCTGCTCGCCCCTCTGTTTTCATTCTCTGCTCGCCCCTCTGTTTTCATTCTCTGCTCGCCCCTCGGTTTTCATTCTCTGCTCGCCCCTCGGTTTTCATTCTCTGCTCGCCCTCTGTTTCCATTCTCTGCTCGCCCCTCTGTTTTCATTCTCTGCTCGCCCCTCTGTTTTCATTCTCTGCTCGCCCCTCTGTTTTCATTCTCTGCTCGCCCCTCTGTTTTCATTCTCTGCTCGCCCCTCTGTTTTCATTCTCTGCTCGCCCCTCTGTTTTCATTCTCTGCTCGCCCCTCTGTTTTTATTCTCTGCTCGCCCTCTGTTTTTCACGTGGACTGTTGTAGCATGCAGCTTGCCGAATCGCTAGCTGTGTGTAGTCACCATCACGGCCCCTAACTTACTCCTTTAGTCATGTGTGATAAAGACTTAGTTTTAAGCACAGACTGAGATTATTATGTTGGTCTGTTTGTTTGTTTGTCCGTCGTTTTCGACGATGACCTCCAAAACAGCAGAGGAGGCAGCTGCTGTTTCGGAAACTGGGCAGAAATTTGATAATAATGGGGATGCCTTGTCCACAGTATATCCCCACTCTCTTCGGCCAAGAGGGCATAAGGACAGTCAGCGTTGGAGATGTTCTCCAAAGGCCAACTAGCCCCCTGGGCTGCAGCACATAAGAACTGTGCAAGTCAAGCCCCCTAGACAGAGTCATAGTCGATCACTAAAGACTAAGCTGTAAAGTGGAATTCCATGAGTAGAAAAGCCACTGATCATACAGCCTCTTACTTTGTTGTTGCCCCCAGCGTCGGCGGTCTAATCAAGAACTGTGATAAAGCCATGTTGGTGCGGCAAACAGAAACACACAGACAAACTGATGAGCACTGCTCTGCAAAGTCAGGTTGAGGGCAGCAGGACAAGAGGCAGACCCCCAACATCCTACATGGCCAACATCACTGAGACCAGGGGTCTGGGAAGGCTACAGGAGATCACAGAACTCAGCAGAGACAGAGAGAGAGAGAGAGATGGCGAACTCTGGTGGCATTGTGTGGAGCTCCTATCGAGGACAATGGCCATGGAGACAGTTGAGTTGAGTTAACATGTGTACAAGATATGCGGAACCCCAGCCTCATTCCCCAGACCTGCAGGAAAACGGAGGCATCCTGAACTGTGAACAGCATGAGAGCGTGTGGCAGGACAGGGCTTGAGGTGGGGTCTTGACCATGAGTCTCTCACCTGACAAGTCTTTCTTTCAGCTGACAAGTCTTTCTTTCAGCTGACAAGTCTCTCACCTGACAAGTCTCTCAGCTGACAAGTATCTCAGCTGACAAGTCTTTCAGATCACAAGTCTTTCAGATCACAAGTCTTTCAGATCACAAGTCTTTCAGCTGACAAGTCTCTCAGATCACAAGTCTTTCAGCTGACAAGTCTTTCAGCTGACAAGTCTCTCAGATCACAAGTCTTTCAGCTGACAAGTCTTTCAGATCACAAGTCTTTCAGCTGACAAGTCTCTCAGATCACAAGTCTTTCAGCTGACAAGTCTCTCAGATCACAAGTCTTTCAGCTGACAAGTCTCTCAGATCACAAGTCTTTCAGCTGACAAGTCTTTCAGATCACAAGTCCTACACTTTGCCTTCAGCTTGATCTGACCTCCCTCTTCTGAGGGACTTGTGATGACCAGCGCCTGCCAATAACAGCTACCCTAGCTCTGGAACACAGGCAGTTATACCGTTTAGACTTGGCCCATGTCAAAAACTTTGTCAGTTTTGATGTAATCTGAGTGTAGAGACCTACATTAAAAAGTTGTTATGCTGTAAAATGCTGTGTTGAGATTGTCTTCAGCCATTACAAAACTGTTCAGGTGACAACCTGCACTCTTCTTAAATGGAGGAAAAAATCTTCGTAAGTCAGAACATGGATGCCTGTGTGGCAGGTATTTGAAAGCAGTCATACACGCAAACCTCTCATCCAGTGTGTACTTCCAATGCCAAGGTGATTGGCAGGTGGGATGAGTGGCTGAGTGCGTGTTCTGGGGGACTGACCCACAGGTGTTACTGGGCAACCTGCAACAACACACTGTTTACCGGAAAGCAGGTTACGAGAGAAAGACGTGTGCTTTGGTCCTCTGGTCTCATACGGAAAGAACAAACAGGCAAACAGATATGTACACAAAACAAAACAAATTAAAAAAAATATGTACACAAACAAGAAGCACTGTAACAACAACAGCGACCACACACACACACACACACACACACACACACACACACACACACACACACACACACACAAGGCTGTCTAACTGAACTTCTAACTGGTTAAGATCATTCTGAAATGGAGGTATTTTGAACCTTGTGATATGTTATTGTTTCTCATGTTTTATTTCGATGCTTATTTGTAAAATCACGGGAGTCCCCAGCCTTCCTAGATCAACCTGAGATATTGATTTGATTTGATGATTTTGTGGCAACTCTGTGTGTGAGGAATCGCTTTACGAGAGTTCCTATTTTACCAGTGTCCTACAGCTACAGGCGAAACCATTTTAATTAAACGCTCCGTTTTATCATCTCTTTGAACCAGTCTTTGTTTGTCTCTTTGTCTATCAATATCCTACGTTTTAAGGAAATTCAAAGAAATGAAAGATACTGTACAAAATACAATAGTGGTGATATTGATGACGAATTTCATTACATTTTTATCTGTCCAGTGTTTAATGAAGCTCGTAAAAAAATGTTTACCAAAGTATTGCGCTAAACATTCAAACACTTATAAGTATGAACAACTAGTTAAAAAGTCTCTGCTCAATGTTGCTAAAATAGTCGATATTATCAGAAATAATAATAATAATAATAATAATACATGGAATTTGTATAGCGCTATATCTTGCAAAAACAAATCAAAGCGCTTGCATTCAACCTACACGACGCACAATCAGCAACTATTTACAGTTTTGACAAATTCGAATGTACACACACACACACACACACACACACACACACACACACAACACACACACACACACACACACACACACACACACGCACGCACGCACGCACGCACGCACGCAGCACGCGCGCGCACGCACACCCCCCCACAAACGTTATGCACTTTGGCAGGTGGATGTTGAAGGCAGGGACAGGTAAGAGATGGAAGCGGAAGGAGAAAAACTTAGGTTTGAAATAAGTGTGTCTTGAGGTTGGATTTAAAAGTGTCATAAGTAGGCTTTTGTCGGAGGGAGAGAGGAAGGTCGTTCCACATCGATGGACCGGAAACAGAGAAAGAGCGGCGGCCTACGGTAGATAGGTTGAATCTGGGTGTTCTTAGGGACAAAGTATCTGCCGACGAGCGGAGGGAGCGAGAAGGTGTGTACAAGTGAAGACATTCACAGAGGTAGGAGGGTGCAGTATTGTGGAGACATTTGTAACAGAGGGTGTTGATCTTGTAGTTTACTCTCTGTGGTACGGGCAGCCAATGAAGAGATTGCATGAGAGGGGTAATGTGCTCAGATTTTTTCTTTCTGAGGACCAGACGAGCTGCGGAGTTTTGTATGCGTTGAAGGGAGTGGATGGATGATGCTGGCAGACCAGCCAAAAGGAGAATTGCAATAGTCCAGACGTGAGAGAATAAGAGAAGTGACAAGTTTGGAAGTTGCATCAGTGGACAGGTACTTTCGAATTGCGCTAATATGCCGTAGTTGATAGTAGCATGACTGACAGGTTTGGGTAATGAATTTTTGCATGGAGAGAGTGTTATCGACACACTCCTAGATACTTCACAGAAGTGGATAGCGGAACTGACGTATTGCCGAATTCTATTGAAGTTATTGGAATGGAGGAGAGTTTGTGTTTGGTGCCTACAAGCATGGCTTCGGTTTTATCTGCATTTAGTTGTAATTTGTTTTGTATCATCCAGTGTTGGATGTCTTGAAGGCAGCTGGTCATATTTGTCAAGAGAGAAGGAAGATTTTCAGGTGTGTCACTGCTTTGAATCTGCGAGTCATCAGCATAAAAGTGATAATTGATATGTGACAGTGGAGCAGTATAGAGGGTAAAAAGAAGAGGGCCCAGAACTGATCCCTGAGGGACACCACATTCCAGTTTGGCAGGTGCTGATTGAATCTTGTTTACTGCAACTGTATGGACTCGGTCTGCGAGGTATGAAGTGAACCAAGTGAGGGCTGTGCCTTTAACGCCAAACATGTTCTGGAGACGGGAGAGGAGAATTGAATGGTCTATAGTGTCGAAGGCAGCAGATAAGTCGAGAAGAGTAAGAAGGGAGATTTTCCCTGAGTCAGAAGCATGGAGAAGCATGTTTAGAGTATGAACCAGGGTGGTTTCAGTGCTGTGGTTGACGCGATAGGCAGACTGAAAAGGGGGAAAGAGATTATTGGAAAGAAGATGGCTATTGAATTGTTTCAGAACAACTTTTTCAAGGACTTTAGAGATAAAAGGCAGATTACAGACGGGTCTATAGTTCTTCAGGATGTTAGGATCGAGGTCGTGCTTTTTGAGCAGAGGTGTGACTATCGCAGTTTTGAGAGCTGATGGAAAATTTCCAGAAAGAAGAGATGAGTTTACTATTTTTGTGATAGTAGGTATGAGCTGTGGGATGCACTGAATGAAAAGAGAAGCAGGTACAGGATCGAGATCGCATGATTTTATTGTCATTTCTTTCAGAATGTTCTTGATTTCTTTATCGCTTGTTGGGTGAAAGACAAGAAGAGGAGTGCCAGTGAATTGGGGATCAGGAGGTGCAGGTCGGAAAGAAGTCTGATCCAGTTTGGAGCGGATGTTGCGGACTTTGTCAGAGAAGAATGAGGAAAATATACCAGGAAGTTCAGAGTGGCTGTGGACAGAGCTAGCCTTTGCAGATCCAAGGAGAGTTGAGGTGAGGGAAAAAAGAGATTTCATGGACGTGGCATCGAGAACTTGAGCAGAAAAATAGTTTGTCTTCGCTGAGTGGATTAGGGTTTTGACTTTGTTGATCTGTTTGTTTATTTCAGTTTTTGTTTTTCGCCATTTTCGCTCAAGTTGTCGGCGTTTGCGCTTTGCAACCAGTATGTCGTGAGTATACCATGGGGCGCAGGGCCTATCAGGCAGAACAACATCAGTGGGAGGTGCGTGCTCATCGAGCAGTTGGCTTAAAACAGTGTTGTAATGTACGGAAGGGTCAGTGTGTTCAGGGGGTTTGGATAGGTGTTGGGCAGCTTGAGAAGAGAAGGTTTGAATATCAGTTGCCTTGAGATTGCGACGGGTGACGCGCTTTTTCTTTTTGATAGGCCTAGTGACGTTGAGAGAGAAGAGAATGGCGGAATGATCGGAAAGCAGTTCGTTAGTGACGGACACAGATGTGACGAGTTTAAGTGAAAGATCAGTAATGAGCAAATAACATGTATACTTTGTGAGTTTGATATGTGTAAACAGATAATCTTTTGTTTTTTCTATAGTAAATGTTCAAATATCCAATTACACGGTGCATGTTTGTTGTTCAGTTATGATTTTGTTAATTGCTGTTATGTAAAACCCTCCATATCCTTTAAGTGATGACAGGAAATAAAGAATTTGAATTTGAATTTGTTAGTTGATTTTTTCACGTAGTTGGATGGTTGAAGTGTCAAATCTAGTGAAGTCAAGTCAAAACGATGTGTGTGTGTGTTTATTTATTTTATTTTATTTATTCTTGTGTGTGTGTGTGTGTTGTATGTGTGTGTGTGTGTGTGTTTTTTTTTTTTATTCTTATGTGTGTGTGTTGTATGTGTGTGTGTGTGTGAGAGAGAGAGAGAGAGAGAGAGAGAGAGAGAGAGAGAGAGAGAGAGAGAGAGAGAGAGGAGAGAGAGAGAGAGAGAGGAGGGGGAAAGGGAGGAGACAGGCAACGTCACCGCCAAGTTTGTACGGACCTTTGCTGACTTTTGCCGTGACTTCCATACCAGTCCATGAATTCACAATGTGTTTATTGATTGTTCTTGCTGCTGCAATGGGCAACGCCAGGTACCAAAGAACAGCTGAGACTATAGATCATCGTCATTCCTGCATAATGCAAAATCCCCCTACGTGTGAGTTTGCTGTTGGGCAGTGTTGTGTAGCAATGCCCACCTTGCATTCAGGGGATCACCCAGAATTACGTTAGCTTATTGCCCCACTTTTAACAAATTTATGGGAATCACTGTGAGACCATGAAAATCACTGTGGTTGAGAAGATTGCGTCTTTATATTAGCTTTTCAATTCTTGGGTATTTGAGTTGATATTCCCTTATTTCATTCAAATTTTTCTTTTTTTTATGACAATTGTTATACTGTGAAATTTTCCCAAATGAAGACAATCCCCACCTACTATTTCAAAACATATTTAAATTATTTTGCGTTATTACTTTGCTTATATCATTAATAACCGAAACAGTATTTGGATTGAGGTACATTTAAATGTATACCTTGGGGGTTTCGAGTACTTTGATAACAACAACAACAACAACGATCAAACAAAAACCCCAAAGCTTTTGGCCTGGGCCACTTTTTTGTTCCTCGACTAGACTTCTGAGATCCACCACTGGTGAGATTTTGCATGTGTAACTGTCAACCACGATTAGGATAATGATCTACATTCCCAGACTTCGGGGTTAGTGTCTAGGCACCACACCATTGTGCATACGGTTTTGTGTTGTTTGTTTTTTAATGGTATCTATTTCTACCGGCACGCAATGGCCTACTCTTCCGAAAAGCAGAACTGTTTTTAGCATGTGTGCGGATGTTTTGTGTGCTTTGGTATATGTACGAGAGCCAGGTTTATGGTCTCATCCACAGAACTTTCAGAGGAGTGGAGTGGGTAGTGATGCTAGTTAACTCCAGGGAGAAATCCCATCAACAGACGTCTGGGTGGTGAGGTGGATACGAACCCGAGCCGTCAGACTGCAAACTATTGCTTTAACCACTGGGCTACCCTTCCCCATGGGCCACATTTCAATGGAGGCCTTGACACTTTCGGCATTGGCACTTTAGGTATTGGCACTTCAGGCATTGGCACTTCAGTCATTGGTACTTCAGGCATCAGCACTTCAGGCATTGGCACTTCAGGCATTGGCACAATCGGCGTTGGCACCTCGGGTATTGGCACTTCAGGCATTGGGGCTTCAGGCATTGGCATATTCGGCATTGGTTCTTCCGGCATTGGCACTTCTGTCTGCCAAGTTCATTGCAAGCCATGATTAGCTTTGTGCCTAAGGCCGTGGACCTTCACGCATGAACACCCCAAAGTTAGGATTCGCAGTTTGAATAAAAGCAACGCTTGAGGTTGAAAAAGTTTTTCATTCTAGTTCGACTGATCTGCAGACCCGCCAGTGTCTTGCTCCTAAAGGAGCATGCACACATGCAGAAGATGAAGAACGGGGGCTCTAGGGCAACGTGCCCGTGCAGAACACCAGAAGTCGTGGCTTTAATTTTGGTTTGAACCCAAACTTTTGTCCCTTTGTGGTCTCAGTGCTAGTCTTTCAGATGAGATGATACATAGAGGGCCCGTGTGCAATTCAAGCTTAGTGCACGTAAAAGAACCCACAGCATTAACAGAGTGTCCCTGGCAAAACTGTAGAAAAATGCCACTCTGGCACGGCGCTTACCCCTTGGGTGAGCAGTTCGAAGTTTATGCAGAGAATTCTGCCATAACAGAAAGTGGTATACATAACAATCCAACACAATACCTTGCTCCTTTCCTAGCTACAAGTGTTTGGTGGAAAACAACAACAACAACAACTTCAACAACAACAAAATCCTGTGGCTTGCCCAGCACAATGGACTACACAGTCCGCCTTGCTCTGTCTTCCCACAGAACCATTGGGTGCTATGCCTGGCGCCTGGGCTCCTCCTGTGCCTCGGACTCTGCAGGAGGTCTAGCGCTGGTGTCACCCCTGTCATTCCGCCTAGAACAGCTCCTGGGAATATATTGGTATGAGAAAAGCCAGAAAATAGCTGCAAAAAGGGCAAGGGAGTGGACTTGGAAGGTTGATGAGGATGAGGATGAATATGAGATAGATAGACAGATAGATAGATAGATAGATAGATAGATAGATAGATAGATAGATAGATAGATAGATAGATAGATAGATAGATAGATAGATAGATAGATAGATAGATGGATGGATAGATAGATAGATAGATAGATGGATAGATAGAGAGATAGACAGAAAACAGACAGACAGATATCCACAGACAGACGGACAGACAGAGAGTGAGGGGGGGGGGGGGGGGGGGGTAGGAAGAGGGTGAAAGGGGAAAAAAAACCAGAATCGAAAAGAATGACGAAAAGAAACCTCAACTGCACAGATGTTTCAGTTTTGGTTTACGGGGACGTGTCACACCGAGCACATTGATCGGTTCAGGGCCTGTACAAACAGCCATCATCGCCATGCCCTATACAGGTATTCCAGGTGGGGATGCTATAAATAGCACAGGAGTTTCGGAATACCCCGCTGGGGATGCAGAAAGGCCTAATCAATAACAGCCGGCCGTGAGCTGCAGTGGAGCTGGTTTTCGAAGTCAGTGTTACTATTTTGGATGACTGGAAAAATCCGAAGAGTCCCCGTCAATCATCGATCTGTGATGCAGACACTGTGTCTGACTGGTTTCGTGCTTTTGTAGCCTGTCAGCAGGTTAGACTATCGCGCAAACTTTGGGTAGGATTATACACTTTTCTCATATTACTGTTATTATCATCCCTTTTGACGAATATTCTGAATACGATTTTTCCCTTCCCTTGGCTCTCAAGTTCACCAATGGGGAGATTTTGCGTAGGCAGCCCTTTTTGCCCACCATGAAGGCAACAGCATTTCAACTTTGGGTATGTATCCCACCAGACACTGAGATGAATGACGAGATCTTGAATGTGCCTATTCATCTTCTGTGTGTATATATACACGAAGGGAATTAAGGCATTGGCAGGTCTGCACTTGAAGTTGACCCGGGAGATCGGACAATTCCATCAGACGCCACCTGGATTCAAACCGACGACTTGATGGCGCCATGGTATAGAAGCTGAGCGGTCTTAACCACTGGGCTGAATCGTCCCTCAGAGTATGGTGTGAGAGAGTCCCTAGTGACTGCCCACAGTGGGCCTTCTCCAACCACGGTGTGACAAGGCCTGCTGTTCTTTTTCTTGTCCTTACATTGCCCACACTTCACTTCCTCTTGCCATGTATTATTTTGTCGATGGTTTTAACTAATAGTCACATGATACTATTTCCACGTTTGCTTTAACTAATAGTCACATGATACTATTTCCACGTTTGCTTTAACTAATAGTCACATGATACTATTTCGACGTTTGTTGTAACTAAAAGTGACATAAGTTTATGAGAAATCTACTGTATGTAAGCCTTACGGTTAAAAAAATCAACAACCACATCAAAACAATTTCATCATTACAACATGACCTGTTTCCTTGCGGGGATGCCGGGTGCGCTATCAGTCGCCTACAAACAGCATCCCTTCCTTCTGAAAACTAGGCGCTGGGTATTCTCTTTTCTATCCCTCTCTTTGTTTCCGCCTTGGTCCTTTTCTTCCTATTTTCAGCCTTCTTGGTCCATGTTCCTGCCTTTTTTCCTCAGAAAGACTCAAAAGACAAACATATTTCTCTCATGCTGAAGTGGGATACGCGGGGCCTGACTTTTCAGCGCTTAACGGCGGTACAAAGCACTTTCGCTCATATGACAGATAACAGTAGGCTAGTTGCTGTCTGAGCTTTCGACGAAGAAAAAGAAAATGACGTGTAATTTGCAAGTACAAGTAGGCTAATTGTGATAGTCACAGGGCACAGATAAAGCAGCACGTAAGTTATTGAAGTCTGTGAAAATGTTCTCAGTTCTCAAAAATCTGTTAAATTAATCTTCTCCGTTTTTATAAATGAATACTAGATTTTTTCACAGATCTCTCTCTCTCTCTCTCTCTCTCTCTCTCTCTCTCTCTCTCTCTCTCTCTCTCTCTCTCTCTCTCTCTCTCTCTCTCTCCTCTCTCTCTCTCTCTCTCTCAAAAGCCCTAAAGATACCATTACATTAAAAAAAAGATGTAGATGACTACGAGGGGGGGGGGTATCCCTCTTAAGCATTATAATTATCTAAATGTTTTTATCCAATACTGAACGGACGGCTATACACCTAGTTAAACAACTTGATTTCAGAATGTCGCAGAAAATACTCAGCAGTTTCCAAATATTTACACCATGCGCCTGTCTGTCTGTCTGTTTCTGGCCGTATGAAAAAAGTGTAAATGTTTATTTATTAAAAAAGAAAAAAAAAAGAAAAAAAGGTAAAGGTGTCCCATAACCTATGCGGTCATAGGGGAGCGAGGCATCAGAGACCTCAGCTTCTCTAAGGGCCAGCATATTGAGGGCGGCGCCTATCTCCTCTCCCTCGCTGCTCTACCTTCCCTGACCGTAAAGAGGGCAGGTACCCATTTACAGCTGGGTGAATTGGGAGGGGGGGGGGGACTGTGCTGAAGCCAAGGCGCGCAAACGGTCACCCATCCAACTGGTAACCACACTCGACGCTGCTTGACTTGGGGAAAGCGAACACTGACCATGTACCACTTAACTCTCCCGCCCGCGCCCATTGATTATATATGTATCATATATAGTTAGTAGGTGGTGTCCTGCGTATGTTATCTCAGAATAAGCATGACTGAAACACCACTAAACTGACCCAGCAGCAGTGCAGAACCCCTTTGACAGGTGGCCTCACGGCGGTATGGCATTGATAGGCGTCTTGTCGACTTCAGACCTTGAGGATGTGACAACAAAAGTGGCTGGTGAGGCTTGGGTGGAAAGATCCAGATGAGCCACGTAGGTAGCAGTAGGACAGGAAGTCAGTCACAGAAGATGAGGAAACAAACCTACAGCAGAAGGCAGCTGCCAGTTGTGTCAGGTGATCGTGTTGAACTGTCCGCTCTGATAATTATTTATATCTATAGGACAGGGGGGCCTGCTGGGAAGAGCTCACATTCTGCCAGCCAGGCAGGCAGGCAATGGCTTCATAAAAACGGGAAGTTCTATGCAGTTTGATTCAGTTGTTTTTTTATATAATTTTAATTTTAATTTTTTTTTGTGCTTGATTCAGTTCTACCTTGGTTAACGAACATCCATTTCCCTACAACCTTTGTATGCTGAATCAGTGACATTCCTCGACAGACTGTTTTCCCTAACCGCTTGCCATGCCAGGCAAAGTCGTGTCGTGTGGAATCTGTTTACAGTACACGCCAAATGGGGTGTAAAGCTTTGTGGCAATAAACTTTGCATCAAGATTAAGGAAGGAAGAAATTCAACAACAGCTTCCGGACAGAGGAGAGAGAAACTGGCGAAGGCGGAAAGAACACGTCCAGTGAGCAGCGGCCTGCAGTACTGCTACAGCGGAAATGACGCTGTGTGACAGTTGCCGGTGAACCTCGTCACCCACAACAATATATGACTGAAGAGCAATACTAGTAGTAGTAGTAGTAGTAGTAGTAGTAGTAGTAGTAGTAGTAGTAGTAGTAGTAATAGTAGTAGTAGTAGTAGTAGTAGTAGTAGTCAGCTACTTCAATGGCATTCGCACGCTTGTCTCATTGCATAAAAACGATGTCGCGTTTTGGTTTCCTTTCGCAAAGATTGATGGATTCAGTCTTGCATCTGTATCTTTCAATAGCCCCCCCCCCCCTTACTTCCCGTTGCGAGTGGGTTAAAAAATGCGACACACTAAATCCTTTGTTACAGACATTGTCATGCCTATTTTCTCTCCCTTTTTATCCATTAGTAAAGTTCCTGTTTCTTGCGTTTTTGAAATACTGTTTGAGCCCACTGAAAAGGGGGGAGGGGGGGGGGGGTAGGAAGAGAGGGTAGAGGGGTTTTGAGGTTTTTTGTGTGTGCATGTTTTGTTTTGCTGTTGTTGGTGTTTTTTGTGTGTGCATGTTTTGTTTTGCTGTTGTTGGTGTTTTTTGTTCCTGTTTGTTTCGTTTTTTTATGCCTTGCTTTTGTGTCTTGCTTGTCCTTATGGGAGTTTGAAATGGGAGGGGGGGGGGGGGGAGTAGGCCCCATGGGTTGGTGGATTAGATAGGTGGATGCCCAGGGTCGCCGGAGGTCACTACTACAACCGGTGTTTATTTTTTTCATTTTCTTTCTTTCTTTTTTTTGCTCCCTGGTTACGCGTTTAGGAGACCACTGTAATCAGCAATCTTTTTTCTTGTTCTTTGTCGTCACTGTAATCAGCAATCTTTTTCTTCTTCTTCTTTGTCGTCGCTGTAATCAGCAATCTTTTTCTTCTTCTTCTTTGTCGTCGCTGTAATCAGCAATCTTTGTTTTCTTCTTCTTTGTCGTCGCTGTAATCAGCAATCTTTTTCTTCTTCTTCTTTGTCGTCGCTGTAATCAGCAATCTTTTTCTCTTCTTCTTTGTCGTCGCTGTAATCAGCAATCTTTTTTTTGTTCTTTGTCGTCGCTGTAATCAGCAATCTTTTTCTTCTTCTTCTTTGTCCTCGTCGTTGATCGCTCAGACAGCAGCTACTGTTGTCTGTCACGTGACCAAAAATGCGTTGTATTCTTGTTTAAGCGCCTGACAAGTCAGGCCCAGCACATCCGACTTCAACCTAGGCAATGTTTTTTGTTTTATTTCATGGTTTCAGTTTCTTGTGCTGATGACTGGCTCCTCGAACACGAAGTCATGTGAGGGGAAGAGGCCTGTTCAGTTTCTGCAAGCCCTCCACTCTCTCCAGTCACTGCAGGTCGGGTTTTCCTCTGGATGCATTCAAATATTGACATATCCACCATCATGTGTATTAAGGATTGGCCATGACTTCTTCTTCGAACGCTCAGCCAACTATTGTTGTCTGTCACAGGAGCGAAAATACGTTGAGAAGTCGTTAAGTGCCTGACAAGCCAGGCCCTAACTTAGCTGACTTGGGCATAGGAGAGAATTGTTATCTTTTAAGTCTCTCTTGAAAAAGGGGTAGGAGAATGGACCAAGAAGGCAGAAAATAGACAAGATGGTGAAAAGAAGCACACACAAGCCAAGTTTAATGAATGTAGTTAATGAACATCTTAACACCCCCACCCCCACCCCCAATCCCCCCCACACGAAAAATCCTCCAATATCAGATGGTGAATTATTTACTTTTCTTGTAGAACAGACCCTGCTTCTGACAAACTAATCAGCTATTGAGGGCACGATCAGTGTTTAGTTCTGACTCGAGTCCTTTTGTTCTCAATTGTTGTTGTTGTTGGTTGTGGTGGTGGTGGTGGTTGTGCTGCTGCTGCTGAAGTAACGAATATTTTTGGTACACAAGTATTCTAAATCATTATCTGAAAGTATCAGAATATTTGTAACAAACTAATTTATTTTCTGTGTCTCTTTATTTAAATTCTTCTTTTTCTTCTTCTTCTCTCCTCCTCCTCCTCCTCCTCCTCCTCCTCCTTCTTCTTCTTCTTCTTCTTCTTCTTCTTCTTCTTCTTCTTCTTCTTCTTCTTCTTCTTCTTCATCTTCTTCTTCTTCTTCCTACTACTACTACTACTACTACTACTACTACTACTACTACTACTACTACTACTACTACTACTACTACTACTACTACTACTACTACTATTACTACTTTATATATAAATAAAAGAAACACCAGAAATGTTGTAATATATTTTTTCAAAGTGCAAAAGCAGTTCGTTCAAAATGACGCCCGTTCGTTTATACTAATTTGAAAAGGACCGTTTTGTTGTTGATTCCTTTATTTTTCTTTCATTTATTTATTTATTTATTTATTTATTCATTCATTCATTCATTTATTTATTTCGAGGATAATGGAATAAGCACCCGTGTACGTTTTTACATCCTGTCCCCGTGTGTATGTGGTTCTGCAAAAATTTGTCATTCGTTCCCACCGGCACACAATGGCCTTCTCTTCCAAAGAGCGGAACGGGTTTTATCGTGTGTGCAAGATGTTCTGCGTGCGTTCGTACACGGGACCTCGGTGTAAAGTCTCCTCTGAAGGACTTTTGGGGGGAGAAGAGTCGGCCCTGATGTTAACTCCAGAGGAAAAAACCCTCTTGTCAGGATGCTATGCCATTTTCCCCTGCGGCCAGTGCCATGGCTTTGTTTTCATAGATCAAGATGCAGATTATATGTTCCTTTTTCTGAATAGAAAGCAAATGTTTAAAATAAGTGATTGTCATGTGGTCTTCACTGACAATATACAATAACATTTTCTTGCTACGCATGCAGTTTATTGCGCTTTCATGAATTATGTTTTCATAGTGTATTTTTCTTTTCTTTCTTTCTTTCTATTTCTTTACTGACAATATATTTCGTGAACTGCCTATTGAATGAAATCGGTTTTGTTTTTTTGTGGTTGCCGTGTTGTTTGTTTGTTTCTCCTTCTTTTGTTGTTGTTATTGCTGCTTTTGTTTTTGTTTTTAAACAGACCATCACCAAAAAAAATTTTTACAGACATATTTTCGTTCGTTTTCCGATATGTGCTTATTGCACAGGCGCGCGCACACACTCACACACACTCACACACACACACACACACACTCTCTCTCTCTCTCTCTCTCTCTCTCTCTTGGGGGCGGTCACGAGAAGTGAAGCGGACAGGGCGTACATTTTCTGTGAGCAGCAGTAAAACTAGAAATTCATTAAAAAATGCCAGTTAACTGGACTTCCAGCGGCTGTGGAGAGGACCTTAGGCGCCCTGCTGACTGACAATGCAGTTTCCAGCTGGAAAGTGGCAGGAGAAGGGGACAGCGTGGTTTTTGTCTTGCGACTGAAACCAGTGGACACAGCAGTGTCAACCAACATGGCGATCCAACAGTGAATCGTAACACACAAGCACAGTACTACAGGAAGAAATCGTTATCTCAAGACAACGAGATGTAGAGCGTTCTCGAAAGCTTAAACAGAAGCAGGCAAGTGTTGTGTGTGAAAGTGACTGTGTCCTCAGTGCCTCGAGTCTGCCTGACAGTGGAGTAGAACAGGGGAATACAGCATGTGTAGATACACATGGAATAGACCTACCAACAACACACACACAGGACATCAACACAAAAACATCAGTTAAGTTGCCATCATCAGTTGATTTAGAACCTCCCTGTATGTCTGATTGTTGTGACTGTGCTGATCATGATATGTGTGCTGATATGTGTGTTTTGCAGCCTGAGGTGAACGATGATAATATTGTTGGTGCATTCGACACAGGAAATGTCAAACAGTACGTGGCTACTCTAACTGATAGACCTATACAGAAAAGGCTAAGAGACAGACAAAGAAATACACACTTTAGAAAATCTGTGCTACATCATTCAGACAGTGAAGATATTGTGACGTGCGAGTCAGACGACATTGTGATCCAGTACGCATGCCAACCAGACACTGAGCCAGTATGTGTGTACTGGTTTGTCAAACAGCAAGAGAAAAACATGTTAAAAGAGGAACGTGTCAAACTCGCCAGTTTGCGGAATGGGAAGCGAATCCAGAACACACTACACACGGAGACCCTATTGAGTGCTTCAAGGGACTTAGCGACACTTAGAGAACTACTACAACGGTTTCTTGGCTAGCCTAGACCTAAGGGTGTGTAGTGTGACAAAGACTGGACGAAAGAAAGGCTCAGAATGCTGTAACATATCCGGACAGTAAAGTGTTTGTGTCTCGATGTACATTACTAATCAATGCTGTGGTTTCCATGGCTTGGAGTAGCGTTGTGTGTCAGCTTAAAGCAATTTTCGTTATCGTTATTGGGCAACCCCCTTCATGTATGGGCCAATGGCCTTTTTTCATGAATAAACCTTTCGAGTTCGAGTTCTCTCTCTCTCTCTCTCTCTCTCCTCTCTCTCTCTCTCGGGGGCGGGATAGAGCCTAGTGGTCAGAACATAGTCCTTCGGAAGAGACTTTAAACCGAGGCCCGTGTGCGAACGCACGCAGAACATCTTGAGCACACGTTAAATCCTGTTCCGCTTTTCGTAAGAGTAGGCCATCGTGTGCCGGTGGGAACAGATGACAATATTTACAAAACTGCATACACACGGACTGGATGAAAAAAAGCATATGATTGCTTATTCCATTATCCTCGATATGAAAGAATCTCTCTCTCTCTCTCTCTCTCTCTCTCTCTCTCTCTCTCTCTCTCTCTCCTCTCTCTCTCTCTCTCCTCCTCTCTCTCTCTCCTCTCTCTCTCCTCTCTCTCTCTCAAGGCCTTGCCTTGCCTTGCCTTGTCTCTCTCTCTCTCTGGGACTGGATGTAAAAAAGCACATGAGTGCTTATCTATTATCCTCGAATAAAAGAATTTTGCCATTTTGCCTTGTCTCTCTCTCCTCTCTCTCTCTCTCTCCTCTCTCTCTCTCTCTCTCTCTCTCTCTCTCTCTCTCCTCTCTCCCTCTCTCTCTCCTCTCTCTCTCTCTCTCTCTCTCTCTCTGGTGTAGTTATGTATATGTGACTTTTTTTTCTTTTCTTTTATTTACATTTTTATTGATAGTATCTCTACCCCCCTCCCCTCCAATAGGGATATTAGTTAAATTTTTCCCCCCTTTTATCCAAATGTATGATTTATGTCACATGTATAACTTTTGACAGATGGTGGTGGATTGATGTTTTCAGTTGTTTATTCATCTAGTTCTCTTGTTTGCTCCTTACCTATCAACACTTTTCTATTCTTCCATAATCAAAATATTTTTTATTGTGACTTCTGATTTTTGTCTTCTGATCGAGTGCATTTTTTTTTTTATTACCTTATCATATATAGTGTCCTTATTCTTGTGTGTTGTTTGGTAATGCGTAAAGTTTTATTGTTTAGTATCTTTTCAACTTGATGTATCCCTGAAAAGGGCGGGGACTGGATGTAAAAAAGCACATGAGTGCTTATCTATTATCCTCGAATAAAAGACTTTGCCTTGCCTTGCCTTGCCTTGCCTTGCCTCTCTCTCTCTCTCTCTCTCTCTCTCTCTCTCTCTCTCTCTCTCTCTCTCTCTCTCTCTCTCTCTCTCTCTCTGGTGTGTGTGTGTGTGTGTGTGTGTGTGTGTGTGTGTGTGTGTGTGTGTGCATGAGTGGGTGCGTGCGTGCGTGCGTGCGTGTTTTTTTTGTTTTTGTTTTTTCACTTGCTTGGTTTTTGATGGAATGTTCTCTCATTATCTTTTCCATTCTCTTTTCATATGTCCTACAAGTATTACTGATTTTCTAACAATTGCATTGTATGGTTGTTTTCTGTTTGGTTTAGTTTGTTTGTTTATTTGTCTGTTTTTGTGGGGGTTTTGTTTGTTTGTTGTTGTTGGTCGTTTGTTCGCTCGCTTGCTTGCTTGCTTGTTGTTTTTTTTGTTTTGTTTTTTGTTTGTTTCATAAACAATGTCTCAGTTACCCGTGCAAGTTCTCTTCTGCGACAGAAATCGAAGCAGTTGTGTAAGTAATTTCCATACAACCATGATCCCTGAAGTCGTGGTATGGCTACCTTAATGGTGGGTAAAAACGGTTGCAAACGCAAAATCTCACCATTAGTGAACATCGAGGCTCTAGCCCAAGAACGAAAAGGAAACCAACACAAAACACCAACCATGATCCCCAACCAAAAAAAACAACAAACAAAACAACCCCCCCCCCCAAAAAAAAAAAAATCAAAAAAAATCGACCTTCCCCCTTCCACCCAAACAAAGAGACCCCGAGAGAAATCAGGCGCTTGTGCAAGATATTCCGTGTCCAATAGGCCTAGTTGGGATCTTTTGTTAAATTCTGGTGTTTAGTTCTTCTTGTAGGAAGGGTCGTCATTTCCGCTCAGTCTACCGAGTCTCCGCACGTGTACTATTGAAGACGACAACGTTTGAAGTGTTTTGGATTACAAAGCTGTAAGTAATCTGTCGTTTTGTTTATCATGTCAATTCTCAGTAGACACCCACAGTTGATGTGCATTTTGTTTTAAGTCATAATGAAGCTGTGCGTTTCCTATGGAATGCAAATTTCCATCGTGTTCTTTAGTTCACGACGTAAATAAGGCCTAGCCAAAATCGTCTCGTTCCGAAATTGGATACCTCCTCTAGGACGTAAAAAAAAAAAAATAAAATAAAATAAAATAACCAAAACAACAGCAAACAAAGTTGTACTGAAAGAATGAAACTCGGCACAATGTGCATGATTAGACAAACTGATTGATTTTAAAGCTTACAGGACAAGTGACAGGAAATCGAGGAAAGTGTTCAGAACAAGAAGAGACCGACGCCATAACAAGCCGAATGGTTAAGCCCTAGTACCATATCCATGGTGTCGTGGTTTCGAATCGGCAGTGTTTGGTGATTTAGGGGTGTTTTTTTTTAAATTATCTCTCAGGTTAAATTAAGTACAGACCTGCTAGTACAGGTCTTCTTTTTCTTCATCAGTTCATGACACATGCACAAGATCCCATTATATGGCATATGGCTATTAAAGATCCTGTAGGCCTAATTCATGTCACAGAAGCATGAACATACCCAGTATATACCCCCCAAGTTGGAATGCGGCCACCTTCAGGGTGGGCAAAAATGGTCACATAATTACACAAAATTTTATCTCACCAGTGGTTTCAAACCCTGGAGCTCTAGCCAAGCAACAACCCCCCTCCCCCCCCCCCCCCCACAAACAGACATAACAATGCATGTGTGAGACACATGTGTACACACACACACACACACACACACACACACACACACACACACACACACACACACACACAGATTACCAAAACTTTTTAAATTAACCAGCATACTGCATGGTCTGTAGACCCTTTTAACCATTTGCTAACAGTTCCAAGACACAGAAATAAGTAACCTAGATATAAATCAAGCCTCTTGTAATCAGGCAGTGATTTATGGAATAAGCTCACCAAAAAATGAAATCATGTATCAAAAACAAAGATCAGATTAAATTTAAAACACATGTAAAAAGATATTTCATGAAAGTGTTTAGAACACGACTTGTAAATTTGTACGCTTGTATCTATAGACCTGTCTGATTTACTTATTATCCTTTATTGTTTCACCTAAACATGATTTATGGTCTATTGTTGTAAATGAAACCAGTATATAATGTTGCACGCAGGAAGGGTTGAAAGGGGGGGGGGGGGGTAGTTGTTTTTTCTTCTTTGGTGGGTGTATTTTTAAAAAGATGTTTTCTGTTTTCTTTCATTTGTATTGCTTATTTTGTTTCTAAAGGTTTTTAGATTATAATTTTTTAAGTCCTTCTTTGTATTGCTCTGTCTGTCTGTCTGTCTGTCTGTCTGTCTGTCTGTCTGTCTGTCTGTCTGTCTGTCTGTCTCTGTCTGTCTGTCTGTCTGTCTCTGTCTGTCTGTCTGTCTGTCTGTCTCTGTCTCTCTGTCTCTGTCTCTCTCCCCCTCTCACTCACTCACTGAGTCACTCACTCTGTCAATTATATTGATATCATAAGTTAATTTTTTGGCTATTATAACGCTCCTTTTTTGTTGATAAAAAATATTGTATTGTAATCATTCTTAGAGTTAGAATTAGCTTTTTTTTTTTTAAACATGAACCAGACTTTTTTACTTACAGTTACCTACTGTCTATATAGAGCAATTACTGAATTACTCAATTAGTGTGCATTGATTATTTTACTAATTCTTTAATGGGGAAACTTTGAGTTAGTGAGTATTTATTCTAAGATGTAATACTGGATATACTCATACTGTTTTTCATCAACTGTGTGGTAGCAATAACAATCATAACAATAAACTTGCACATGTATGTAGTTTGATTAGCTCTTGCATAATTCATGATATGGCATTAATGATACTATATAAGTATATATATATATATATATATATATATATATATATATATATATATATATATATATATATATATAGAGTTGTACTTGTTAAAGCCATGGATGGTGTCTTCAAAGTGTGTAATTTTGAAATATTATTTTGTAAACTGTACAACACAGCATTTTTACTGATCATACACATAATATAGTGTAATGATTTTGATTTTATGCTAGAAATTGATGTATGTAGTAATTTTGTTCCTAGAGCAATATGGTCAAGCAAAGAAAAAAACGATGGCCAAAGCATGGCAGTAGCCAGTCAAACCCTGAGCATCGACGCTTTAGAGAGGCTGCTGGCACCACATTCCTCAAGAAAAAAGGTTTGTGCTGTGATTTTTGTGTACATTTGACAATGATTTGTGATATCTACTTGTGTACATTTTGTGAAATCCTGTGGATTGATTATTGATAAGAATGCATAGCAGAAAAGTATAAATTGCATCAACTTTATCTGTGTATCGGGCATTCAACTTTTTTGTTTTTGGTCAGATAATTATTTCAATCTGCTATTGGTTGGTCAGATCTCACTAAGGTCTAACTTTTTGTTTTGTCCTTAAAATATGTTTATAACCCACCCCCATAT
>CM060317.1:920250-942750 GCA_030674155.1 Stramonita haemastoma
TTTCATTGTATTTGTGTACGTCTGTGTGTGTGTGTGAATGTCTTGTGTATGTGTCTGCATTTATTTATTTATTTATTATTATCTTTTATATTGAGGATAATGGGATAAGTACTCTTGTGCTTGTTTACATCCAGTCCCCGTGTGTATGCAGGTTTATTTGTGTGTGAGTGTGTATTCCCACACATGCTATTTGTTTTTGCACATGTGCATGCAGTTTTGCACATGCATACATACCTGTGTACATGTGTGCACTATTTTCTATGTCATTGCTGTGTGCGTGTGTTATATGATAGCATTGCTGTGTGTGTGTTATATGATAGCATTGTGTGTGTGAGTGTGTTATATGATTGCATTGCTGTGTGTGTTTATATGATAGCATTGTGTGTGTGTGTGTTATATGATTGCATTGCTGTGTGTGTGTTATATGATAGCATTGCTGTGTGTGTGTTATATGATAGCATTGTGTGTGTGTTATATGATAGCATTGTGTGTGTGTGTTATATGATAGCATTGTGTGTGTGTGTTATATGATAGCATTTCTCTGTGTGTGTTATATATGATTGCATTGCTGTGTGTGTGTTATATGATAGCATTGTGTGTGTGTGTTATATGATAGCATTGTGTGTGTGTGTGTTATATGATTGCATTTCTCTGTGTGTGTGTTATATGATAGCATTGCTGTGTGTGTGTTATATGATAGCATTGCTGTGTGTGTGTTATATGATAGCATTGTGTGTGTGTGTTATGTGATTGCATTGTGTGTGTGTGTTATGTGATTGCATTGTGTGTGTGTGTGTGTTATGTGATTGCATTGTGTGTTGTGTTATGTGATTGCATTGTGTGTGTGTGTGTGTGTTATGTGATTGCATTGTGTGTGTGTGTTATGTGATTGCATTGTGTGTGTGTGTTATGTGATTGCATTGTGTGTGTGTGTGTGTTATGTGATTGCATTGTGTGTGTGTGTGTGTTATGTGATTGCATTGTGTGTGTGTGTGTTATGTGATTGCATTGTGTGTGTGTGTGTGTTTATGTGATTGCATTGTGTGTGTGTGTGTGTTATGTGATTGCATTGTGTGTGTGTGTGTGTGTGTTATGTGATTGCATTGTGTGTGTGTGTTATGTGATTGCATTGTGTGTGTGTGTGTGTTATGTGATTGCATTGTGTGTGTGTGTTATGTGATTGCATTGTGTGTGTGTGTGTGTGTTATGTGATTGCATTGTGTGTGTGTGTGTGTTATGTGATTGCATTGTGTGTGTGTGTGTGATTGCATTGTGTGTGTGTGTTATGTGATTGCATTGTGTGTGTGTGTTATGTGATTGCATTGTGTGTGTGTGTTATGTGATTGTATTGTGTGTGTGTGTTTCAGCTGTTGGTGACGCTGGCCATAGTGCTGAAATCCCAGGAGCTGGCGTCATGGAACGTGAGCTCCACCACCAACGCCTTCAAAGTGCTGCTGCACTTCACCCTCAGTGGAAAACCTAGGGTAAGTGCCTCTGCCTTTAGGGCATTATTCCTAACAGAAAACCCAGGGTAAGTCCCTCTGCCTTTAGTGCATTATTCCTAACAGAAAACCCAGGGTAAGTCCCTCTTCCTGTAGTGCATTATTCCTAACAGTAAACCCAGGGTAAGTCCCTCTTCCTTTAGGGCATTATTCCTAACAGTAAACCCAGGGTAAGTCCCTCTTCCTTTAGGTCATTATTCCTAACAGTAAACCCAGGGTAAGTCCCTCTTCATTTAGGTCATTATTCCTAACAGTAAACCCAGGGTAAGTCCCTCTTCATTTAGGTCATTATTCCTAACAGTAAACCCAGGGTAAGTCCCTCTTCATTTAGGTCATTATTCCTAACAGTAAACCCAGGGTAAGTCCCTCTACCTGTAGTTCATTTGCCCTCAGTGGTAAACCCAACATAAGAGTGTACTACTGATTTTACAGCCTTTTTTAAATTTTATTTTTAAAAATAAAATGTGTCTAAAATGTGTATGATCACACATGTGTATGATCAAATATGCATATATATATTTTTTCTTAGATGGATGGCTTGATAAAAAAAAGCAACTGTACTGCTTATTCAATGTACCATCTGGAAATAGAAGTTTGACTTGACTTGACTTCACACACACACACACACACACACACACACACACACACACACACACACACACACACACACACACACACACACACACATTGTGTACCTGACATATGGTTTGATATGACGGTGTTGTGTTGTGTTGTGTTGGTGAAGGTGAGGAAGGCAGCGCGGCAGGCGGTGAAGATGGTGGTGACCAGCGCGGCTGACCCTGCCACCTGCCACCCTGCCGCCTCCTGCACTGCTCACTTCTGCGTCTCCACCCTCAGGCAGAGCGGCAAGACAGGTGAGTAGTGAGTGGGGGGTGCTGCTGTAGGTGTGAAGTGAGCTTGATGCCAGTGTTACCTGGGGAATGGGTGAAGTGTGTTGTTGTGACTTTTCATGTGTGTGTGAAGTGTGCAGTGAGTAGGCTGTCTTAAGTGTGCTGTGAAATTTGTTTGTTTGTTAGGTTTTTTTTGTTTTTTTGTTGTTGTTTGTTTTTCTAGCAGTGTGTAAGTTGCCCCCACACAATTGTTTTTGTGGAAGACTGGTGAAGTGTGTTGTCATAGCTGCTATGTTTGAAGTGTGTAAAAAGAAGGTTGTTGTCTTTATGTATTTGTTTTTATGTGAAACTGGTAAAAGTATGTTTGTGTAGCTTCTGTTTGTAACATGTGCAATGAGCGACTTGTCTCCAAGTCATTGTTTTTATGGAAAACTGTAGCTTCAGTGTGTAAAGTATGCAGTACTAAACAAACCACCTTTGTAATTGGTTTTATGAAATATATAGGTGAGTATAAAATCTGAGCTCCATAAATGAAGTTGACAATAGAATATGATGTGTAGCTCTACTGCAGCATCAAGCAAGCAATCCCTAGACCTGTCTGCTGCCAGTTTTTACAGATAACAGAAATGCTGTATAGGTAGATGCAAAAGAAGAACTCGAGAAGCACTTTCAACCAGGATGGGCTTTTTGTTTATTTATCTGTATATAGATCTCCAAACTCAAAATGCAGCTACCTTAATGGTCCACAAAAACGGTTACATGCACAAAATCTCACCATTGGGGAAGCTAGGAGATATAGGAATGGGGAAAAAAACATCTGCATATCTTGTTTTTTTGTAAAAATATCCCAGACAAGTGTTTTCATCTGTTACTGCAGGAAAAGTACAATTTGTTCAAAATTTTGAAAAAATTGTGGACAAACTCTAGGAAAGTAAAGCATGTATGTTGGTTCATATCATTGTGAATGACGGCATTACTGCCAGACGTGAATCAGTCATATCTTTTCTCACAAGATACATTGTGTTTTTTCAGGACTGTCAGATACATTTTCTAACAAGGAGGCATTGTGTTTTTCAGGACTGTCAGACACTGACATTCTCCACAGCCTGAACATGCTGCAAGACATCATGTTCACGTTTCCCCTCAAAGAGGTCAAGGCGTCGTGTGAGACAGTGCTGCAGCTCATGTTTATCAATAAACCGGTATGCAACTCTTCCTTCTCTCTTTCTTTGTTACAGAAAATAGATAGGAATGAATGAAGTGTGATGTTTCAAGCCTGACTTGTGCATACTTTTGCTGGGTCATTGCCTGTTTCAAACATACACAAGGCCATGTGAAAGACAACACTGCAGTAAAACCAAGATTTTTCTGGAATTTGACAAGCAGCAAAGTTCCTTTTTCTCCAGAGTGTCTTCTTGTATTGTACTTAATGTATTTAGTGTAAGAATGATTTAAACACTTGGCACAAGATTTAGTAGCCGCCGCTGTAGTCTAGTGGTTAGGGCGTTGGACTCGTAATCTAAAGGTTGCGGGTTCGATCCCAGCTTTCGGCTATGGCGTTGTGCCCTTGGAAAAGGCACTTTACGGCTATTTTCTCACCCCACCCAGATGTAAAAGGGGTACCAACCTTGTGCTGGGGGTTAACCCTGCGATAGACTGGCGTCCTATCCAGGGGGGAGTCTATGACTCTCAGTCGCTTAACACCGCAGAAACCGGGATAAGCACCGGCCTGATGAGCCCTAGGCTCGGGACAGACTTTAACTTTAACAAGATTTAGTGCTGCATAGATTTACTGTTGTTGTTATTGTTATCATCACCAGTGTTATTATCATGTCATGTCATGACATGTTATTATCATGTCATGTCTGTGCAGTTATTGTTATTATAGTTATTGTCATCATTATCATTTTTTAAGTAGTATTGCTACTGTTATGTGTAATACTGAAGTATTGTTGATGCAGGTGACCAAAGCCAATGGGTTGGCTGCACTCCACGGATTGTTCTCTCACAAGCCTTCGGCCAAATCAGTTTCTGCCGATCTCAACTCTCAGATCATCAATGTAAGTAAATCACTTTCTGCCAATCTCAATGTTCAGATCATCAGTGTAAGTAAATCACTTTCTGCCAATCTCAATGTTCAGATCATCAATGTAAGTAAATCACTTTCTGCCAATCTCAATGTTCAGATCATCAGTGTAAGTAAATCACTTTCTGCCAATCTCAATGTTCAGATCATCAGTATAAGTAAATCACTTTCTGCCAATCTCAATGTTCAGATCATCAGTATAAGTAAATCACTTTCTGCCAATCTCAATGTTCAGATCATCAGTATAAGTAAATCACTTTCTGCCAATCTCAATGTTCAGATCATCAGTATAAGTAAATCACTTTCTGCCAATCTCAATGTTCAGATCATCAGTATAAGTAAATCAGTTTCTGCCAATCTCAATGTTCAGATCATCAGTATAAGTAAATCACTTTCTGCCAATCTCAATGTTCAGATCATCAGTATAAGTAAATCACTTTCTGCCAATCTCAATGTTCAGATCATCAATGTAAGTAAATCACTTTCTGCCAATCTCAATGTTCAGATCATCAATGTAAGTAAATCACTTTCTGCCAATCTCAATGTTCAGATCATCAGTATAAGTAAATCACTTTCTGCCAATCTCAATGTTCAGATCATCAGTATAAGTAAATCAGATTTTGCTGGTCTCAGTGCTCAAATCATCAGTGTAAGTATATCAGCTTTGCTGATGTCTACTCACAGATCATCAGTGTGACCTAATCAGTTTCCACTGATCTCAGCACTCAATTCTTGATAGGTAAACCAGTTTGCAATCAGCGTAACTCATTGGTTAGCAATGTAAATAGGTAAGTGACCGTAGGAATAAACGGACTGTCTGAAATGTAAAATCTTCTTTGGTTCTGTCTGATGAGTTATTGTGTTGTCGTCGAATCATGCATCCTCTGATCTCATTTGTCAGTCTGAATGCCTGCATCTCTCTGTCTCTCGTGTCAGTCATCTGATCTCTGTCAGTGTGCCTGCATCTCTGTCTCTGTCTCTCTGTGTCAGTCTGAATGCCTGCATCTCTCGTCGTCTCTGTCTCTCTGTGTCAGTCTGAATGCCTGCATCTCTCTGTCTGTCTCTGTCTCTCTGTGTCAGTCTGAATGCCTGCATCTCTCTGTCTGTCTCTGTCTCTCGTGTCAGTCTGAATGCCTGCATCTCTCTGTCTGTCTCTCTGTGTCAGTCTGAATGCCTGCATCTCTCTGTCTGTCTCTCTGTGTCAGTCTGAATGCCTGCATCTCTCTTCTGTCCTGTCTCTCTGTGTCAGTCTGAATGCCTGCATCTCTCTGTCTGTCTCTCTGTGTCAGTCTGAATGCCTGCATCTCTCTGTCTGTCTCTCTGTGTCAGTCTGAATGCCTGCATCTCTCTGTTCCTGTCTCTCTGTGTCAGTCTGAATGCCTGCATCTCTCTGTCTGTCTCTCTGTGTCAGTCTGAATGCCTGCATCTCTCTCTGTCTGTCTCTCTGTGTCAGTCTGAATGCCTGCATCTCTCTGTCTCTGTCTCTCTGTGTCAGTCTGAATGCCTGCATCTCTCTGTCTGTCTCTCTGTGTCAGTCTGAATGCCTGCATCTCTCTGTCTGTCTCTCTGTGTCAGTCTGAATGCCTGCATCTCTCTGTCTGTCTCTCTGTGTCAGTCTGAATGCCTGCATCTCTCTGTCTGTCTCTCTGTGTCAGTCTGAATGCCTGCATCTCTCTGTCTCTCTGTGTCAGTCTGAATCCTCATCTCTCTTGTCTCTCTGTGTCAGTCTGAATGCCTGCATCTCTGCTGTCTGTCCTGTTCTCTGTGTCAGTCTGAATGCCTGCATCTCTCTGTCTGTTCTCTGTGTCAGTCTGAATGCCTGCATCTCTCTGTCTCCCCTGTGTCAGTCTGAATGCCTGCATCTCTCCTGTCTCTCTGTGTCAGTCTGTGAATGCCTGCTCTCTTCTCTGTCTGTCTCTCTGTGTCAGTCTGAATGCCTGCATCTCTCTGTCTGTCCTCTGTCTCTCTGTGTCAGTCTGAATGTCCTGCATCTCTCTGCTCTCTGTCTCTTGTGTCATCTGATGCTGCCCAATCTTTGTCTTCTGTGTTATCCCTCTTCTCTCTTCCCCCCCCACCCCTCTTTTTCTGTTTCTTCCCCAATCTCCTCTACCCCCCCCCCCCTTTTTCTGTTTCTTGCCGCCATGTCCTCTACTCTCTGTCTCTGTCTGTCTGTCTGTCTGTCTGTCTGTCTGTCTGTCTGTCTGTCTGTCTGTCTGTCTGTCTCTCTCTCTCTCTCTCTCTCTCTCTCTCTCTCTCTCTCTCTCTCTCTCTTCTCTCTCTCTCTCTCTCTCTCTCTCTCTCTCTCTCTCTCTTTTCTCTAACTCTGTACCCTGTGTGATACCTATTAAAATGTGTGATAAGCATGGACAGGCTGTGTGCTGATGACGATGTGAATGGTGTATGTACATGCATCATGCATCATGTGTGTGTGTGTGTGTGTGCAGGCCCTGTATGACCACCAGCCCACAGAAAACGACAGCGGCCTCATGCCTGCCTGGCTGGCTGTCATGGAGCAGGCTCACCTCAACCTGTCCAGGTATTTCACCTCATTCACTTTCTTTTTGTTGTGCTGGTGGTGTAAAGTTCCTGTGACTGTGTGGCCCTGATTGCCTTCCTTTTTTAAAATTTATTTTAAAATTTTTATTTTATATCCAGGATAATGGAATAAGCACTCATGTGCTTTTTACATCCATTCCCCATGTGTATGCAGTTGTGTAAATCTTGTCATCTGTTCCCACCGGCACACAATGGCCTACTCTTATGAAAAGCGGAACTGGATTTAACATGTGCGCAAGATGTTTTTCCTCACAGAAGCAGCAAGAGCACAATGCTGTGTGTTGCCGAAATGAGAGGCACCAGAAAATTTTGCTATGCTCTGTTTCCTTGACTGTTAGGTCTGACTTCTCCCAGCATAGAGAGACACACCAGAGAATGTTGCCATGCTCTGTTTCCTTGACTGTTAGGTCTGACTTCTCCCAGCATAGGCTTTGCCTCCACAGTGTTTTGTAGAACTCCTGCAGTATTTCTGATTGTGTTTCATGGCTTATAGGTTTGTAGCAGATATGGGAGCTATTCTGTCTCCATTGTGTTGCATTTTTATTGGATTGGATTGGATGGATTGGATTGGTGGGATAGCTTGATTGTTGAGACTGAATTGTGCGCATGACATTCAGACTGCTGACCCTGGAAGAGGATAGCCAACACCCAGGATATTTGTGTTATATCTGGACCACCTAACACTCTGATGTCACTGATCATAGTGTGGTTTGATTGGTTTGTCCTTTTTTCTTATGATGGAGGAAGAAATGGAGCAAACTGGCTGAATTGCTCAAAGAGAAAGTAGTTATGGTAAGTGAAAAGCGACTGAAAGATAGGCTCTATTGGTGTGTGTGTGATTGTTGCTCATAAGACAGGCTCTATTGGTGTGTGTGTGATTGTTGCTCATAAGATAGGCTCTATTGGTGTGTGTGTCATCGTTGCTCATAAGACAGGCTCTATTGGTGTGTGTGTCATCGTTGCTCATAAGACAGGCTCTATTGGTGTGTGTGTCATCGTTGCTCATAAGACAGGCTCTATTGGTGTGTGTGTCATCGTTGCTCATAAGACAGGCTCTATTGGTGTGTGTGATCGTTGCTCATAAGACAGGCTCTATTGGTGTGTGTGTCATCGTTGCTGAATTTTCCGTTGCAGACTGAGCGCGACCCAGGGTGTGGACTACCTGCCCCGACTGTTCGCTGTGGGCATGCAGTGTCTGCTGTCCCACCACAGGGACGTCAAGACTTCCGCCCTCAACATGATGAACGTCAGTTATTTCCTAAAAATGTCGCTTTTAGCTGTTGGATGCAAGTACTGTGGGCAGAGTTAGGGGTAAAAAAAAGAAGTGGGGGGGGGGGGGGGGCTGGAGAGCTAGAGAAGAGATGAAAGAGACATAGACATACTTCTTTTGTGAGGAATCTTCAGCAGGAGCAAGCTGCATACAAAGTGTGCTAGGAAAAGGCAACACAGCTGTCAGTTTCCCCCACTTTCAGCTCCTCTCAGCCGCTAATTATCCCATCCCAGCCCAGCTGGTGCTATTTATAGCAGGAGCTGACCACACTTGGACTAGGTAAAAGGAAGGAGCGCGCTAAATTTAACACTCTTGACTAGGCCTTACAGAGTGATGTTTGATTTGTGCACTGTGGCAAGGGTAGGGGAGGTTGTGTGTGTGTGTGTGTGGGGGGGGGGGGGGGGTAGTGGGAGGGGTATGCTTGCATAATGTCACAGGGAAATTGGATTTCTTGGCTATTTACAGGTAGAAATATTCGACAGAATAGTTTTAACTCATATGCAAAGGTGAGTGTATGCTTTTATGCCGTATTAGTGAACATGAATGTATGTTTGCTTCATCTTTATAATACTATTTTATCTGTTTGATGAATGATGATATTAGAAGGGGAAAAAAGTAAAAGTAGTAGATAGATGATAAAGCTATAGGTATCGTGCTTTGACACTTTGCTTTAAGGTACTTCTTCTTTCTCCTCATCTGTCCTCTTTCCACCTGTCTATTCTTGCCATCTTTTTTTGTTTTTATTTTTCCTTCTCGCTCTGTCTGTCTGTCTCTGTCTCTGTCTGTCTGTCTGTCTGTCTGTCTGTCTGTCTGTCTGTCTGTCTGTCTGTCTGTCTGTCTGTCTGTCTGTCTGTCTCTCTCTCTCTCTCTCTCTCTCTCTCTCTCTCTCTCTCTCTCTCTCTCTCTCTCTCTCTCTCTCTCTCTAACCCCTGCCTTCCCTTTTCTTCTCGGAACACCACCTTAATAGTGAGGATGGTTGTTTGTGGTGCTGTGTTGTTCTGTCTGTGCAGTTGCTGCAGAAGGACTGCGTTGTTTGTGGTGCTGTGTTGTTCTGTCTGTGCAGTTGCTGCAGAAGGACTGCGTTGTTTGTGGTGCTGTGTTGTTCTGTCTGTGCAGTTGCTGCAGAAGGACTGCGTTGTTTGTGATGCTGTGTTGTCCTGTCTGTGCAGTTACTGCAGAAGGACTGCATTGTTAGTGATGTGTGTGCAGTTGCTGCAGAAGGCCTGCTTTGTTAGTGATGTGTGTGCAGTTGCTGCAGAAGGACTGCATTGTTAGTGATGTGTGTGCAGTTGCTGCAGGACTGCATTGTTAGTGATGTGTGTGCAGTTGCTGCAGAAGGACTGCATTGTCTGTGATGTGTGTGTACAGTTGCTGCAGAAGGACTGCATTGTTAGTGATGTGTGTGCAGTTGCTGCAGAAAGGCCTGCATTGTTAGTGATGTGTGTGCAGTTGCTGCAGAAGGACTGCATTGTTAGTGATGTGTGTACAGTTGCTGCAGAAGGACTGCATTGTCTGTGGTGTGTGCAGTTGCTGCAGGACTGCATTGTTAGTGATGTGTGTGCAGTTGCTGCAGAAGGACTGCATTGTCTGTGGTGTGTGTGCAGTTGCTGCAGGACTGCATTGTTAGTGGTGTGTGTGCAGTTGCTGCAGAAGGACTGCATTGTTAGTGATGTGTGTGCAGTTGCTGCAGAAAGGCCTGCATTGTTAGTGGTGTGTGTGCAGTTGCTGCAGAAGGACTGCATAGGGCAGTGGCAGGAGCAGCTGGAGGAGCAGAGGAGGAGGGCCGGTGGTGCGGGGACCCTGCCTGCCCTGCAGAGGCTGGTGGGGGTGATGGAGGGGGGCCTCAGCTTCCAGTACAGCGCCACCTGGGACCTGGTCATGCAGCTGCTGGCCACCATGATGGAGGTGCGTGTTCCCTTTGTCAGCTGCTTTTTAAAATTTTATTATTTTTATTTATCACTTCCTCTCCCACTTTTCAACATTTTGTTTCACTGAGAAGGGTTGATTTCTATGTTATTAGTGGAAGTTTATCTTGTCTTCAGAATAAAATCTTCAGTACAGCTGCTGTAGTGTTGATGTATGATTGCATATTCAGTCACCTTGTGAGTGTGCAGTGTGTATGTGTGTCTTCTTCTGTTTATTTTTGTGTGTATGTGTATACGTGTTTTTATGAGTGGATGTGATTCTCCATAATAATGCACAGATATGCAGGCATGTAAAACTGATGTTTTTACTTTTTTTCCTGTCCAGGTGTTTGGCCAGATCTGCCCAGAATTGCTGAAAAAGGTGAGTTGTTTTTGGTTTTGATCTAAATCAACCTGTACCTCACTTTTTCCTGACACTCCCAGGTTTATGAGCAGGTATATCAGAATTACATGTCAGTAGTTTTCAGGGCAGAATGTCATGACCTTAGATGAAAGCAAGATTGTAAACAGTTTTTTTTTCATTGCCACTTTCAATTATGAAAAAATAAAGTTTTCAGCAGTGGTGGGGGGTGGGGTTGTTTTTGTTGTTGTTTTTTTTACTCGTACCAATTCCATTTTGCAGTCTTCCTCCTCCCTTCTTTCCCTACTCAAACTTATTCAAATGATTTTTGAGATGAGTTTGCTGCTTTGAAAATAACCAAAAAGACTGTTGAGAATAATGTTCTCACTTATTTCTCAAACAGTTTTGAAAATAGTTTGGATTGTACATATTTTTGAACAAAGGAAAGGAACAAGAAAATGTTATACTTGACTGCAGTGCAACACAATTTTTTTGCTCATATGACAGACAAAAATAGTCTGAGTGTTGGGCAAAGAGGAGTAAGATTCATTGAAGACAAACACAGGACAGTATGTGAGGTTTGTGCGCAGCAGACCCTACCTCTAAAAAATTAAATTTTAATATATGAATTGTAGATATTTCTGTAAGAAATGATGAGCATTGGGTAATTTTAAATCATAGGTTTTTACTAATAGGATATGAGTGGGTTTTTTTAAGTCTGATGAGCATTGGGTAATTTCAAATCCTACATTTTACCAATATGATATGAGAATTACCTAAAAAAAAAAAAAAAGAGCATCGAATAAATTCAAATCGTACATTTTACCTATAGGATATGAGAATTACCTATAAATAATTTTTGATAAGCATTGAGCAATTTCAAATCCTACATTTTTCCAATAGGATATGAGAAGTACCTTAAAAAAAACAAAACCCAAAAGAAAAGATTGAGTAATTTCAAATCCTAGATTTTGCCAGTAGGTTATAAATATTTGAACAATAAAAACTGCTGATCATCAGGCAAGTTTAGATGCTAGATGTTGATTCCAGTAGGAAGAGTGTTTCATCATGACAGTTGAGGCAGAATGACTGACTGTTTTCAGTGCCTGGAGTCAGTTAAGACACTAGATGTTGTTTCCAGAAGGAAGAGTGTGCAGGCACCACAGTGTGAACACTGCAGAATGTCTGACTGTTTTCAGTGCCTGGAGTCAGTTACACAGTAGATGTTGTTTCCAGAAGGAAGAGTGTGCAGGCACCACAGTGTGAACACTGCAGAATGTCTGACTGTTTTCAGTGCCTGGAGTCAGTTACACAGTAGATGTTGTTTCCAGAAGGAAGAGTGTGCAGGCACCACAGTGTGAACACTGCAGAATGTCTGACTGTTTTCAGTGCCTGGAGTCTCTGGCAGCCCTGAGGGACTCTGTCAGCTTTGGCTACAAGAGGGAGGTGGACACTGTGGTGGGCAGGGCGGTCAGGTTCACAGGGCCTCAGGCTGTGCTGCAGGCCGTGCCTCTCCGCCTCACCGGCACTGAGTGAGTCAGTCTGGTCTGGCTGTTGTGCTGTAGTGCTGTGTGTGTGGCTGTCTTGTGCTGTAGTACTGTGTGTGTATGAAGGAAATTGTTTTAATGGGAAAATCTTAAAAAAAGAGATGTAACAGAAAAACTCAAACATATACGTATGCATTTGCATGTGGGCAGACACACACATACACCAGCATCTAGTCATGCACACACACAGAGACATGCATGCATGCATGCATGTGTGCACGTGCACGCGCGCGCACACACACACACACACACACACACACACACACACACACACACACACACACACACACACACACACATGCACTCACACACACACACACACACACACACACACACACACACACACACACACACACACACACACACACACACACAATCTCTCTCGCTCTCTCTCTCTCTCTCTCTCTCTCTCTCTCTCTCTCTCTCTCTCTCTCTCTCTCTCTCTCTCTCTCTCTCTCTCTCTCTCTCTCTCTCTCTCTCCTTCACCTATCCCTATCCCATTACAAGTAGACTGTAGGGGCACCACTGAAGATTTCACCACCTTCACCCTACTGTAATCTGTTATACTATAATACTGTAACTGTGTCTTTCATGGTACAGATGTTTGTCAGTCTGTGCTCACTCAGTGGCAGAAGTAGAGGGTTGTGCATGCATGTTGTGTTTTTTTTTCATTGTTGCAGAGACAGCCCTGATCTGTCGAGAAGTTGGCTGCTGCCTGTGCTACGTGACAATATCTCCCACACAGAGTTGTCCTTCTTTGCCACCTACTTCCTTCCCTTGGCTACACGTTTCCGTCAAAAAGGTCAGCACCTGACAGAAAAGTTCATGGTTGATACCAACAACAGTATTCGCAGATGTGTGTGTGTTTGTGTGTGTGTGCGCGCTCGCGTGCACCTGCATGCACATGTGTGTGCTTGCATATATGTGTATTCTTTTGCTGTAGTGTGTGTCTGCATCTGTGTCTTCATGTTCCTGAGAGTACACATACATAAACTCACATATGAAAATAATAATAGTAGTAATACATGGAATTTATATAGCGCTACATCTTGCAAAAAGCCGCCGCGGTAGTCTAGTGGTTAAGGCGTTGGACTCGTAATCTAAAGGTTGCGGGTTCGATCCCAGCTTTCGGCTATGGCGTTGTGCCCTTGGAAAAGGCACTTTATGGCTATTTTCTCACCCCACCCAGGTGTAAAAGGGGTACCAACCTTGTGTTGGGGGTTAACCCTGCGATAGACTGGCGTCCTATCTAGGGGGGAGTCTATGACTCTCAGTCGCTTAACGCCACAGAAACCGGGATAAGCACCGGCCTGATGAGCCTTAGGCTTGGGACAGACTTTAACTTTTTAACATCTTGCAAAAACGAATCAAAGGGTGTGTACATTAGAATTTGCTAAAATTATTAATTGTTATTTGATTGCTTGTGTCTGGTATAGGTCAAATGCAAGTGCTTTGATTTGTTTTTGCAAGATACAGCGCTATATAAATTCCATGTAATATTATTATTATAATTATTCAAACACCAAAAGAGAAGAAAAATCTGTTATAGCATATGTAAAACTACATCTATACATGTCTTTGTTTCAACATTGGACAGTATACTGACTGCCCTTTTTCACATCCACAGATGACTGTTGATCCTATACTGACTGCCCTTTTTCACACCCACAGATGACTGTTAACACTATATTGATTATACTGTTGACACTATACTGACTATACTGTTGACACTATACTGACTATACTGTTGACACTATACTGACTATACTGTTGACACTATACTGACTATACTGTTGACACTGACTATACTGTTGACACTATACTGACTGTACTATTGACACTGACTATACTGTTGACACTGACTGTACTGTAGACACTGACTATACTGTAGACACTGACTATACTGTTGACACTGACTATACTGTTGACACTGACTATACTGTTGACACTATACTGACTGTACTGTTGACACTATACTGACTGTACTGTTGACACTGACTATACTGTTGACACTGACTACACTGTTGACACTGACGATACTGTTGACACTGACTATACTGTTGACACTGACTACACTGTTGACACCGACTATACTGTTGACACTGACTACACTGTTGACACTGACTATACTGTTGACACTGACTATACTGTTGACACTGACTACACTGTTGACACTGACTATACTGTTGACACTACACTGACCACACTGTTATTTCATACCCACAGCAGCACATATGGCTGTGTAAACACTCTACTGGCTATAACACTATACTGACTATAATAATAATAATAATAGTAATAATAATAATAATAATAATAATAATAATACATGGAATTTATATAGCACTAAATATTGTAATGCAAACAAATCAAAGCGCTTGCATTCAAATCACTATACTACACTATACTGACTACACTGTTGACACTATACTGTTTATACTGTTGATACTTTACTGACTATAACACTGTTACTCCACACCCACAGCTGTACAGCTGGCTGTGTTAACACTATATACTGACTATACTGTTGACACTGACTATACTGACTATACTGTTGACACTGACTATACTGACTATACTGTTGACACTGACTACACTGTTCCTTCACGCCCACAGCTGCAGAGCTGGCTGCCCAGGACCAGCAGGCGGTGTCCAGGACATACCAGACGCTGGAGACACAGGTGTGGTCCCTGCTGAAGGGATTCAGCTCTCGCCCCACAGACCTGGCCAAGGTATGCCCCCCTCCCTTTGCTTCTCTGTCGTTATATATTGTCAGGTGTTAGTAGTATAAAGATATCCCCAAAGTTGAACGTTGTTGTCAGGTGTTATTACAATACAGGTATACCCCCAAGTCAAATGTTATTGTCAGGTGTTATTAGAATACAGGTATCCCCAAAGCCGTTACATATTGTCAGGTGTTATTAGAATACAGGTATCCCCAAAGCCGTTACATATTGTCAGGTGTTATAAGAATACAGGTATCCCCAAAGCCGTTACATATTGTCAGGTGTTATAAGAATACAGGTATCCCCAAAGCCGTTACATATTGTCAGGTGTTATAAGAATACAGGTATCCCCAAAGTCGTTGTTAGGTGTTATCAGAATACAGGTATCCCCAAGGATGGAATATATCTATGTGGATTTTGGACACAAACAGTTGTATTTACAAAATTCACCATTGGTAAACCTTGAAGCTGTAGCTGTGGAACCAAAACATATATATATATATATATATATATATATATATATATATATCGATGCCTCAGAGCAAGAAAGGTCTACTGGCAGAGTTGCCATTTTCAAAAGTTTCGAGATATGCTCACTTGAAAAGTTTGAAAGGTCAGAACAAATCGAGGATTGAATGGAAGCGTTCGGTTTTCGGAGAGAGGAAGGGCATTGATGCTATCTTTACCATAGTATGTTTGTGTTGTAATACATGTAGAAGAAACGCCATGATAGCAAAAACACTGGCAGTGAAGCCAGACCACCCGTGTCTGCAGAGAAATTACAGCAGAACTGGCACTTCCTCCCATGCAAGCATGGCATGGCGATTAGCTTGACCCTTTTTCCCAGATAAGATCACTCTCCAGCCACCAGTGTTCCCATGCAAGAACCACACGGCATCCAGGCCCGCCAGTGTTGCGTAAACTCTGCCCTGTGGTCCTAGTGTATCCCTTCCCATGCAAGAAGGTTTTGCACAGCTGGAAGTCCTTCCTTACACAAATTACCAGGTTAATTGGCACTACAGCCTTTAGAGCAAAAGCGGAGTGCCGTGCAGTCGTCCCTTTTACCATGAGAAATTCACTCAGGTAATTTTGTGCAAGAACGGTTTTCTTCAAATATCTTTAAAATTAATAAAAAAAAATATTTTATCGTTTTGTCATCTGAAAGTTTACAGTAAATTCTACCAATTATCAAAAAATTGAAAATTGGTATTTTTTTCAGATAAACCGTTCTAGCTCTGAGGCATCGATATATATATATATATATATATATATATATATATATATATATATATTATATATATATATATATATATATATATATATATAAATATAATGTACATGTATATACAGAGATTGTATTGAAGCAAATGCTCCTCTGTGAAGCAGCACTCTCCTGGCAAATGCACACACACACACACACACACACACACACACACACACACACACACACACACACACACACACACACACACACACACACACACACACTGAATAGAAAATGTTTAGATACAGGAGATCAGTAGTCTCCATTTAATCTATGACAAAATTCTGTCAGAACTGCCTTTTAAGGTCTTTTATAAATACAACAAAAATAGACCTGTACATAAAGCCAAATATCAACCTTCAGTAGAAAACCAATTGATATTGAGGGGTTATTGTTTTCACACAGTCTCTTTTCAGGAGATGAATTATTTACATGGATGCATAGTTGTTTTCACACAGTCTCTTTTCAGGAGATGAATTATTTACATGGATGCATAGTTGTTTTCACACAATGTCTTACCAGGATATAGATGAATGATTTACATGGATATAGATGAGTGATTTACATGGATATAGATAAGTGATTTACATGGATGTAGATGAGTGATTTACATGGATATAGATGAGTGATTTACATGGATATAGATGAGTGATTTACCAGGATATAGATGAGTGATTTACATGGATATAGATGAGTGATTTACCAGGATATAGATGAGTGATTTACATGGATATAGATGAGTGATTTACATGGATATAGATGAGTGATTTACATGGATATAGATGAGTGATTTACATGGATATAGATGAGTGATTTACCAGGATATAGATGAGTGACTTACATGGATATAGATGAGTGATTTACATGGATATAGATGAGTGATTTACCAGGATATAGATGAGTGATTTACATGGATGTAGATGAGTGATTTACTAGGATATAGATAAGTGATTTACATGGATGTGTTGTTGTTTCCACACAGTCATTTACCAGGATATAGATGAGTGATTTACGTGGATATAGATGAATGATTTACCAGGATATAGATGAATGATTTACCAGGATATAGATGAGTGATGTACATGGATGCCTTGTTGTTTTTTTCCTCAGTCTTTTGAGAAGCTGGCGCGTGTGCTGGGCAGCGCGCTGACAGAGCGACCCGACCTTCAGCTGGACATCATGGCCTGTCTGCGCATGCTGGTCAACTTCAGCAAAGAAAATGGTGAGCAGTAGGGGTGTACACCACAGCTCTTTTAGTCACCTGTGGTGTACATCATAGCTCTTTTAGTCACCTGAGGTGTACATCACAGCTCTTTTAGTCACCTGAGATGTACATCACAGCTCTTTTAGTCACCTGAGGTGTACATCACAGCTCTTTTAGTCACCTGAGGTGTACATCACAGCTCTTTTAGTCACCTGAGGTGTACATCACAGCTCTTTTAGTCACCTGAGATGTACATCACAGCTCTTTTAGTCACCTGAGGTGTACATCACAGCTCTTTTAGTCACCTGAGGTGTACATCACAGCTCTTTTAGTCACCTGAGATGTACATCACAGCTCTTTTAGTCACCTGAGGTGTACATCACAGCTCTTTTAGTTACCTGAGGTTTACATCACAGCTCTTTTAGTTACCTGTGGTTTGGGTTAGAAAATCAATATGCTGTAACCAATGGTGAACAAGAACATTAATGCTAAGATGTAGAATTAAATTTAGAAAAAGATGTCGACTTTGTAGAAGTCCCTTTTCTTCCATGCCCCCCCTTACCCCTATTCCTGAAAAGAGAGGAAGAAAAAATACCCCTACACCAAAGGAGAACTCCCCTCCCCCAAACCCCCTCCCCCAAATAACCAAAAACCAAACAGACAAAATACAAACAAACCAAAACAAAAAAGAAGCAAATGTGGTGTACTACTGTTTGCATCAAGAGACCATGGGGGTAAAACCAGTGATGGCAAAGCTGTCCAGGAGATGCATGCCTCCAGTGACAATGGCGCCCCAGCTGAGGCTGTTTCACCCATGGCTGTGCTTGCTTCAGTGGAGCAACAGATGCCAGCAGGCAAGAGATGAGGGAGAGGACAGCACAACCCTCCTCTTGCTGTGTGAGTCAGGCAGAAAGCTGGTCAGCAAGGAATGATGATCCCTGGTGAAAGAGTCCTGTTAGCCTTCTGATCAGTCTTTGTGACCTGAGATTTCATCACGCTTACAGATGTACCTCTCCTGTCACTTTCCCCCACTCTCAACTGCTCTCAGCTGCTGTCCAGCCCAGCCCAGCCCAGCTGGGGCCAGCCAGTGCTGTTTATTTATAGCCATATATAGCAGGAACTGACCATGTTTAACTTGGGCAGTTTTGCACCATCCTTAATGTAACGGTGTAGAAAGCTGCAGATCTTCGTCTGCATCGATGAAATGTGATGTGTGCTTAGCTGGTCCTCTTCCTTGTTGTGCCTGTCAATGAAGCATGTATGCACACAGAAAAAATGTTTTTTGGTAACTTTTTAGCACAAGATTTCCTTTTTTAAAATAGGATGAGACGTGTATGCATACATGTAGCATATAAAAATCATACTTGAAAGAGATTGGTTGTGATTGATGATGATATATGCATGTGTATTGTTTGCATATATGTAAATAATTCTTACAAGAAAGTCTTATGACTGTGACAGACACAGACAAAGCAACCATGGCACGGTTTGGCAAAAACTACCTGCCATTGCTGTTCAACCTCTTCACCAGCAATCCTGACAACCCTCGAGACAGCCGACGCCTGGCAGTGCTGGAAACCATCAAGGTGTACCTGGCTATTGTGGATGACAAGGTATGTTCAGATTATAAAACGATCAAGGTGTACCTGGCTATTGTGGATGACAAGGTATGTTCAGATTATAAAACGATCAAGGTGTACCTGGCTATTGTGGATGACAAGGTATGTTCAGATTATAAAACGATCAAGGTGTACCTGGCTATTGTGGATGACAAGGTATGTTCAGATTATAAAACGATCAAGGTGTACCTGGCTATTGTGGATGACAAGGTATGTTCAGATTATAAAACGATCAAGGTGTACCTGGGTATTGTGGATGATAAGGTGAGTCACTGATGATAATCCATGATGTTTTATCAGATTAATAAATGATCAAGGTGTACCTGGGTATTGTGGATGACAAGGTATGTTCAGATTATAAAATGATCAAGGTGTACCTGGGTATTGTAGATGACAAGGTATGTTCAGATTATAAAACCATCAAGGTGTACCTGGGTATTGTGGATGACAAGGTATGTTCAGATTATAAAACGATCAAGGTGTACCTGGGTATTGTGGATGACAAGGTGAGTCACTGATGATAATCCATGATGTTTTATCAGATTAAAAAATGATCAAGGTGTACCTGGGTATTGTGGATGACAAGGTATGTTCTCTGGTGATAATCCATGATGTTTTATCAGATTAAAAAAACAATCAAGGAGTACCTGGGTATTGTGGATGACAAGGTATGTTCTCTGATGAATAAACAGTCTGTGATGTTTTATCAGATTAAAAAAACAATCAAGGCGTACCCTTTGTATTGTGGATGACAAGGTATGTTCAGATATAAAAACGATCAAGGTGTACCTGGGTATTGTGGATGATAAGGTAGGTCACTGATGATAATCTATCTGTGATGTTTTATCAGATTAAAAAGTGATAAAGGTGTACCTGGATATTGTGGATGACAAGGTAGGTCACTGATGATAATCCATCTGTGATGTTTTATCAGATTAAAAAGTGATAAAGGTGTACCTGGATATTGTGGATGACAAGGTAGGTCACTGATGATTATCTGTGATGTTTTATCAGATTAAAAAGTGATAAAGGTGTACCTGGATATTGTGGATGACAAGGTAGGTCACTGATGATAATCCATCCATGAAGCAGAATTCAGTGGAGCTGTAGAATAGCAAGACAGGACTGAAGCAGTCGTTTTTCTGGGAGGTTCTGAATACTCCACATCTTCCCTTTCCCCTTTTTTGTTTTCTGCCTAAACAGTCTCTCCCTCACTCCCCTCACCTCTCTGTCTCTGTCTGCCTCTGTCTGTCTGTCTGTCTGTCTGTCTGTCTGTCTGTCTGTCTGTCTGTCTGTCTGTCTGTCTGTCTGTCTGTCTGTCTGTCTGTCTGTCTCTCTCTCTCTCTCTCTCTCTCTCTCTCTCCTCTCTCTTCTGTCTCTCTCTCTCTCTCTCTCTCTTTCCCCCCCCCCCCCCATGTCTCTCTGTCTCTCTGTAATCCTCTAAAGACACAGTTACTGATATAACATGTCAGCCTTACTCTAAAGACACAGTTACTGATATAACATGTCAGCCTTACTCTAAAGACACAGTTACTGATATAACATGTCAGCCTTACTCTAAAGACACAGTTACTGATATAACATGTCAGCCTTACTCTAAAGACACAGTTACTGATATAACATGTCAGCCTTACTCTAAAGACACAGTTACTGATATAACATGTCAGCCTTACTCTAAAGACACAGTTACTGATATAACATGTCAGCCTTACTCTAAAGACACAGTTACTGATATAACATGTCAGCCTTACTCTAAAGACACAGTTACTGATATAACATGTCAGCCTTACTCTAAAGACACAGTTACTGATATAACATGTCAGCCTTACTCTAAAGACACAGTTACTGATATAACATGTCAGCCTTACTCTAAAGACACAGTTACTGATATAACATGTCAGCCTTACTCTAAAGACACAGTTACTGATATAACATGTCAGCCTTACTCTAAAGACACAGTTACTGATATAACATGTCAGCCTTACTCTAAAGACACAGTTACTGATATAACATGTCAGCCTTACTCTAAAGACACAGTTACTGATATAACATGTCAGCCTTACTCTAAAGACACAGTTACTGATATAACATGTCAGCCTTACTCTAAAGACACAGTTACTGATATAACATGTCAGCCTTACTCTAAAGACACAGTTACTGATATAACATGTCAGCCTTACTCTAAAGACACAGTTACTGATATAACATGTCAGCCTTACTCTAAAGACACAGTTACTGATATAACATGTCAGCCTTACTCTAAAGACACAGTTACTGATATAACATGTCAGCCTTACTCTAAAGACACAGTTACTGATATAACATGTCAGCCTTACTCTAAAGACACAGTTACTGATATAACATGTCAGCCTTACTCTAAAGACACAGTTACTGATATAACATGTCAGCCTTACTCTAAAGACACAGTTACTGATATAACATGTCAGCCTTACTCTAAAGACACAGTTACTGATATAACATGTCAGCCTTACTCTAAAGACACAGTTACTGATATAACATGTCAGCCTTACTCTAAAGACACAGTTACTGATATAACATGTCAGCCTTTACCTCTAAAGAGACAAAAAGTTACTGATATAACATGTCAGCCTTACTCTAAAGACACAGTTACTGATATAACATGTCAGCCTTACTCTAAAGACACAGTTACTGATATAACATGTCAGCCTTACTCTAAAGACACAGTTACTGATATAACATGTCAGCCTTACTCTAAAGACACAGTTACTGATATAACATGTCAGCCTTACTCTAAAGACACAGTTACTGATATAACATGTCAGACTCTAAGACCGTTTACTGATTTAACATGTCACTGTGCTTTTGTTTCAGCTCACTCGCTCCTTCCTAGATATGTGCACTTCAAAGATGGTGTCCACAGATATCACGCCTTTCAGAAAGTAAGTGCCACTTGGTTTTCACATAACAAAGTGTGTGTGTGTGTGTGTGTGTGTGTGTGTGTGTGTGTGTGTTGTGTGTGTGTGATTGTGTGAAGTGTGTGTGTGCTGTTTCCTCTCTTGGTGTGAGGGAAGGTGTGGTGTCAGTGTGTGAGGTGTGTGTGCGCTGTTTCCCCTCTTGGTGTGAGGTGAAGGTGTGGTGTCAGTGTGTGAGGTGTGTGTGTGCTGTTTCCTCTCTTGGTGTGAGGGAAGGTGTGGTGTCAGTGTGTGAGGTGTGACATTGTGTGAGGTGTGTGTGTTGTTTCCTCTCTTGGTGTGGGGAAGGTGTGGTGTCAATGTGTGAAGTGTGTCAGTGTGTGAAGTGTGTGGTGTCACACTGCATTGTGTGTGGTGTGTGCTGTTTCCTCTCTTGTTGTGAGGGGAAGGTGTGGTGTCATTGTGTGAGGTGTGTCATTGTGTGAAGTGTGTCATTTTGTGAAGGTGTGTCATTGCCTGTGGTGTGTGCTGTTTCCCCAGAATGGCGCTGATGGACCTGGCAGCGACGATGGTGAAGTACGCAGACCCGCCACGCCTCAACACACTGTACACACTGGCTGGAGAAAACATCAAGGTGAGGCTGCTGCTGCCTTGTGCTGCTGTAGAGGTCATAGATGACCGGGAGAGGTGTATGCTTTGTGTTATAACTGTGAGAG
>CM060317.1:947750-1005250 GCA_030674155.1 Stramonita haemastoma
AAAGTCTGGATTTTTTAGAATGAACAGTTGGCAAGTCAAGATTATTCACATTTATGTGACATGTTATGATCAATTATCACTTTTGTGTGTGTCTGTGTGTGTGTCTGTGTGTGTGTCTGTGTGTGTGTGTGTGTGTGTGTGTGTGTGTGTGTGTGTGTGGCAGGCAAGTTGTCGAGCGGCACGTTGTCCTCTGTGATGGCAATCGTCTGTCTGCTGATGGGGTCTGAGCGGAGGGAGGTTGTGAGGGCCGCTGTGGACTTTGTCAAAGTCTTCATCGGGGCCTATGATCGAGACGTCTTGTGTGCACACCTGTCAGAGATGGTAAGCTGTTGACCTCTGTATTACACAGCAGTAGAAGAGAGTATAGAGTGTAAATCACATGAAGAAATACTGCGCTAATTCTAATGAACGGTCTTGTACAAAGCATTGGAAAACATTGTTAATTCTAACGAACCCTGTTCTTGAACAAAGCATTGGAAAACGTGTGAAAATTTACCTGACTGCTTCACAGGACCTGGATGAAGCTGAAGCCTTGCAACATTTTTTTATTTGTAAAATTTAAAGCTTCTGATAACTTTGCTTTCGGCAGAGTTTCTTTTTCTTGAAGTAGGCTTCATTCTGTTATTCTACTTTCCATGAAATATTTTCAATCATTTTGTAATGAAAAACAAAACACCAAACTAAAACAGAAAAGAATAGCAGCAGAAACCAACTACACATGGATACAGTTGACACAGTTATGCAGAACTGCTGAGGCTTACTCCATAGTGACCTTTCAGGGCGTGTCGTGTGACAGACAGACAGACAGACAGACAGACAGACAGACCATCAGTCAAACTTTTATATTGACACCTACACAAATCACTTTGGATCCATTGTAAATGGAGGCATACTTTGATCACTCTTAGTAAGACTACTCTCAGATTTAGCCTGTGAAATTGACCTCAAGAGTTTCTGAAACGAACTATTTTACTGTCACTGTGAAATGCAGTGATCATCTCAAGATGTGTGTATGTGAAATGATTGAGGTTTATGTGTTGTGTGATTGAGGTTTATGTGTTGTATGATTGAGGTTTGTGTGTTGTATGATTGAGGTTTGTGTGTTGTATGATTGAGGTTTATGTGTTGTATGATTGAGGTTTGTGTGTTATTTCTCTGGACAGATGAAGGGTCTGTCCTCCATGAAGAACGAGACTAGACGCCCCTGTCACCTGAAGATCAAACAGATTTTGAAAAAGCTCATCAAGAAGTTTGGGTAAGGCTGTGTCATTGTACAGAGTGTCTGATGCTCTATGTTTTATAGATGCCAGATCACAGCTTTCATGGCCAGAAAAGTTGTCTGGTCTGCTAATTTGTAATGAGTAAGGGTTTTTTTTTTTTTAATTTTTGAGAGTAAGAAATGTTAGATCACAAAACCTGATCAGTACACAGAGGGTTAACTCATTCTAGATGTCAGTCATACAGTGTCTTAGAATTTCAGCTGCATGACAAATTAGGGATGGACAGCAACACTTATAAATTGTAATTACTGTAAAGAATATTACTTATTGATAATAAAGCATAACTAATTTCAGTGAAGTGGCTAAAAAGTAATGGCTTTGAGTTTTTGCTTTATTTTGTCTTGTTTCGTTATGAGTTAATTACAGTAGTTGCTGTTCTGCCTGCTCCTGCTTTCTGTCTGCACTGACTTTGCTGTGATTTTGTATGCCTGTCAGTATTGTAATTGCTGTGTTTTTGTATGCCTGTCAGTATTGTAATTGCTGTGTTTTTGTATGCCTGTCAGTATTGTAATTGCTATGTTTTTGTATGCCTGTCAGTATTGTAATTGCTGTGTTTTTGTATGCCTGTCAGTATTGTAATTGCTGTGTTTTTGTATGCCTGTCAGTATTGTAATTGCCCTTCAGGGATGATTACAGTGTTTTTGACTTGACTTGTATACACTGAACCATCACACCAGGCTGCATCTGTTATGTGTACATCAGTCGACAAAATGTGTGCTTTGTGTGTTGTGTGCCTCTGTGTGCGTGTGCATGTGTGTGTGTGTGTGTGTGTGTGTGTGTGTGTGTGTGTGTGTGCACTGTAATGCATGTGTGTTTGCTCCTGCAGGTACGAACCCGTGCTGAAGCTGGCCTCACAGAAGATGCTGACAGTACTACAGAAAGCCAACAGTGAGGTGAAGCAGGAGAAGAAGAAGAAAGAACAACACAAAGGACAGAAAGACGACGACGATGATGATGACGATGATGAGGCTGTCAAACAGAAACCTGAAACGTAAGAAACAGACTTTTGTGGTTTGTGTGTTTGGTTTCACCATTGTAAACTCACCACCTCAACCATCCCTGTTTATACCAGTTTTTGTCCATGTTTTATCCACATGTTTTGATTGGACTATCAGAGAAAAAGGAACTTCAAATTAGATTTTTTTTAAAAAGAAGAAAAACCTCTTTATTCCATCTACTCTTTAAAAAAAGCAACAACATATGAATCACACACAGTAACAACAGTTATTGCTGCGACAACTGTTCCAAGTTTTAGGATCAGGGAATGTATTGTAGCAGCTCTGACCATGCCTTTGTGGTCAAAGGAGTCACAGAAACTCTTGTGTTTCTGACCACTGGCAAAGGAGGGATGCTCAGTGTGACAGTGGTTGAGAACATAGTCGTCCTGCTTCACAACCAGTTCAAACAAGAAGGGACAGTGAATGAATTTTGTTTTCAGAGGATTTTTGAATCAAGGAAATGAGGTTTCTCTCTCTCTCTCTTTTTGTGTTGCATTATGGGTGGGTGTGTTGTGCCGGAGTCATTTCTGTGTTGCATTATTGGGTGGGGTGTGTAGTGCCGGAGTCATTTCTGTGTTGCATTATTGGTGGGGTGTGTAGTGCCGGAGTCATTTCCTGTGTTTGCATTATTGGGTGGGGTGTGTAGTGCCGGAGTCATTTCCTGTGTTGCATTATTGGGTGGGGTGTGTAGTGCCGGAGTCATTTTCTGTGTTGCATTATTGGGTGGGGTGTGTTGTGCCGGAGTCATTTCCTGTGTTGCATTATTGGGTGGGGTGTGTTGTGCCGGAGTCATTTTCTGTGTTGCATTATTGGGTGGGGTGTGTAGTGCCGAAGTCATTTCCTGTGTTGCATTATTGGGTGGGGTGTGTAGTGCCTCAGTCATTTCCCGTGGCTGTAGCTCCTCAGGTCTGGCCTCACTGGAAATGGTGTTTGAAAATGATCATGACTTTTGTCTCAAGACTTTTTTCTTAGTAGTGAATATAAGCTTTTATTCATGAATTTATTTCTGTGCTTTTATTTATTGAATGCTTTGTGCATGTTACGTAGTCAGACTATTTAACAAATGTAATTACTCTGATGGGTGCGATGATTGCAGTCTGGAGGAAATCCTTCAGTTCTCTGATGTGGATGACGACGATGAAGAGGAGAAGCAGAGGATGCATCATCAGAAGAGAGGCCAGCGCCAGGCCTTCATTGTGGAGGAGGAAGGAGACGTGGTCGACATCTTGGACAAAAGCGCCGCCAGGAACGTCAGGGGTCAGTAACCTGCTGCTGCTGCCAAGGAGTTTTGCATTTCTAACTTGGGGGGGGGGGGGGGGGGGGGGGGGGGGGGGATGATGAGTTATGCATTTGAAAATTGACAGCTGTTTGAAGTGCTAGAGGTCTTTCAGATTGCCCTTTATGGCAGATGCTTGATGAATGCTGAAATATGACAAAGACAGAAGAGTCAAAAGCTTTAAAACGTGTTTCTCATAGAACAGGAGTAAAGGTGGCTTGGAGGTTTTGAAAACGTGAATGGAAGGGAATGGAAAGAGGGTATTTGCTTCAAACTGCAAGTATTTATTTTAATATTAGTTCAGATGTTGTTTTTTTTTAACAAAATGCTTTTATTCACTCTGCCTGTACTACAGTTTATACCCAGATCTTTTTTTTCTGGATGCTAGTTCTGACTTTGTGTACGGTATTGGAAAAGTCTTTGTACTCTCACTGTAAGAGTGAAGTTCACCTGATAACTAACCCCTGTACACATGTGTGTGTGTTGCAGCCAGCAAACCCAAGAGCAGTGCTGAAACCTCGGCCTCCAAGGACCGGAGGCTCCTCACGGCGGCTTCAAGATGGCGGCAGACGGGCGACTGATCATCACTGACACAGACGAGAAGAGACGCGGTAATGTGGTGATGGGAAATCCCCTCATCCTCACTGTTAATTAACATAACAACGAGAAGAGACGCGGTAATGTGTTGATGGGAAATCACCTTGTCCTCACAGTTAATTAACATAACAACGAGAAGAGACGCGGTAATGTGTTGATGGGAAATCACCTTGTCCTCACTGTTAATTAACATAACAACGAGAAGAGACGCGGTAATGTGTTGATGGGAAATCACCTTGTCCTCACAGTTAATTAACATAACAACGAGAAGAGACGCGGTAATGTGTTGATGGGAAATCACCTTGTCCTCACAGTTAATTAACATAACGAGAAGAGACGCGGTAATGTGTTGATGGGAAATCACCTTGTCCTCACAGTTAATTAACTTAACAGAAATAATGTCTTGTACAAATCCCATTGTGACAACAATGACAAGGGTTTCTGAAGAGATAGTTTTCTGTGTTGGTTTATGTTAATCCTATTTAGGGATTTTGCGTCTTTGTTATCGGTCTGTTTTGTTTGTCTGGGTTACGTTATTGAGGGATTATTGTTTTCAGGATAAACACTTTTCAAAATCAAAGGTCTGTTTTCACTAGTGTAATCTATAAATATCATCCCAGCAGGCACATCAGGTAAGAAATATGTTCAGCCTGTTCATGTGCATAAACAGGGAATCATTAAAAAAAAGAACCCAAACTTTTCTTCCTAAAATACACAAATATAGATAAAACTTAAGTATTTCTCTGTGTGTGTGTGTGTGTGTGTGTGTGTGTGTGTGTGTGTGTGTGTGTGTGTGTGTGTGTGTGTGTGTGTGTGCGAGGGTGTGTGTGTGTACAAGCACATAGTCTTGCCTGCAAGGAGGTGTGTGAATGGATGTGCACATGAAATTTCTCAGGCTTGATGCGTTTTGGTTCAAGTAAATGTGAGTATATATTTGAAGACCTGTGCTTGTGCATAAAAGTTTGAAAGCGAGTTGACATGTGCAGTTGTGTGAAGAGGGACAGAGGGTATGCTTGTCCTCCTGCATGTGGGCATATGTCTGTACAGTTTATGTTTGTTCGTGCAGTTTGTTGTGAACACGTAACATCTCGGTTTTTACTGCATGTGTGCATATGTCTGTACAGTTGACAGTGTGTGTGTTGACAGTATGCCTGTACAGTTGACATTTGTTGGTACAGTTTGTTGTGAACACTCAACATCTCTAATTTATTGTGTGTGTGCATATGTCTGTTCAGTTTACGTTTGTTCGCACAGTTTATTGTGAACACTCAACATCTCTATTTTATTGTGTGTGTGCATATGTCTGTTCAGTTGACATTTGTTGGCACAGTTTATTGTGAACACTCAACATGTCTATTTTATTGTGTGTGTGCATATGTCTGTACAGTTTACGTTTGTTGGCACAGTTTATTGTGAACACTCAACATCTCTATTTTATTGTGTGTGTGCATATGTCTGTACAGTTTACGTTTGTTGGCACAGTTTATTGTGAACACTCAACATCTCTATTTTATTGTGTGTGTGCATATGTCTGTACAGTTTACGTTTGTTGGCACAGTTTGTTGTGAACACTCAACATGTCTATTTTATTGTGTGTGTGCATATGTCTGTACAGTTTACGTTTGTTGGCACAGTTTATTGTGAACACTCAACATCTCTATTTTATTTTGTGTGTGCATATGTCTGTACAGTTTATGATTGTTGGCACAGTTTATTGTGAACACTCAACATGTCTATTTTATTGTGAACACTCAACATGTCTATTTTATTGTGAACACTCAACATGTCTATTTTATTGTGAACACTCAACATGTCTATTTTATTGTGTGTGTGTGCAGGTGAGAAGCTGGACTCTGATGAAGAAGACCTGGACGACATGTTCGCCATGATTGAAGGATTGTCCGATGTGAGTGCCATGCATGTGTCAAGGTTTTCACTTCAAAAAGAGCGTACAGTTTTCCTTAAGTTGTGTAGGTTCCTTGTGTTTTATGGGTTTTTTGTTTTTTGTCTGTTGTTTTTTTCACATTGAACCTTTATTGTTGGGATAAAAATGCTGACAGACCTTTTTTGTGGTATCCATTACAAGAAACATTATGGTTGAATTTCTTTTGTGTTCACATGCTGTAACTCACACCAGTTCTTATTTCTAAGTGGAATTTGATACCTGAGATATTTATACCCTGCTCAGCTGTTGGTTTCCCCCACTTTCAGCTCCTCTCAGCTGATAATTAGCCCAGCTGGTGCTATTTATAGAGGGAGCTGACCACACATGGACTGGGTAAAAGCATGGAGTGCACTAAATTTAGCACTCTTGACAAGGCCTTACTGAGTGATGTTGGATTTGTGCACTGTGCCTGATGTCTCAGGTAACATGTTCTTTGTTAAAAGAAAAATTATACAAAATGATGTGCAGAGAAAAATTACAACAATTTTTGTTTTTTAAGATATGTCCTTTCACCAAAAATGATTTGTCTCTGGATTTTTTTGTTGGTGTTTGGGGTTTTAGTTGTTACACAGAAAAAAATCCCACAGAAGCAACTTCATCTAAAAGTGCTGTATGCTAACAAGTGTTCTGCTGTTTTATCTGCACAGTTCTCCTCCTTCTTCTTCATGCACTCTGCCACTGTGAAAGAAATAGTTTGTGAATTTCTTTCTATTACTTGCAGACCAAATCCAAGTTGAGAAGACTACAGTCTAATGGAAATGCTATATTTTATGTCAGAAAATAGCCTGTGATCATTTTGAGGTGACCTGTACCGCTGATCAATGGATTCTTTGTGTCTGTGTGCAGAAAAAACGCAGGAAGCGTCTACGTGAGGCAGCAGAACATGAAGACGAACCCCAGAAGAAATACAAACGTATGTTACTTAGAGTTCCTCATTGGTTTACACACATACACAAGTGTAGTCCTTCTCTCTCCCCCCCCCCCCCCCCCCCCCTCGACTCACGCACGCTCACTCATCCCCCTCCCTCTTACACACACAGACACAAACCCACATATTTGCTGTGTGAATATATTATATGTACAATTGCTTTGTGTAGGCATTGTTTTTAGCATCTTCTCTTGCCTTATTCATCTGGGTTTTTTTCATATCAAATCTGAAGATAATCATGAATAATTCATTAAAAAATAAATGAGAAAACATTTATCATCACTGACATTTTATGATTGTGAAAGTGAAATAAATGTGTGAAAATAATAAGAGTTCAGAATTTGCATATTAAAAAATTAAAGTGATGAGCGAATATTAAGTTGTTTACTTGATGTGATGCAAAGTGGTGTGATTTAATAAAATCAGATCTAACTTTAGACCCCCAAACATTAAAGAATTTGAGTGAGGCATTTCTTGGAATGCCCTGAACTGAATCAGAGTGACACTATTCAATGATAACAAATCAATTTTTGTCACAGCTGGAGGCAGTGGTATTCACAGACCATTGACAAAGGAGGCAGAGTATGGATCAGAGTACAGATCTAAGGTAATGGCCTGTCTTGTTTTCTGTTTTCTTTAGTACAGATCTAAGGTAATGGCCTGTCTTGTTTTCTGTTTTCTTTAGTACAGATCTAAGGTAATGGCCTGTCTTGTTTTCTGTTTTCTTTAGTACAGATCTAAGGTAATGGCCTGTCTTGTTTTCTGTTTTCTTTAGTACAGATCTAAGGTAATGGCCTGTCTTGTTTTCTGTTTTCTTTAGTACAGATCTAAGGTAATGGCCTGTCTTGTTTTCTGTTTTCTTTAGTACAGATCTAAGGTAATGGCCTGTCTTGTTTTCTGTTTTCTTTAGTACAGATCTAAGGTAATGGCCTGTCTTGTTTTCTTTAGTACAGATCTAAGGTAATGGCCTGTCTTGTTTTCTGTTTTCTTTAGTACAGATCTAAGGTAATGGCCTGTCTTGTTTTCTGTTTTCTTTAGTACAGATCTAAGGTAATGGCCTGTCTTGTTTTCTTTAGTACAGATCTAAGGTAATGGCCTGCTTGTTTTTCTTTAGTACTCACTCACTCACTCACTCAGTCCCATGTCCCAAAGGACGTAGGGGGACATGAGAGAAGACGCAACGGAGATCTTTTTCCATGCTTTACGATCCTGTGTGGCTAGTAGGAGGCGTTGCAGGGGTTGGGCAGTCCAGTCTTTGATGTTGTCAACCCATGATTTCTTTTGGCGGCCTCTTCTTCTCTTGCCCTCGACTGTTCCTTGCAAGATGGTTTTTGCTAGGGTGTTGTGTCTTGTGGTGTGACCAAACCACATCAGCTTTCTCCTCTTTATGGTGGAGAGCAAAGGCTCTTGGGGGCCCACACGCTTTTTGATTTCTTCTTTCACATAGTTATTGGTCTTGTGTTCTTTGTATGATATTTTGAGGAGTCTTCTGTGGCACTTGTTCTCGAATGCTTGGATTCTTCTCTCTAACTCTGCTGTCAGAGTCCATGATTCACAGCCATATAGGAGGATACAGTGTTGATTCTAGGGTGCGCCCTTGCGGGATTCCCGCATTTTTTTCAACTTTGCCGCAAAATAATGTGACCAGTGCGCCCTGACAGACGCAAAAAAAATGTGGATAGCGCATATTTGAATGAACAGTGCGCCCGCGCAACTGCCGTTTGTATAGTTTCAAAATAGGGCTACATGCGTGGGTCATTACGTTGATACACCAGGGACAGCAGGATGCCCTGATTAGCGCCCACAGTCATCAAAATCGTCACACAGCGGCTGGTCTGACGTAATTTTCTGACTCATTTACGTCATTACGTCATTTTTTCAAAGGAGCCGTGAACTCCTGAAACAAGTGACGTCATTGTGACAGAGATCGTTAGTAGAAGAAGCCGTGTCCTGGCAGGCTTCAAAGCTGGCAGACCTAAGAGTTTTCAAGGCGGTTTTTCAGATCTGGCTTGACAAGTAGCCGGTGTTTGGCAACAACAATGATGGCATAGGGTAGACTATCGGCTGGAGATATCAAAAATGATTTTGACCCCCCCCCCCTCTCTCTCTCTCTCTCTCTCTCTCTCTCTCTCTCTCTCTCTCTCTCTCCTCTCTCTCTCTCCCCCCTTCTCCCCCCCCCCCCTCTCTCTCTCTCTGCATGGGAGGAAAAACAAGACTTTGATATTAGATTTCACCTCTTTTCTCATCTAGATTTAGATCTCTCTTTAACAGAAAATCTCTCTCTCTCTCTCTCTCTCTCTCTCTCTCTCTCTCTCTCTCTCTCTCTCTCTCTCTCTCTCTCCCTCCCTCCCTCCCTCCCTCCCTCCTGGGGAGGGGGGAGGGGCAAGACTTTGATATTGGCTTTCACCTCTCCTCATCTAGATCTAACTCTGAAAGTGGAAATACAAAATTGACTTTGACCCCCCCCCCCCCCTCTCTCTCTCTCTCTCTGCTTTATGGGACTGGAGGAAAAGATAAGACTTGGATATTGGCTTTAACCCCTTTTGTCATCTAGATCTAAATCTAGTTCACCCTCCAACTCTGATTGGAAATACAAAATGGACTTTTGACATCCATTCCTCCCTCCCCAACCTCTCTCTCTCTCTCTCTCTCTCTCTCTCTCTCTCTCTCTCTCTCTCTCTCTCTCTTTCTCTTCTCTCTCTCTCTCTCTCTCTCTCTCTCTCTCTCTCTCTCTCTCTCTCTCTCTCCTCTCTCTCTCTCTCTCTCTCTTTCATATGGTGGAAGGGGGGGGGGGGGGGGTAAGACTGATTTTGGCTCTTGCCTCTTTTTTCATCTAGATCTAGCTCTCTCTCCAACTCAAAATGTGGAAATACAAATTTGACTTTGACCCTCTCTCTCCTTCCCTCCCTCCCCCCTCTCTCTTTCTCCTCCCCCCCCCCTCTCTCTCTCTCTCTTTGTATACAAACAATGCATCTCCTCCTGTATCTATGTAGTATGTATCCCTCCACATCTGAATGTACCACAATCTTCCCCACCCTTTCTCTCTCCCCCCTCCCCCCCCCCCTCTCTCTCTCTTCTCTCTCTCTCTCTCTCTCTCTCTCTCTCTCTCTCTCTCTCTCTCTCTCTCTCTCTCTCTCTCTCTCTCTCTCTCTCTTTCCTGTGTTAGAAAATCATTTTACAGACCAGCTGCAATACATAGGGTGTATATTAAATCCTGTCTGCTGACATACCATCCTGTTTGTTTTGTTTCTCGTTCTTGAAAAATAGCAGAAATCAGAGTACTGACGGTATTATAAGCAAATACTACTTACTACTTGTCCCCTTTTTTATGAAGAGAAAAGGGGGGAGGGGGGCAAATGCCCCCCTTTTTTCATTTCAGGGGGCCCTTGGGCCCCCTTTTTTGAAATCCTAGAATCAACACTGAGGATAGATATCACGAGGTATCTTTAGTACAGATCTAAGGTAATGGCCTGTCTTGTTTTCTGTTTTCTTTAGTACAGATCTAAGGTAATGGCCTGTCTTGTTTTCTGTTTTCTTTAGTGCAGATCTAAGGTAATGGCCCGTCTTGTTTTCTGTTTTCTTTAGTGCAGATCTAAGGTAATGGCCTGTCTTGTTTTCTGTTTTCTTTAGTGCCGATCTAAGGTAATGGCCTGTCTTGTTTTCTGTTTTCTTTAGTACAGATCTAAGGTAATGGCCTGTCTTGTTTTCTTTAGTGCCGATCTAAGATAATGGCCTGTCTTGTTTTCTGTTTTCTTTAGTACAGATCTAAGGTAATGGCCTGTCTTGTTTTGTTTTCTTTAGTACAGATCTAAGGTAATGGCCTGTCTTGTTTTCTGTTTTCTTTAGTGCAGATCTAAGGTAATGGCCTGTCTTGTTTTCTTTAGTACAGATCTAAGGTAATGGCCTGTCTTGTTTTCTGTTTTCTTTAGTACAGATCTAAGGTAATGGCCTGTCTTGTTTTCTGTTTTCTTTAGTACAGATCTAAGGTAATGGCCTGTCTTGTTTTCTTTAGTGCCGATCTAAGGTAATGGCCTGTCTTGTTTTCTGTTTTCTTTAGTGCCGATCTAAGGTAATGGCCTGTCTTGTTTTCTTTAGTACAGATCTAAGGTAATGGCCTGTCTTGTTTTCTGTTTTCTTCAGTACAGATCTAAGGTAATGGCCTGTCTTGTTTTCTGTTTTCTTTAGTACAGATCTAAGGTAATGGCCTGTCTTGTTTTCTTTAGTTCTTTTTCTTTGTTCCGTACCAGTCCTCAGAGAAAAGCATTTCAAACCAGCATGCAATTTTCATGTTTGTAGAGTTTTTTTTAATGTTTAATTTGTGTTTTTTTAAGTAATTATATTGATGTTTAGGGGCTGTTGGTAATAAGTGTGGTACAAAAATATGCATCAGGGGCATGTCATAGTTCATTTGTACATGTTCCATTTCCTCTTTCAGCATTCCTTCAGGTTAAGACTGGTTTCTGATTGGTCAATGTTTGTTTTCGATGCCTAGGTAGCTATAGTACAGGCCTTGTGGTTGGTTGTGTTGTAAAGAACATGAATATATAAATGAAAGCATATTTTCACTGATGATACACTCTCCTCCTCCTCCTTCCTTTTCATATTTATGTTATGGATTGTATTAAAATCCAAATTTACCCTTTTGTTACTCTTTTGTGAAAGTGATGTTGCATTGCATACTGCCCTCTTTGGGCTCCATCCTTTCTTGCCCCGCCCAAGTGATGGGTTGCAGCCAGTAACAGCCTCATTTCATTTCTGGTGGTGTTTGCTTCACAGTGAAGGAGATATGGTCACCCAGCGACAAAGTATGCAGACTTATTGAATTGAATCATTATTATCTCTGATACAACAAAGCATTAACAGTGGTGGCAGCAGTAAAGACAGTTTTGTCGCATTCTCACTTTCATCATGATCGTTGGACACAATTTTTGATTGAACATAAATATTGGAGTCACAGAAATTTTTACAAGTTTTCCTTTTGTAGTAAGGGATTACTTTGTGGTAGATTTGAAATAGCAGCTACCTCGTGATATTTTTACGCCAACACGCAGTATACCACAGGTGGTGGCAACTAATTTGTGGTGGAGTGTGCCGAGCCCTTACCCAGTATGTCCTGCTTAGTGAAGGATAAGCCCTGTTCGTTCAGTTTGCCTATGACACACTGCTTGAAAAACTCTGTGCTGCAGTGACTCCTCGGGCATTAATTAAGGGAGAATGTGAAGTCAGGAGCCTGCCATGTTGGGGCTGAGGAGGCAGGCAGTAGAGCCGCTAAACTGGCTGCAAGTGAAGGTGTGCTCAATGGTGTTTCTTCACAGCTCTCCACAGTCTTCATTTGTTCATTGTTCAATATCTCCTTGTCTGTGTGTGCAGAAGGGGGCAGGCGATGTGAAGAAAGCTGGAAAACACGACCCTTACACATATGTCCCTCTGAACTTGGGCAATCTAAACAAAAGGTTGGTTTTCTGCCTTGATTTATTCACCTGTTTCACTCATTGCCAAATTTTGGTTGTACTCATGCCAAAATTAGCCATTTTTATGAAAATATCACTTCCTTCTAAATATGTTCTTAAGCTTTTTAAAAACTAGATAAAAAAATTGAAGATCTAGATTTTGTATGTTTCTTAGTTTATGGAGAAGACTGGTCTAGCAGCATTTTAGTTTGAGATGCTCTATGCTGACATCATTGCTGCATACTTGAAAAGAAAAATTCTATGCAGGCAGTGTGTTAGATAAGACTTGTTGCATTCAATTCGCATGTTTTTTTTAAAATAATAAGAATGCTGTGTGTGTGTGTCTTTATTTATTTATTCTTTTATATGGAGGATAATGGCATAAGCACTCGTGTTTTTTTACATCCAGTCCCTGTGTGTATGCAGTTTTGTTGTCATCTGCTCCCACTGGCACACAATGGCCTACTCTTAAGAAAATTGGAACAGGATTTAACGTGTGTGCAAGATGTTCTGCATGCGTCCGCACACAGTACCTCGGTTTATAGTCTCATCCGGACTTTTGGGGAGAGTGGAGTCTGCGCTGATGTTAACTCCCCGAGTGTGGGTTTGTGTGTTTGCATGCATGTATGTGTATCCATCACAGCCTGCTTATTGTAAAATTGAAAGGTACACAGACTTCACTTTTGTTCCTGGAGTTTGACAGCATAGGAGTCGGATGGGTGACAAAAACAGTCTGTTATTATGAAAGATCCTGTCGTCTGTATTTTCTGAAAAATGTTTAGTGTTTTGGATAGTAATAGGGAAAAAGACAGTTCAGATATATTCCATGAGGCAGTTACTGATGTGGACTTTGTTGATTGTTTGTGACAGAAAACAAGCCAAGCTGAAGGGACAGTTCACGGGCCTGGTAAAGGGAGCCAGGAAAGGGGCCATGAAGGGCATGCAGAAGTCCAGAAATGCCAGGAAAGCAGCAGAGAAACATGCCAGGAAAAAATAACATCTTGTACAGAAAGAACATACCAGTCATGCATGTTGTGTGTTACCTTTTTTTCTGTGTACACAGACACACACACACAATATTCTCTCTCTCTCTCTCACTCACACACACACACACACACACACACACTGCATATTGTGCAATTCATCCCAGCAGAAACAAAACTATACCAAATGGTAGGAACAATATGACATTGTAATGGCAGTTATGATATTGAAGACACTTTCAATTGGAAACTGTCATACCGAAACATTACTTTCATTGTGACAGTAACATATGATAGTATCGAGACAAAGAGTGGTGGAGACAGAGCTTAAACCCTGAAAACTGCTGTAACCTGTGATCTGCTTTATGGAGAAGTAAAAATATACATCTCTGCTCCATTGTCATAGAATTCCTGAATTGAATGGTGCCCCCCCCCCCCCCCCCCCTTTTTTTTTTTTTTCTTTCTCAGTGCTCTTTTGTAGATGAATGGTTGTGAATGAATGCGCGGTTTGAAAATTGCAAGCATGTGACTTGCATGGCTTTACAGAAGTTTGTTAAGTGCTTCGGTTAACATTCAGTATGCGTTACCTCTCTCATGATCTGCTGACCTGGGTTTGGATCTTGTTCAAGAGGATTTTTCCACTGAAGTTAACATTGATGCTGACTCCCCCCCCCCCCCCCCCCCCTAAATCCTTCAGATGAGACTATAAACCAAGGTCCTGTGTGAATGCATGCAGAACATTTTCCACACATGTTAAAACCTATTCTGCTTTTCATAAGAGTAGGCTATTGTGTGCTGGTCGGAAACGAATGACAATTTACAAAACTGCATACACAGGAAGACTGGGTGTAATAAAGCACATGAGTGCTTATTCCATTATCTTCAAAATAAAAGAATAAATAAATAAATAAATAAGATGCAAAAAATCTGAGAAGAATCTGTCCTATTACTGGATTTTTTGGTGGGTATTTTCCACAAGATCTTGAATGGTGGTTGACACTAGTCTTTCAGATGAGACAATAAACTCAGGTTATGTGTATGATACATCTGTAATGTAGTATGAAAAGTAATGAGCAACAACAAATGTTTTTCTGGCAAAATTATTCCCCCCCCACCCCCCCACAAAAAAAAGTGCCAAAGCACTATTTTTAACAAGTTATGACCTAAGGTTTTGTTGGGCCGCAAGCAACATGAGAGAGAGAAAGAGAGAGAGAGAATGTGCTTGCTATATATAAGCAAATTTTGATTGCTCTGCTTAAAGTTGTCGTCATTTTGGGAAAATGTGTTTAACTTTCAGAGCTTGGGTATTAAGATTGCACCAGCAGTTGTACACATTATAGTTGCAAATAAGTGCATATTATGTTTCATTCATGCATGTGCTGTATGGTGTTGGTGCAGGCTATGTTTGATTTGTGTGCACGTGTATGATTGCTAGAGTGCAGATGGGCATTGCATGCATGCAAGTTTCTCCAAAAGGAAGACTTGTAAGATGCTGAAGAAATAAAGGTATCTGAGAAAGGCGATTCTTTCTTTTCTTTTTCTTTTTTTTGTTCTGAGAGTTTGAATGGTAGTGGTCTTGACAGATGCTATAGCCGAATGGTTAGGACTGTTCGACTTCAGTTCCGAGGGTCAATAAGTCAACTTCAAGTGCAGACCTACCAGTACCCTAATTCCCTATGTGTATATACACATGCAGAAGATCAAATATGCACATTAAAGATCCCGTAATTCATGCCAGCATTCAATGGGTTAGGGAAACACAAACACACCCAGCACACATCCTGAAGTCAGAATGCGGCTACCTTCATGATGGCAAAACCAGTTGCATATATACACAAAACAAGTCTTCAAAAGCTCAGCAAAACCTTGCAAAGTATGAAGCCTTTGCAGTTGTTCAAATAGCTCAACATGTATACTTGTGTCAACCTGTGTTGTCAGATTCTTCACTTGCACACATTCCAGATATGTAAGACATTCACAAAGCAGGCACTAGTCAAACTGAGTTACATTTATTTCACCAGATGCATATATTCCATTTTCTCAAATGAACTTCTACATTTGTGGTCAAAACAAAATTTCACAGGAGACACAAATGCAATCATGATTTCTGCCTGTTATGATGATAGATCTTAACATTTTCATACACAGAAATTCTCTTAACCCCCCCCAACACACACACACACAGACACATACTGGTACTATCCTGGACATTTTCCAAACTAAGGGAAAAATCGCCTAGTTTTCTGGGGAAAGTACAAATCAAAGTTTTCACGCTTGTGATAGGGTTCGTATGGATCATCAACCCAGTGCTTTGGTCGTCGCCAGAATCTTGTCACCATTTTGTCCAGCAGCTTGCTCTGTGTTCTGTTACAAAAGACGTGCTGCCTCAACCGATGCTTCCTGGCTTCCGTTTTCCTCCACAGTCTTTTGGCACGGCCTGCACGGGTTCGAATCCAAATGCCCCAATTAAGCCTGTAGAAGCGGGCGGGGACAGAATGCACAGTTTTGGGTTTGCCACGATTTCGGCTGTACCGCACTTTGGTCCGTACCTGTTCCACTAAAGGCATGGTGGGTTGTACTGGTAGACTGCAACAACCAAGAATTTTACTATGTTAGAGATCTGAGCAGAAATAAAAGAAAACTGGTACATAAGTAAACCCCCATACACCAACCCTCTAGAAAAAAAAGCCTACCCCAACCCCCCCCCCCCCCAAAAAAAAAGCAACAAAAAAACAGCAAAGCTCAAGCCAAAATACTATTGACCTTCTCAGGTGATGCATCAATGCAGACTGTTTGAAGATCTGACCTGAAAAGCACAATAATGTGCATCTAATTTCACCAAAAAAAAATATTTAAAAAAATAAATAAAAAGCCAAATACTTTAATTCTACATTTTTAGCAAACACAAAAGTTGCTTCATTCTCTACCCCTCTAAGAAATTTGTGAATCCTAAAAATTCAATCTGGTAAATGGTATCTAACTTTCTGAGCTTGGTTTTATATTTGTCTCCAACTTTCCTATCACTTATCCCAATCTCACAACACACATCCTCCTGATTCAGCTCTTTCTGTCACACCCTGTGCATCAACTCTCCTTTAGAACCACTGATGTAAGGCTACCATGAGAACCACCACCTGCTTCTACACTGCTGCTTGGTTGTCTTTTTTTATCACTCTGCAAATGTTCCTAGGTTCATCACAAGCGAGTTTTGCTCATGTGTTTTTTCCTACCATTAAGTTTGTCACATTCAAACTACCAGGGTGTCTAAAAATAACACCAGTGGACATGTTTTTCATTTTGTCATTTATGTTTATCAACAGTAGTATGCAAAGGCTTTATATTCTTTGAAAGGAGGAATGGATTTCAATGTACATGTCTGACTGAATATTCACACACAAGACCTTGATTTGAAGTCTCCTCCGGACGACTAGAAGGGCTTTAAAGTTTGTTCAAATGGCAAGCCTTAAAGTCTCTTCCAACTTGGCAAAGATATATAATATATCTGAATCCACGATTCTGGGATCAAGCAACAAACATCCCATCCACTGAGCCAGAACCACCCTGAAGATATGTTCATCATCTTTAGCGGTATTGTGTTGGCTTGATTCCACATAACGCCAGACACGGCTAGCTAGACAGACAACCACTAGAGGTCAAACAGAGAGCTCAGGATTGGAGAGTGCTTGATGGGAGCTTTACCCTTGTGGATGGATGCCCACAGTCAGTCATAATATTTCTTCACTTCTTGATAGTGACCTGTTACACCATCAATTAATAACAAAGCCAAACAATAGCTCAAAGCCATTGTAATGAGGGGATGGATAGCTTGGTGGTGAGTGATGCACACTGCTCATGATCTGCTGACCTGGGTTCAAATCTCGTTCAAGGGAATTTTTCCCTCTGGAGTTCACATTGGTGCCAACTCCACTTCCCCCAAAAGTTCTTCAGATGACACTATAAACCGAGGTCCCGTGTGCAAACACATGCAGAACATCTTGTGCACATGTTAAAATCTGTTTTTGGGAGAGTGGGCCACTGTGCGCCAGTGGGAACAGAAAAAATTTACAAAACTGCATACACACAGGGACTAGAAACAAAAAAGCACAAGAGTGCTTATTCCATTATCCTTAAAACAAAAGAATAACTTAAAAAAATTAAAAAGTGGGATGCTGACAAAGTGTGGCATGTTTAATTAAACCCAAAATAAGAACGTACCACATCTGTGTACAGGTGGCTGTGCGCCATGCAGGTGACCAGGACCCCAGGTAGTTCTTCACGATGGAGCTGGACAGCAGCTTTGGCTGCCCCAGACTGCCCACAGCATTGCCCGCTGTGTGCTGCACCAAGCCTCGCACTGCTACAGTCCCTCTGGACAAGGCTTTACAAGTCTGCAACAGACCTGAAGAAACAGACATCCAAATTACAACACAGGAAAATGGACACAGAGAAAAAGGGAAAGAAAAAGTGCAAGCCACTATCTGTAAATATAGCTAACCAGGTGTGATTCAAATGATTTTGTTATAAATCTTTCTTTCTCTCATCTCTTCCTTTCTTTCTCCTTCCCTCACAGACAACCATTAGTATTTGTTGCTGTTATTAGTGTTAAAGAAGTAATGTAAAGTATGTGAGTGTGAGTGTGTGTGTGTGTGTGTGTAAACTTGTAATTGTGTGTGTGCATAAAATGCGGTACAAAGTGATAGAAAAGCCACAATCTCCCTTAGAAATAATATTGCCAAAAAGACGCTAAACAGAGGAAACTGGATGCCTGGTATCCCTACTCTGATTATTTTAAAATCTTACACATTAGAGTGCATTAGCAATAAGATCAACCTAATGTTTTTATAATGTTTATTGAATATCAAGTTCATTTGTGCACAGATGTGGATCTATTCTAAAGATCTATATGATCATTGGAAATAAATATTTAAAAAAATAAGATTTGTTCTTTTTGTTCAATAACAAAAGCAAAATAAGTGAGCAGCAACCGCTGGGGAAGAATCAATGGTTCCACATGCAAAACATTATACTTAAATAGGAGGTGGTCTGGTCCCCACCCCCCTCTCTCTGAGTTTCCCTCTCGAGGGCTGAAGAAAAAATAATTGTGAATGTTTATCTGTAACCCTTGAAAAATAAAGATGATTCAATTCTCTCTCTCTCTCTCTCTCTCTCTCTCTCTCTCTCTCTATCTCTCTCTCTCACACACACACACACACACACACACACACACACACACACACACACACACACACACACACACACAGGAACGATGCAACAGTCTAACATCGACAGCATAAAGATAATCAGTTATCTTCTAAAGACAGTTTGAGCTACTACAGCTAGGCAGGCACAGGGGATGGACATCCATTCTTTGGAACACCCACTGACACCCCAAACTATATGAAAAACTCCAATGCTGCTATCGAGGCTCCTAAGTAACCATATTATGATGAAACACAACCTGACAGACAGGTCCGAGTCTGTCTGAACTCTAGTTTCCATTTCGACTGTGCTGGCTTTTTGCAGTTTCGGTATCCTTTTTTTCTAAGGGAAGTTTGTCTGCTGTTTTTCAATTATCTCTGATCGATGTTACATTATTACACAATCATTTCATATCATTGGTGTTTAAATGCTCGTCAACAAAATTCATCATGTTTCCAGCACTATTCATCGGCATGCAAAATAAACTATCAATGTGCGCTCACATGTAAAGCCATTTCTCAAGGACGCAGCCATTTTGTGGTTAGTTAAAAAGTTTAATTGCGACGTTGAATAAATTTTTAGCACAAAATATTCAGCAATTTGATATATAAAAATCAAGCAAATAGGATTGATGATGCTCAAATGGCTATAAAACCTTTATCAAAAAGCAAGATACAAAATGACCTTGGGGAAAATAGGTATTAATTTTGTAATAACACAATACCCATAGTTCTTTTACCGGTACCCTTCCTCTGACCGTCTGCCACGGTTTGTGCAGACTTCAGAAATCTGAAATAATGTGGAAAGCCTCGACAACACGCCTATCCTCGGCATTAACAGTACGAGCAAGTTAATTTTTTTAATCGTATTCACTGAATGATAGATGCATTTATTTTATTATACTTTCTTTAAGTAACGATTGTCTGGAGTCTAAAGAGGAGGTCATTCAATGATGCCCACTCTCAGTTTCGTTACTTAGCCCGCGACAGCATTTTAGTTTATGGAGTTGTAGATCTAATCTTAATACGGTGCGATTTTTGAGATCTAGACAGGCATAATCTACATATTTTCACTTGTCCTCAGAAAAGTACAAAAACTTTATTTTTATGTGAGTCGTCAGTTGTTTGTTGACAAAAATGTGGATACCCCATGAAGTTTTTACACTACAGAAGACCCCTTATCAATCTTGCAGACTTGGTACCAAGCACAAAACAATGAAAACATGCATAGCCTACTAGTACTTGTGCACGTGCCCTCGTTCTCCCCCTTCTACTTCCCACTTCCTGCACACATACACATGCTGACTATGATTAGGTACAGTGGGTGGTGGTTTGCTGTTTTTCTCCACTTTGTAGGACTACTACATAGAACTTTGTACTTAACAAGAATGGTAGAAAACACAGATAGTAGGCAAGGGATGTAGTCTGTTTTAAAGAGATTTTTCAACTCTTTGTGAAGTTGTTGCAGGCAGCAGGTAGAAGTCCTACTCGGCTACTGTCTCGGCTACTGGATGAAAACTCGTGCAAAATAATACAATTACAAAACACGTATGTTGTATACATACACACACACATACACAGGCACACTTGACTTAGTGACTTACACACACACACACACACACACTTAGACTCACACAGTTGAAAGTTTTCTGTTATGTGTTTTGCCTTTATGCAGATTTTTCCCCCAGAAATGGTGTTATAACCGTATGGTCTTTCCATTCTCAGATTTATAATTTTTGGGGGCTTTCTTCCTTTTATTATTTATCTGTATAAGTGTATTCATGCAGAGTTTTTAATACTTTTGAAGGTGAGATCGTAAACATGAAGGTTTCTTTCCCTTTTAATTTTGAGATGCATTAAGAGCATTGTCAGCAGTTACTGAGTCAGCCATTTGTTGTTTTTACTTTTTTTTTTTAACCTAAAATGCTATCATCAGTATTACAAGTTGGGATACTACTAAAATTGTAAGTAAACAACACAGATTATGTTCTGTTGGTGTTACTGCCAGTCAGAATAATAAAGTCTCGTCAGATATGTTAATGAATACATCAAACACAATTCTTGAAGTTGAGTCATGTAAATGATGTTTAAAACATGCAAAATGGTCTGCAACACACTGGTGGTTGACATATTTTGTGTCACTCCTGAGTTTCGATGGCCTAAAGACTTTGTTAGATTAAGAGTTGATAGCAGGTGAGAATGACTACATGACTGCTGATGAGTTGAGATTTTGTTGTTGACATTTAGTAATTAATTTTGTGTGTACTGTTTAAAGAAAATAGGGCATTTGGGATAGTGAGGTGAAGGGATAGCAGCAGAGTGAAGTAAGCGCAATATAAGTTATAACCTTGTAACATAAGTTATAACCATCTTGACATGACTGTGTGTATGTGAGTGTGCACACAAACCTGCATACATGTGTGAATAGGTTTGCATAATGTGTTAAGGTACCTCTGTTAATAATAGGTTTGGTTTATTTCTTTTGCAGAGAGGGCAATGTAGAAGAAGACTTTCTCTCACATGTAAGAAAAATGCTGCTGATGATAAAGGATCAATTAAAGTGGCATACAATGCACCTCCACCCCCACCACCGCCATCACAGCCTCCTCCACGACCTCCAAGGGAAGGGTAAATGAGCATAAATGATAGCAGCTTGAACAGCTTTACTGCAGTTTGACCTATGTGGTAGAACTTCAGCGAATTAAGTTCATTTGATTTTCAACATACCCTACATATCTTGTCTAACTACTAAACTAACCTCCCTATAGGCCCATAGTAAAGGAACCCAGCAACACTAGCGGAAAAAAAGCATTTCCTTGCTCGGGCAAACATACCAGACTTAGGGCATTTCATCTGTGTGTAATGATTAGAAAAAATGACAGAAGTAACTCACATAATGGAGTAATTCAGCTAGCGTGTATTCTGATAAATTTGTCATGATAGGTTTTTTAGGGGAAGACAGAACTGTTGCTTTCTTTTTTATCTTGTTGATGGTCCCCCCACCAACCCCTGGGCAGGAGGTTTTGCAGACAGGTACTGCCTTTGTGATAATATCGTGCAACAGTGTTGACAGGAATAGACAATTGATTTTTGTGTATGATATCAAATGTACTTTTTGGTGTATTTAAATTGATTCAAAGAATATCTTATTTTTTGTTTTTATTTTTTGTGAATGTATCTTGTGCATTGAATTTTTTTTTGTTCCCTGGCCAGAGCTTCAATGTTTACCAATGGTGAGATTTTGTGTACACGTCCGTTTTTGCTGAGCATTAAGGTAGCTGCATTCCGACTTCAGGGATGCATTGAATTTAAAATTGTAAGCAGTCCTAACAATCAAATAACATAAAGGATTGTATTTGGTCTACAGCCAAGTAGCTATTTTCTCAAAAGACTATTTTGCTGGTTCTCAAATCAAATTGTAATGCAAAAGTAATTGTAAATAGAATTTTTAAAGAAGGTTGGAATCTAAATCTTTTTTAATAAAAAATCTGCATAAGATATTGATATGTGTTGTGGTTGAAATTTTATCTGTATGTTTCTTCCAGATTTGTTTAAAAAAATGCTTTAAGTGTTTGTTGAATTTAAAAAAAATTGTTTCAGGGGCAGTTTTTTGGGGACAGTTTTCAAGCTTTTAAGTGTGGCAACTGCGGGAGCTGGAGGTGCAGTGGGCTATGCCTGGTATGATCCAACATTTCGCAAAACATTGGAAGACAATGTACCATATTCCAAAGAAGCTATGGATGCCATTTTTGCCTACCTTCCAGAAAACCAGCCTACATCAGAACCTTCGTGAGTATCTTGGGGAAAGTCTCAGGGCATTTTTTCCCAAGTTTTGTCCATCTTTCAAGTCATGAATGTATTTGTATAAGGCGACAGTCATTCTTATTCACTCTTTTACACCATAACTATTCTTATATTGTTGGAACAAGAGGTTTTTGAAAAAGAATCTTTTTTTTTTTTCAAGGATAACGAATTTAAAAAGCGTGTCGTGTGCCTTTTCACATTCAGTCCTCATGTTCATATGTGGTTTTGTAAATTTTGCCATTTGTTGCATGCGTTTACACACAGGACCTTAGCATAAAGTCTTATCCCAAGTACTTTCAGGGAGCGGAGTTGCTGCTGATATTAACTCCAGATAAAAAAAAATCCCCTTGAACAGGCATTTTGGTAATGGCTTGATCCCAGGCCATCACCTATTGAGAGTAACGTCAACCACTCTGAGAGCAACATTAACCACTGGAGGGTGTGTGTAAGTATATGTATGTGACCTAGTGTGCCCCAATACTTTGGTAAAAGTTGATGTTGGTGATAGTATTGACAGTGTCTAGATACAAGTACAATGTTTACTCAAGATTGTCCCATTGCAGAATTCTTAATTTCATGGTTGCAAAATATTTGTGCAGTCATAACATGAAATTAAAAGTAACACTGCTGAATGACTGGTGTGCCATTGTGGCTGCTGTGTGTATAACCTGTATCAGACTTAAACCAGGTGCCATTTTCTGTCAATTTTTCTGATTAGCTGAATATTTCAGTCTGACCAACTAATGTTTTCCATTTGCTACCAGTGCATTTCACTTTAAAAATAAGGTGGTGAGCAATGTGAAAGTTTTCGAGATGTGCTTCAGAAAATAATGAGCAAAAGAGAACAGTGATGTCATTGGCAGAATATTTTGCTATCAGAAGAAAAATTCTGACGTGTTTGCCAGGTAACAATAACAGTTGAAGTTTACAGGTTACATTCTTCGGGTTTTTTGTTTCTCCCCCTCTTTTTTTTTTTTTTTTTCTTTTTAAAAAAATTCCTTCACCTCTTTTCATTGTCCAGATTTTCTTCCTCACCTTTTGTTTACAGTAAGGGTTTCATTTTTTTGTCTGAATTCTTTTTTTTTTCCTTTCTCACATTTTTGTGTGGTGGGAGTGTGTCTTTGTATCAGCAATTTATTTTTCTTCTATTATTTTAGGCTTTATCCTCTTTTGGAGCTCCCCCCCCCCCCCCCCCCCCCCCCCCTGAACATTGTGTTTACTGATAATAGCCAAATTTGCAGATCTGTTGCTGGTGTTGGTGGTAGTCAGCCGAAGGCAGATGATAAGCCTCTCAGTTTTACAGCATCAAAGACTGGAGAAAAGGTACATATGTATAGTCATGGAATGTAGGTAGGATGTTTTTCTGTTTTGTTCTTTGACCATTCGGTTTTGTTTTTGTTAGTTTGAAAATGTTTTGTGGAAATCTGTAATTGATGAATTAAAAATCAAACATCTCTTATCAATGGCTTTCCTTTGTCATAGTAGTCATAGCATTATTTTGTTATAGTGTACATTCGGCTGTTGATTAGGTGTACAGTTATGATAATACTGTTTTTATGTGTTGTAGGTCATGATGTTAAAACGAAATAGGAATGTATAATTTGATTTGTTTTTGTGTGATATGGTATTGTTGTTGCACGCTCCCCAGCTGAACACTCTGAGGGTCACCCAGAATATGCTCTCTGGACTCACCCTGGGAATCTCTGTGAGATTTGAAAATACGTAATGGATGAGAAGTTTGTGTGCACAATTGTTTTCAAGTTCTTCTCCACATCAGCAGCTATACTTCGACTTCAGAGGAATTTTTGTCCTTTCGAAGTTTTTAAGCTGTTCTGTTGAGAGAGAGCTTGTCATGGCTGAAGAGATTCTCAACATAACACTTTACAATGTACTGATGTAGGCATCAGCACTTAATTAAAACCTCATATCAGTGAGTGACAAAACTCTTGTCCTGGGCTATGATGTGATTAATTTTCCACATTTAACACAGATGTCCGTTGTGAAGCTTGCTTATCTTTTTTTTTTTTTGTTGTTGCCAGGCTTCAGTTTCCAAGGAAGAATCCAAGCCTGTGGAGACCAAAGATGGTAAGATGTACTGGTTGTATGTAATGTTCTAATTTAGTGATTATTTAACAGTATAGTGCTTTTGACTCAGTAACTCTAAGGTATCGTCAATGTTTTGATGTCTCCCAATATTATGAGTTAGGTAGTGGAAGTGTTCAAAGGGAAATATAAACATTTGACATTGTCTGCTTGTCTGATTAACATGCACTAAACATAACAAGAAACAGACTGATAAACCAGGACTTTCTACACCTACTATTTCAAGAATGTGAAGGACTTCATACCACAGGATTTTACCTGGAGGGTAAACATGAATATTTAGAGAGTTATTGTTTCACATGTGACAAAAAGAAGAAATCAATTCTTAAGCTACACAAGTTACAAGTATACACCTGAGTAAGTGGTATATTGTTGAAAGTTATGATGTCTTTCAGTGGTCTTATCCTGTTGGATTTATGGTAGGTGTCACTGGTAGATGACAATGTGAAGTGGTGCATTGAATTTTTAGGTAACTCGTACTTGAACTCTGTGTAGAAGGTTTAATGCATTTGTTTGTTTCTTGGAGTGTCAGAGATGCACATTTGTCTCTCAAAGGAAACTGCATTGCAATAAAAGAGAAAAGTCCTTTTACTGTTTTGAGAAAGTCAAAAAGAAAGGAAGAAAGAAGGAAAGAAAGAAAGACAGAAAGAAAGAAGGAAGGAAAGAAAGAAGGAAAGAAAAGGGAGTAACAAGAAATGAAATAGGTCTCAGAGCAGTACTGTATGCATTTTGACCCTACAAACTGTTACTTAGCTAGAAAGAACTGACCATTGTCCTAAATAAAGTAATGCTTTCTAAACAAAATAATACATTAAAAAAAAAAAGTATTGATATTTTATATGGTATAAATGTTTTGATTTTCAGAAAAATGGCTCCATATTTCACTCTGTAAGACTTGAAAGCTCAGCTCCATTCAGCAACACAGTGACGTCACATTCAATTTCCTCATTTGAACTTTGGGGGGGAGGGGGTTGCATGTCACTCAAACATCTTTTTATTTAGGAAAAATGATTTTTGTTTTTAATCACTCCCACTAGTGATACACAAAGCTAATTGCAAGGGAAAATATGCTTCTTGAAAATGTTACTATAAAAAGACAAGTAAGGATGCCATGCTATTAAAACATCCATTGCAGAAAATAAGGCAACTACAGCCTTATGTTTTCTTGATATTCTTTGATTGCTGTTCTATATTTTTGCATTCTGATGATTTGATTGTTTGTTATTTTTAGCCAAACTGAAGGCCCAGAAGACAAGAGAAGAACAGAAACGATTCGTTGAACTGAGACTGAAAGAAAAGGAAGCAGAAGAAGCTGCTGAAAATGCAGGTAATGATGCTATGATGTTTGATGGCAGCACTTGGTTTTCATTTTGAAAAATACATGAAGTAGAATGTATTTGTATATCTATGTAAAATTAAAGATTGTATATGCTTGGTAATTTTTATTCGCTTTACTGATATTTAAACTTAAAAACTTAAATGCAGACGAATGCTTATGTAAAGAACTAAACAAAAGTTGAAAGAGGTGTTCCTGCTTAGGGGAAAAAAATTAAATGTGTTTGTGCATTGGTGTTTGCAGCTCTGGAGGTGATTCTGGAGAACTTGGGGAAACGTGCCAGTGAGACAGCAGAAGTAGCAGTAGCTCTGCAACAACAGTTGATTGACGCCACCAAGAAGCATACACAGCTGTTGAAGCAGGCAATGGAGGACACTTCTGAGGTAGGTGCTGCCATTTAGTTGTGTTTTTTAAAAGCTTTTCTTGGTTTATTTTACTTTTATATCTTTTTTGTGGGTTGTTTATTCTTCTGTTATAGTTTCCACAGTGCTCAGTCTGTGCTTCTTACCACACACAGCCAGATTTAGGAAGAGCCATCAGAGTAGGGCTGGCTCTGCACCAGTGTTGTGTGGCTTTGGTGGTGTTCAGCAGTGCCTGGTCTGATCAGACTCATGCAGGACAGTCTTCTGACCAAAACAAAAATCCCATTTTATCTTTGTCTCATAGCGAAGCTTAGGGCCGGCCGGCCATGTTTTCTCTGGGCACATGGCAGTGCCAAGGGCTTTTCAAGGACACAGCCCCATGTCATCTTAAGGGTGAAGGCTTGATATGACCTCATCACAGGCCTGACCGTAGAAAAAGTCTGAAGATCAGAGATAATCTTGATTTATTGCATGATGTTCAGAGATGATAAGGAGGATAAGAGTTGGTGTGGCTGTTAATATAAACTAGGTCTTGTAGAGTATCAGCTTTTGTGATACATCCCCGCTTCAGCCAGGTTTTACAGTTAATATCTACAGTGCTGGTCAGCTAATTATAGCAACATTTAAAATTGCATCTTTTCCAATGAGTACCAGTTTTTCCATTTCACACAGAGCTTACTCAGCTCACAGTAGGAATTGGAACCCCCCCGAAAAAAAAACCCATCCATGTCATTTGAGATTCAAATCTGTGAGCTCCCTATCTCTAGTCTGTCTTTGAAAGTTGTTGATTGTCTATTGTTTTTTTGATCACAGGTCAAGTTAAAATCCGTAAAGGAATCACATGAATTAAAGTTATAAAGGCAAGCAGGTGATTGTGATTTTTGAAGTGGATTGTCCAGCTTTATTCAGATGAGTTGTACATGTGTACAAGTATTAGTAGTTGTATTTTTGAACAGGTAAACTGTATTAGAATAAGTTGGATATGATATAGGTATTAGCTTCTTACAGTTTGTTTTTGGTTTTTACCAGAGTAATTTTGTTTCATATGTGTTCATTTTAAAGCAGCACAGAATGTGGTAACACACACAAAAAAAGTACATCAGTTGTTGTAAACGTACACAGTGATTGCTGTGGTGTACTAGCAGTTCAGTGCTTGGCAGAATTCAGTCACATGGGGATTGGAGTCCATGATGACAGTCCTTAGTGTTTCCTTCTGCACAAAGATGAAAAATACTCATTGTCAGTTTATTCCTGTGCAGATTCTGGACAAAGATCGTCAGTGGCAAGCTGTGGGTGATGCCTTCCGTGACCGAGAAAGTCTTTCAAAGGAAGCCAACAAGCTGATGGAGGATGCCAGGTATTGATCTGTCATTCATCTTGGTTACACCAGTTCATTACTTGCTTGTTGGACTTTTCTTACATAGTCTCAAAGTGTCAAGTTTGAGCCATAAAAATAATGTTTTACTCCTGTGATCTCTTTCAGTCCCTAGATCAGATATCTCTGCAGGGACTATAATATAACCTCAACAATAACATGTAATCTCTTTGCAGACTAATATTTTTGCTAAAGTAGTATTCAACCTATCTACCGTTGGCCGCCGCTCTTTCTCTATTTCTGGTCCATCAATCTGGAATGACCTCCCTCTCTCCCTTCGGCAAAAGCCTACATATGACACTTTTAAATCCAACCTCAAGACACACTTGTTTCAAACCTAAGATTTTTGCCTTCTGTTTTCATCTCCTATTTGTCCCTGCCTTCAACAATTGAAATTCCATTCACCCTGTCAAAATGTATAACCTCTATAAGTGTGTGTGTGTGTGTGCGCGTGCGCGTGCGTGTGCTTTCGAATTTGCTAGAATTATTTATTGTCATTGGTTGTTTGTTGTGAGGGTTGAGTGCAAGCGCTTTGATTTGTTTTTACAAGATATAGCGCTATATAAATTCCATGTATTATTATTATTATTATTATTATTATTATTATTTACTGAAAGAACATATACTTTTACACAGTATTTGAAAATGTTGCAAGGAAGATTTCAGAAAAAAATAGAAAGTGGTTCTTTTTGTTTGTTCGGTTTAGGTTTTCCTTTTTTTGTTTGTTCGGGGTTTAGTGTAACATTTTGCTGTTGAATGGATATCATAGGGTAGGTGAGTAATTTGGTTTGATTTGAGATTGTTTCTGCTATATTTTTCATTCTGTTGAGGAGATAAGTTTGCTTGTGTGGCTTGTCAAAGTGATTATTCTGTAATTGCCACAGTCCTCAGTATCCACACCCTTGTGGAGCATGACAAGTTTTTGTTGTTTTGACTTACTGGGCCATTGGCAGGTCTCCCAAATTCTTTTGCATAGATGATGTAAAGCTGTAAAACTTTTTTTAAAATAATATTTTTTAAAGTTTTTCAAATAGAGTACAAAAAACGTAATTCAGAAACATACCTTCCATGCCCACATGCACCCATGCACACAAACTGTTACCACCAATTATAACGCTGTAAAACTGGAAGGGCTTGAGTTCTTCAGCAGCTCACTTGGTATTTGTGTCCATTCCAGGAGATTTGCCTTCTTTTAGTTGCTTGATGGCATCAGTAATGTCATCTTTTAGTGGCAAAGGTCCCAGCTTTTGTGGATCTACATTGCATGTCAGTTCACCAGTAGGGCTGTTGGTGTCACACAGTTGTTGCTTTTTTCCATATTCATGCCCCGTCTCATTAATTCATTTCAGTGAATTTTCCCACCATTGACGCCACCAAGAAGCATACACAGCTGTTGACAGGCTGTAATTTAGGCTTAAATTCAGATGACAACTCCAGGGTAAACTTCCCGAAAGCAGGTGCCTCTGGTAGCTCAACCCCAGGCTGCCAGATTACAAACACAAAGCTCTAACCACTAGGCCATCCTGCCCCCACTTTGTTCTTTTGAATTTCTGTTTGCAGGTCAACCTTGGACAATCTAAGGAAGTCAATAGATACAGGTAAACTGAACAAGGTGACCAAGAAGAACAAGATAATCGCCTCAGCACAGGACACCTACAACAAAGTCAGCAACAAAATGAGGGCGGTTTCTTCAGAGGTACTGTTTGGTGCTTGTTTTTTTTCTTTGGATATTCAGTTTAGGTTAGACAAAAACCTTTCAGTGAATTGTAGCATAAGTGAAAATATGTGGAAAAAGTGTCTTAAGAGTATAAGACTAAATCAATTAAAAAAATTCATGAAGTATGTTAGCAAATTAAAAACAACAACAAAAAAAACATGGAAAAATATGTGATCCCCTGAGTCTTCCATCTCAGTGCCTCCAGTCTCGTGGCATTGTTCTGGAGTCTTTTCAGCCGTAATATTAAGTCACAAATACAAACAAGAGTCCTAATCTCACGTATATGCACACCCACACCCAGAGATGTTTTGGTCAGAAAAACTGGTAAAGTGAATTCCTGTTAGTTCTGATATTTTCAAAGGTGCACATGCTTATGCCCAGTTTTTGCATCAGTTGTCAGCAATGTATATATACTTCCAGTGTGTGACAGTGAACTAAGGTCCACGTGGGAACACACAGGTAACTTGCTTATATATGTTAAAAACTCATGCCTTTGTAGAGTCTATCTGTGGCTGGCGGTATGGATGACACAAACATGCTCATTATGTGACCTGGACAGGTATAGGCCTGGGCTTTGTCAGGCTCAACTTGCTTCAAGGTCATTGCATGAAAGTTTGAAGGAGTAAAGGGAAGAAGAGTGAAGCAGTGTTTTTATCAGTGGGTTGGCTTTTGTTATGATTGTGTTGTTGATGGTGTATTTTTTGTTAGTTTTGTGTGAGTAGAGAGAATCATGACGGGTTGTGGATAAACTGAAAACATCCAATGCTGTTTGTCATGCAGGTGCAAAAATCTGAATCCGATGCCAGAGTGATGACACGGTACAAAGATCTGATTGACCGGGGTCGTAAGCAGTTTGCTGAGGAACTGGATAGCATCATGCCAGATGTCAGACTGGGAAACCGAGGTAAACCGTTGTTTTGGTTCTTACCTTTGTGTATGCATGAGTGCGCACATGTGTGTGTGTGTGTGTGAATAAGCTTTCTTTTGAGCAAGGTAAATTTTATATAAACTCTGTAGCGTGAAAGCTTAAAATCCATGATTAAAGAGAAATGATGCTAGCAGTTTGAAGCAAAGAGCAATATGACCAAGCATGAAATGAACTTTTTTGTCCAGCTAAAAAACTGACAGAGGAAGAACTGAACGCCCTGATCGCTCATGCGCACCGTCGTGTAGAGCAGTTGCAGCGTCAGCTTGCAGAGCAGATGGCCATGGAGGCCCAGCGCGTGGAGAAAGCTCTGAAACAGCAGCAGCTGGAGGATGCCAAGCTGGCCTTGCAACAAGTGGCTGCTGAAGGGGAACGCCTGAAGGAAGAGTTCGTGGTGGAAAAAGAAAGCTGGGTAAGTTAAGCAGGGTCAGTGTGTGTGTGTGTGTGTGTGTGTGCGCATATAAGTTGATGTTACAAGTAATCTGATCAGACCAAAAGCACTATGAGGTCTTAATTATTACCCCAGTTAGAGAACAGGTTCAGAAATTTTGTTCAGAAATTTTGGTTCTCCCATTGACTAGGCATTCTGAAATATTCATAAAAGGGGGCAACTCCCTTGAATCTGATTAAAAAGAGAGCATTTGACTATAGTGTGACAGGTTTTTTTTTTTAGATCTCTCTCTCATATAGATATAGATATATATATATATATATAGAGAGAGAGAGAGAGATATATATATACATATTTAGATATATACAGATATATATAGATATATATATATATGTATGCTTTGTTTTGGCCCCTAGTGCTTTTGTTGGAATAGCACTATTGTGTATAGGTATTCCTTGTCAGTACATACTTTGGTAAAAGACACAAATAATCTTCTGTACCACAGTCCGAATTTGCTTTTCAGAATTGTAAACAAGCTCTCATGTGAAGCCTCAAATTGTCTTATAAAGACAATTGACAGAATATTTTTCCATTGTTGGCCATAATTAGCTTGGAATGTGAGTAAGAATGTGTCAACTATTTTTGTTCAAGTATGAGTGAATGAACGTTGCAGGATGCAGACGCCAGAGTGGATTTTGAAAAGGAGCTTCGGCAGCAGTTGTCAAGACAGGCGGCTGCCCACAGCGACCACCTTCAGGACGTACTGCAGGTGCAGGCCACAGAGCTAGAGCGGCAGTGTGAACGAGAGGTGCACACCCAGCTTCTGAAAGAAAGGCAGTCCTTCCAGACAGAGGTGGCAGGCTGGATTGCTCGCCTCAAGGGCATTGAGACTGCTGTAGAAGGTAAACTGGGCTATTTTCTGTCAGTAGTCTTTGGAGACCTCACATACTGATATGTCAGTATTAAGGTAGTAATTTACGTATAGATTTGTGGATGGATTAAAAGCCACTAAAATGTACTGTCCTGAAGAGAGAGAGGGGGGGGGGGGGGGACCTAAAGTAACAGATGTCAGGGGGCACAATCCTTTGAATGTGAAGCTTATTCTACTTTCAAAGGGAAAATTCTAATCCCGAAAGAAGTGAAACATTCAGAAATATAGAAAAAAAAATCAAGAAGCAAATAACAGGGCAACCTATTCTTTAAAATTGGACGAAAGCAACGAAAGAACTATTGCCTTTAAGTCTGAAACAACTATTGCCTTTTAGTCTGAAACAACTATTGCCTTTTAGTCTGAAACAACTATTGCCTTTTAGTCTGAAACAACTATTGCCTTTTAGTCTGAAACAACTATTGCCTTTTAGTCTGAAACAACTATTGCCTTTCAGTCTGAAACAACTATTGCCTTTTAGTCTGAAACAACTATTGCCTTTTAGTCTGAAACAACTATTGCCTTTTAGTCTGAAACAACTATTGCCTTTTAATCTGAAACAACTATTGCCTTTTAGTCTGAAACAACTATTGCCTTTTAGTCTGAAACAACTATTGCCTTTTAGTCTGAAACAACTATTGCCTTTTAGTCTGAAACAACTATTGCCTTTTAGTCTGAAACAACTATTGCCTTTTAGTCCCGTGGTTTTTCTTACTAGTTGCCAATTGGCTTCAGACAGCAGAAGTTGAACACTTTCAAAGTGGGATTGTTTGCATGTGTATCTCTTTTGTCTTCAGACAGCAAGAGTGGGAACACCAGGCCAAGTCTTTGATTGTTTTGAATATTTCTTTCTCTCTCATTGCTGCATTCCCTTACCAAGTGGTCTGTGCAGTGCCTAGTCTTCTCCTGTGCTTGCACCTATACAGGTCTGGCCTCAGCGGACACATTCCGACTTCAGGGCACCTCATTTTTTTAGTAGGATGCATGCTGGTGTTTCTGTCATCTGTGAAATGCTGACATTAGTTGTAAGCCTGAAAAATGCTGACATTAGTCGTAGGCCTGTACTTATGTCGGCTTGGGATATTGTGTTAATCCCCACTTTAGTACACCAGATGCTGCAGTGAAGATTTGTGAAAACGAACACCTTGTTGTGCAAATTTAAAACTACTGCTCCAGCAGTCCATGATGATAGAAAGCTGGACTTATTTTGCGGTTGGCGTTGAGGTAACCAGCTAAATATTGGTGTTTCAGCACGGGCAGAAAGTGAGAAGATCGCACGCGTGGCCCAGGACCTGTGGCTGTCGTGCATTGCTCTGAACGGGTCCATACGCCACGGCAACGAGGCAGGCGAGGAGTGGGAAGAGAAGATGAAGCCTCTGAGGAAAGATGTGGAGGCGGTCTCTGACGCTGGCGGGAAGCACCCCTTTGTGGAGACGCTGATCCACACCATCCCTGAGGAAGCCCTGGACCGCGGAGTGTGGACCGAGGACAGCCTGCGGGAACGGTTTCCTCACGTCAGCTCCATCTGCCGAAGAGTGGCCATGGTGGATGAAACAGGGGGTACACTGTTCAAGTACTTCCTGTCCTATGTTCAGTCCTTTTTTGTGTTTGATTCTGTGTATGCCAAATCAGAGCATGATTTTGTGGATGTAGATAAATTGGACACATTTTCCATTTTAGGCCATGCTGAATACTGGCTAGAGAAAGGTGATCTTGAGCAGGCTGTACGATTCCTGAACCAGTTGACCGGACAACCGCGACGAGTGGCAGATGACTGGGTCAAAGAAGCCAAGCTGCTTTTGGAAACCAGGCAAGCAGCGTATGCAGTTACTTCTTTTGCCTCAGCAAGTGGACTTGGAACCATATTTTGATAGATGTCCCTGCTACAATAACATATAGTCAGGAGGTAGATGGTGTCAAATTTGCAGTGTGGTGAAAATGAAGTGTTATGTAAATGAAGCAAAAGGGAAATAAAACCCAAGTAGAAGGGGTTGTTAAAGAATCATATGTATCAAAAATGTACTTTCGTAAACTGCTTCAAATCTGAAGCCTTGCTGTGATTTGTGTGTGCCCAGATAACATAAATTGGTCACACAGCAACTGTTTAACTTTGTAAATTGAATAAAAGAGCTATACTACAAAAACCATGATGATCAAGCAGACCATCGGCAGCAAGCTAAAATTCTCCGATGTCTATTCAAGAATTTAAAAAATAACTTTTGCCTACAGGAAATGATAAAAAATTTGATGTCAACAGCCAGTGATGTTAAAAATTTGATGCCCCTTCTCAGTCTTCAATCTAAAAAGAAAAAAAAGACATAAACGAAAAGAGGGACTTGTGTTACAATAATCCATAGATATAAACAAAAGGAGGGACTCATGTTACAATAATCCTTCATGGAGAATTACCAGTTGAATTACTGAAAATGTTATGAAATCATTCACAAATGAAGAAATTTGCATCACTTGGGATGACTGTTCACTTCATTCCGTCAGCAGGCTGAAATGACAAAAGATGGGAGTTGATAGTTGGCGAGATTGACTGCAAGAGTGAACATTTTTCTGTTGAAAACTTTACTTCATTTTGTGCAAGTGATGTTGGTTTAGTTGTTCCAGAAGCTTTTTATCTTGTCACAGGATCATTCTTAATAAGCTTGTGGTACTGTGATAGGATTGAAACTTGTGGGACAGCTTTACATGCATTCAAGTAAGGGCTTATTTTCATTAGATATCTGCTAATTTCAAGCCAGGGTTTCCACTTTTTCTATTTGGAACAAGTGTTGCATGTTTTATGGCAGGAGTTTAGGTGGAGTGTGTCGTCCCGAATGACTAGTTGGTGTCTCTTTATTGATATAAGGGATACAGTTTTGGGGAATACATAGGGTAGAGTGTGCTGACACTGAGAAAACTTTTGATGAAGAGAAATTCTGGTCATTACTTCAGACTAAACTTCTGTCAGCCTGGAGAAAAAGAAAAAAAAATCAACCAACCAACCAACCTGAATGACAGTGGTATTCAGTTTTTCTTTCTTTTTCTCTGTTGTCACCTCAGGCAGGAAAAGTCTCTTGAACTGAAATTTCCTTGTAAATGGGCACAATAAAGGATTTTTTTTTTTTTTTCACATTTGGCATTTAACTCCTTGTTGATTTCAGAGAAAGAAAGTTGCTTTATCTATATGTGCATAAACGGCTTGTTTGACAGATAATTTGGTGGTGGTGGTGATTTGATTGCCTGTTATTCATTAGTTGAACAGACTTTTGGAATGACTGACATACTAGTAAGTCATGTCCTGAAATAAGTAGAAGTATGTATGAGGCCACATTAGTTAGTTTGACCATGGAGATACAGAAATATAGCGCTGCAACGTTGATAATGAATGACTTGCTGGAGTTGTGACATAGAATTTGATGAAATAGATAATGTTTTAAGCATTGTTTGGTGAATAACTGATGTGTAAATTTTGTATATTTCTGCAAACAATCTCTCTTTTCCTGTAAAAACTGCTCTTGTCAGATGTGCATTACAGCTTTTTGATGCCAGAGTCCGATTCTCCTTTTCATTAAAAAGGTAACTTATTTCTATGTTTGCAAGTCTCTTTGGGTGCCTTTTTGTGTGCTGTGTGCTTGTTTTGTGTCTGCTCATTTCTGTATTGTGCATGTTTTCTCAGCCAATACCATGTCAAAGTATTGAGCTTAATTTTAGGTCAGAACCGACTTATTCCTTATGATAGGTAGAACAGTGTTCTGAGTTCCATCCCTAAGTCTGGCCAGCAAAAATGGCCTGTACTGCCTTTAATGGTCATTAACCAGAGCTTTGGCCAGAAAATCTCGTGTTTTTAATGAGTGTGCAACATGTTCTGCATGCGTTTGCACACAGGGCCACAATTGGATCTCGGGGTTTTTAATGAGTGTGCAACATGTTCTGCATGCGTTTGCACACAGGGCCACAGTCGATAGTCTCATCTAAAGAAAACTATGCGTGTGTGTGTGTGAAAATAAACAATGCACTGTTTCTCACATATTCTTGCGCACACGTTAAATCCTTTTCTGCCTTTCGTAAGAGTAGGCCATCGTGTGCCGGTGGGAACAGATGACATTTACAAAACTGCATACACACGGGGACTGGATGAAAAAAAGCACGAGTGCTTATTCCATTATCCTCGATATAAAAGAATTAATAATAAGTATGTTGCTTTACACAGAGGTGCATACACTCTACACAAATATGCACACACAGTATGGATGGATGCATCTGCAAGCCCACACTAGTTTCTCTCTCATTCTCATTCTAAGCTGAAACAGAATGAGGGGAGTACACTGAACATCTGCATTGTATATATATATATATATATATATATATATATATATATATATACACCCTTCACTGTCAATCTGTTGCATACCAACTGTAAGTTTTTGTGTACCTGCTTTCTCTCCTGCTAATCAAAGCCTGCCAGACCAAGTCATCTCTATGGTACCTTGAAAATAACTTCTCAAAAATGATAAGAACAGACTTGTCAATTGATTATTCTGAGATTTGACTTTATCCCTGCCTTTACTAATCACTTGAAGTTCTAACTTCCTTTCCGGTTTAAGGGGAGGGGGGAGATCCAAGTCATTAAAAAAACAACAAAAAATTGGTACCTTTTACAAAGACTTTATCCCTGCCCTATCTCCTCAGTTCCTAAAGTTCTAGCGTCTTTCCTGGCATTGAGGAGAGGATGGGGGTGCAGAGGGGGACAAACTGTTATGTTATACAAATATAAAAAACCTGGGTGGTTTAATCTCAATATCCTGGTATAATCCGAAGAAATTAGCAATGACTTGCTACCAGCACAATAACCATGGGTAGGTAATTCTCCCTGTGGAATGAAGAGTTGGGCCGAGTGTCCTAAAATGGCTGGCAGTAACCTAAGACAGTAAATGGACTTGACCAGTTTCTCCTAAGCCAGTTGCCAGAGAGTTAAAGGATAGGATGTAACTCTTACAGCTGAACAGCAACATTATGTTCTATCCATGTCAATACACAAATTTTGATGCTTTCTAAATGTTACCCTTGCACTGCTGAGTAAAATTATTGTTGCTCACAGAAATTGCACTTAAAGAATTTTTAACCACGGCTACCTTTGTCTTTTTTTAGGGTTTGTATATGCTTGTGAACACTAGATAAGTAAACCTACACATTTGGAAAGTTGAGACAATAACAGAATGTGATACAAATAACTAAAGGACATTACCTAGTACATAGCTGGAGATATTCCACAAATTGTATTGAAAAACCTCTGCAGACAGGTAACCCCCCCCCCCCCCCCCCACTCTTCTGCAACTACACCCTCTTTCATGGCAGAGACACGGAACAGAACAGACAAGACAAAGCCAGCATGGTTGTGTCCAGATAAGAAATCTACTTTGTTCACCATCGTTATGTGCGTCACCACGACTTCCAACAATTGACTCGGACTTAGTGGTGTCAACAACATTCCTCTTGAGATTGGGAGTGACAAAGGAATGGATGTTCGACAGGGGAAGGATGCAAGCAAACGAAAATGGGGCAGTTTTCCGAAAGCTACAGATGATAGTTGATGTTGAACTTAATATATGTAAAACCAGGATTGTGGCTCATAGCAGTTTACTGGAAAGCCATGATCGTGGGCCATCACATCATACAGGTAACTGAGTATACAGTTTCACACGAATATACTGGCAATCAAAAACTGTTCATTTACGGAAATATAGACTATAAGTTGCACTTGCATTTCCTCAAAATTCGTGTCTGTGGCTTTTTCAAGCTATGTTGTGGCTTATGCAGTTCGGATGTGAAACACTTAATTGTAATCTGTGAAAAAACATGCATTGTTTCCAGTTCTTCTTGCTAACCAATGACTGGTTTATTAAAAGCATGAACTTGAGCTGATGCTCCTGGCTCATAAATGTTACAAAATAGCCGATTGATTTTGAAAGATCATATGACCTTTTTTTTTTTATTGTCTAAAACAGTGAGCATTACTTTCCATTGAATACATTAGTATGCTGGTGTGCCTATATAATAGCAAAATTGACATGCTAAAACTTGGGACAAGTCCAAAAATGAAGTGCAAATTTTAGAACTATCCATCCATTAATTACAGTAAAGCAGGAGGAAATGTAAAATTAGCAAAACCAATAAAGAGAAGCCAGTGCTAAATGATGGCCAACTTTGACCAGTGTATTCATATGATTTATACCACAAGCGAGGAAGAGGAGATGGGCGCTGCCCTCAATATGCTGGCCCTTAAAGAAGCTCAGGTCGCTCCCCTATGACCACACAGGTTATGGGACACCTTTACACCACAACACGTGCTTTTTTCCCCCAATCATAATTTTAAAGTAGGAAGTGCATCCAAAGAAAAGCAGTCAAATGCTGTCATTCACACATAGAGTCAAATCTTGTTTCGATGCATTTTGATATTAAAAACGAAATTTTCAACACATACAACATTATAATCATATGCCAATAGCTTAGTCTTTGCAAGAAACTGGGACAAGGTGTAAATGATTCAAACCAACCCCAGGAATGACCAATCTGGCAATGACTTGTGAATACCCTACATGTCAAAATTCAAGTGTTGCATACAAATTGAGCTTACTGCCTATTTATTCACTGATGTCCATGCAGGTCTTCCATACACTGATTTACACACATGTATTAACCTATAAATTAAGCACTTGATACATCCACTAGTCTTGCATCATTTCTCACATTTGCACTGCTACTGGTAATACATTAGAGCTGAGATTACTATTTCACAAAATGATTACAACACACCCATGATTTCAGCTATCCCTTATACCCCTGGGGTCACACAGTTTATTCACTGTGAAACTTGTGTCAAAGGGAAGTAATTTTTACATCTTTCAATAGTCAATACACAAAAAACTGAGGGCGCTAATGGGTGCTACAGGGTTACGTTATAAAGGGGCGCTAATGGGCGCAGCAGGGGGATAAGGGTTATCTTGATGCAACATTCATAACAGCCTTTGTCAATTTTCTACTGTTGGGTATATTTTCAGGAAAAACAAAGTCTTTATGAATGCAACTTAAAAACACTTCAGTGCTACACAAAAGGCACAACAATCCCCTATCAGTCAAGGGTGACACAATATATCGTAATTTCCCTCCTTAAAATTGTACAGCACATGGACCTTATCCTTCTGTGATCAACACTTCTGACCAAACCAAGCATAATCTGTACATCTGCAAGTCAAGTTCAAGGAAATCAAAGCAGCATGTCGCCTATTTAGTTTGACATGGTAAATTCAGCTCATACTGTCCTTCCTTCAATGTTCACACAGACTGCAAAGCCTCTAAAGAAAAACACTATTTCCATCCTATCGATTCAGATTTCTTCAGCAAACTTGAGTTTTCACAGCAGTGAACTCGAAAAGACCTAAGAACAACACAGATATTGCGATAAAAAAACCCCTCTGGCTTCAGTTGATGAAAAGAATTGTTGATGTTATTTCATTATCAATCACTGTCCTGCTCTGCCTAAAATAAAAATTTCAAAAGTATACAAAAGTCCATGTTTTATTGAAAACGAATGAAAATAATAAAAAATAGAACCAATATATGTAAAATGTTGCCAGGATAAAATAACAATCATGAAAAGATAACCAGCTTCTTTAATCTGAAAAAAAAATCCTGAAAAATTATATTCTGAATTCTATCAATGGAAATGACAGAGAAAAATGTGTATGTATTGGACATAAAAACAAATCCAACAATTTCCTCTGACACATTCTTTCAATGATGTGCATCATCTCAAATCAAATTCTCATGACCTCTTTGGCAGTAAAGGTTGTCTGGCAGCCATACGCATACACTTGACAACTGTTTGCTTTATTAAACACACAATAATCAACCTGATCTTCACTGAGAAAACGCATGAAACACGCTGATAGCCAGTTAACACTTGCAAGGAAGTAAACATGAACATGTGACCAGCAAGACTTAATTCTGCCATAACCCCTGTACCGTGGCTATACAGGAGTTAAACCATTATGAAAAGCAATCAGTTCTATTTTTCTTGAAACTTTTTTTTTGATGGATTTACACCCCCCTCTCTTTAAAAACAACAACAGAAGGCATAAAAAAAACAAAAAAGTTTAAAACATGGCCAATGAAATAGGCCTTAAGAAACTTTTCTAAACACATATATTGATAAACACTTTCCATATGGACTTCCCAGCACAAAACACACATTTGGTGATATTTGCCAATTAATGCTTGCCACTGAAGTTGAGGATTACTAGCTACAACAAGCTTCATATATCAGTCTTTGCTGCACTTTTTCATCACAAAAATATTTCCATGGCTCATGGTTAAGTACAACACAATTGCAATATGGCCAACAATACTGCCTCTCCATCTCTTTTTCACATTAAATCTCTTGTTGCTGCCTCCAGGTTAGATTGACTGAAAAGATTTCAATGTAAAATCACAAAACCACTGCTGAATGATGCCTTGCTTCTGTTGTCTTCACATTGACATTCATTCCCAACTTCTGCTGCTCATTCACCCACAAAGACCATTCCAGCACTGTTGCCATTTATCAACACAATACAGCACATTCATCACATTTTGGAAAAAGAAAACAACAATTGAGAACCAATTCTTAAACAGTCTTTTTTTTTTCTCGTGTCACAACAAATGATTCACTTGTGTTATCACTACTGCAGAAAATCTGGATCTCTGAAGTTTTTAGATATACACACACACTTTTTGTCACATTACGCGTATCTAAATTTTGTTCTTTAAAATATGATCTTCCCTCCCTCCAGGAAAAAGGGGGTGGGGAAGAAGAGAGAGAGAAGTTTATCTACAATCCAATACCTGAGCTACAAACCTCCCAACAATGACACAAGGCAGTCTGTAGCTGTCACACCTACAGGTGACATCATTTGTGACCATTGGTTTCTTCAGACACACACGCAGATGACAGGCAACTGATGGTGCAATGCAGCAGAACTACACAGCAGTGTCACGACACATTACTGTCAGGACACATGACTGTCATAGACACACATGACTGTCGTAGACACACATGACTGTCATCGATACACATGACTGTCATCGATACACATGACTGTCATACACACATGACTGTCATACACACACGTGACTGTCATACACACATGACTGTCATACACACACATAACTGTCATTGATACACATGACTGTCATTGATACACATGACCCATACACACACATGACTCATACACATGACTGTCATACACACACATGACTGTCATAGATACACATGACCCATACACACACATACCTGTCATAGATACACATGACCCATACACACACATACCTGTCATACACACACATGCCCCATACACACACATGACTGTCACAGACACACATGACTGTCATCGATAAACGTGACTGTCACAGACTCAGAGCCAGGGGTGCCAGGCGGGGTCCATGCGACACAAGTTGTCGTTATTGGTGGCTGCCATCACCAGGGTGCTGACACGACTCTCTGTGCCTTCAAAGGTGGCCAGGTCTGAAAGAGAAAACAGACATCAGCCTTTCTCTGTCTGGTCCTTGGCCACACTCTGAGGTTCACCAGTGGTGAGATTTTGAGTATGTGACCATATCGGTATTCCAAGTTTGGGGAGGGTGTCTAAACATGACATCTGTGTACATGCATTTCACAAAAAAATTGCCATCTGTTCCTGGCAATTAATGGCCTACTCTTCCGAAAGGTGGAACAGGTTTTTAAAATGGGCACAAGATGTTCTGTAAGCGTTCACACATGGGGCCTCAGTTTATAAAGAGTCTCAGAGAGATTTGGGGGAGTGGAGTGGTTACTGATAAGGGAGTGGAGTGGTTACTGATGATGGGGGAGTGGAGTGGTTACTGATGATAAGGGAGTGGAGTGGTTACTGATGATAAGGGAGTGGAGTGGTTACTGATGATGGGGGAGTGGTTACTGATGATGGGGGAGTGGTTACTGATGATAAGGGAGTGGAGTGGTTACTGATGATGGGGGAGTGGTTACTGATGATGGGGGAGTGGTTACTGATGATGGGGGAGTGGTTACTGATGATAAGGGAGTGGAGTGGTTACTGATGATGGAGGAGTGGAGTGGTTACTGATGATGGGGGAAAATTTCCTCAACAGGGAGGGTGGTGGCTCAATCCCAATGCAACTAGGTTTACATCAAACATCTTCACATCTTCACCAGTCAATACAACTTGAGATCATTACCTCTGCGCTACTGTTGAGGTTTTTATCAACAGTAAGCTGAACTAGAGATCAGTTTTCTCAACGTTTAGGAATCTTATTTCACCGATCAATGCATCCTTTTTCCAGAGTGAAAACAACTTTTCAAGACTAATTGTGGAATCTAGGAAAATGATTCAATGGAATGAGTCTGAGGCGTGGTCAGCATAAAACAAAGTCATGAAATAAACATTTATCAACAGCTATTTTCTTCATCTTTTCATGACATGCATTCTTCAATGCGCGTGCGTGCGTGCATGCGTGTTTGTGTGTGTGCATGTGCGTGTGCGGGCGCGTGCGTGTGTGTGTGCAGACTCAATTTTGTGTGTGTGTGTGTGTGTGTGTGTGTGTGATGTGTGTGTGTGTGTGTGTATGTGTGTGTGTGTGCACTCAGGTCAGAACTTGTTAAAAAGCTTTATGTGCTAAGACAGTATTAATCAGATAAAAACAGTACTCCAGTGGATCCTCTAATTATATTTACATAGCAATACTCCACACACACACACACAATTTCTACTTCTTTCTATCTTTCTCAGTCATTTCAACCAAGGTCACCGTAAAAAGTAAAAAATGGTAGTATTACTATTACAGTATTCTTTCAAACACCCTCATATGCACACAAACACACACACACTCACCACACATCAAACATACTCACAAACACAAAAAACACTCCACACACATCACATAACACACCACAACACTCCCACACATCCCCATAACACACTCCACACATGCACATAACACACACACACAAACACCACACAAACACTCCTACACATGCACATAACACACACACTCCACAAATGCACATAACACACACACAAACACACACACTCCTACACATGCACATAACACACATCACACCCACAAATGCACATAACACACACACAAACACACACACTCCCACACATAAACACACACATGCACAACACACACATGCACAAACACACACACACTCCACACATCACATAACACACACACACACTCCACATATAACACACACACACACACACACACACACACACACACACAACACAACACACACAACACACACACACACCACACACAAACACCACCACACACAGCACACACAAACCAAGAGAAACGCACTCTGCAGTCTGGTGGAGATGGCATTCACGGCCTTGTTCACGATGGTGATCAGCGTCTCTCCCTCCATGTCCACTGGCTCTGCCCCTGGGCTCTGCTCCTCTTGTTTCTGAGTGTCGTCATCACACACATTGATGTAGCCATATGGTGTACACAATGCACTCTCTTGTTTCTGAGTGTCGTCATGAACACACAGAGACACACTAATGTAGCTATATGGTGTACACAATGCACTCTCTTGTTTCTGAGTGTCATCACACACACAGAGACACACTAATGTAGCTATATGGTGTACACAATGCACTCTCTTGTTTCTGAGTGTCGTCATGAACACACACACAGAGACACACTAATGTAGCTATATGGTGAACACAATGCACTCTCTTGTTTCTGAGTGTTGTCATCACACATGATGTATTACTATGCAACAAATTAGGAGACCACAATACAATACACTGCAATACAAGTTAGATGTATTATTTCACAACAAATTTGGAGACCACAATACAATACACTGCAGTACAACTTAGATGTATTACTAAGCAACAAATTTGGAGACCACAATACAATACACTGCAGTACAACTTAGATGTATTACTAAAACACAAATTAGGAGACCACAATACAATACACTGCAATACAAGTTAGATGTATTACTAAGCAACAAATGTTGAGCTTATTGCACTCTCTGTCTTACATACCAAGTTGGAATTTGCAGTGTCAATGCCCCAAAGCCAACAATGGCTTTACCATATAAACTTGACAAGACAGACAAACAAAACTTGACAGAACAAACTGGTATTTGACTTCGGATCAAAAACTACTTGACTGACAAAATATGAGCTCAGAGCAAATAATACTGATATCACCCCTCCAAAAAAAATTGCTATTTAAATTACTGACAATGTCTTAGCTCACAATGGGCTGTTTGGAATAATTCTCTGTCATTTTTCTTTGAACAATCATGGGTCTGCATTACTGATGATAACTGAGGGCAGAGAAAGTGGTTTCATGAAATTTGGGGCACTTTCCCCCTGAAGTCACAATTCAATGACAGAGCAAGCCTGAGCCAAGACCAAGTAGTCCAAAACTACACATGCTTTGGGGAGGGTTTTTGGTTTGCTTCTTTCCTGGCACAGACAGTTCAGTCTAGGCCAGCAAGACAGACAGGTGTCCTACCTTCCAGGTTTTGCTTCTTTCCTGGCAGACAGTATAGTCTAGGTCAGTGAAGACAGAAAGGTGTATCTACCTTCTTATTCCAGCTTTTGCTTCTTTCCTGGTAGACAGTTCAGTCTAGGCCAGTGAAGACAGACAGGAGTCCTACCTTCTTGTTTCAGGTTTTGCTTCGTTCCTGGCACAGACAGTATAGTCTAGGACAGACAGGTGACCTACCTTCTTGTTCCAGGTGATGTACTCGTCGCGCAGGATGGCCCTGAGGAAGGCGGGCACCTTGTACTGGGGCTGCACCAGACACCGCGCTGTGGCCACCATGGCCGCCGTCAGAGGGCCCGTCACTCCTGTTGACGTCAGGAACTCGGCAATGTTGGGCGTCAGTCGGAATGGAACGGGATGGTTGGAGTCCAGGTCACCTGGGATATAGAGACAATGAAAACCGTGATGCAAAAACAACATCGTGTGTTGGAGAAGACAATGAAAACTGTGATGCAAAAACAACATCGTGTGTTGGAGAAGACAATGAAAACCGTGATGCAAAAACAACATCGTGTGTTGGAGAAGACAATGAAAACCGTGATGCAAAAACAACATCGTGTGTTGGAGAAGACAACAAAAACTGTGATGCAAAAACAACATCGTGTGTTGGAGAAGACAATGAAAACTGAGATGCAAAAACAACATCGTGTGTTGGAGAAGACAACGAAAACTGAGATGCAAAAACAACATCGTGTGTTGGAGAAGACAATGAAAACTGTGATGCAAAAACAACATCGTGTGTTGGAGAAGACAATGAAAACTGTGATGCAAAAACAACATCGTGTGTTGGAGAAGACAATGAAAACTGTGATGCAAAAACAACATCGTGTGTTGGAGAAGACAATGAAAACTGTGATGCAAAAACAACATCGTGTGTTGGAGAAGACAATGAAAACTGTGATGCAAAAACAACATCGTGTGTTGGAGAAGACAATGAAAACTGTGATGCAAAAACAACATCGTGTGTTGGAGAAGACAATGAAAACTGTGATGCAAAAACAACATCGTGTGTTGGAGAAGACAATGAAAACTGTGATGCAAAAACAACATCATGTGTTGGAGAAGACAATGAAAACTGTGATGCAAAAACAACATCGTGTGTTGGAGAAGACAATGAAAACTGTGATGCAAAAACAACATCATGTGTTGGAGAAGACAATGAAAACTGTGATGCAAAAACAACATTGTGTGTTGGAGAAGACAATGAAAACTGTGATGCAAAAACAACATCGTGTGTTGGAGAAGACAATGAAAACTGTGATGCAAAAACAACATTGTGTGTTGGAGAAGACAGTTTTCCAAATGACTCCCATCCCAGGGATCTCTTACACTTTCTGTGTTGGCGCACTAGATACCTCACCCTTTAAACGGAAAAGAAGATGAAATCTGAGGACCACAGGCAAGGCGAGGCAAGATGCTGGGAAAGAGTAACACAGTTCAGATGTATGAGGGAGGGAACGCTGTTTACTGCCGCACCAATGACATGCATTTTTCATGGTGCAGGAAGCAGACACATGGTGCTGCTGTGTCAGCCTGGGAAAGGCATGCATCAGCCCTAAACTCTGGTAAAGCTGTGTCATGCTCTTCTTATATTATTGTACAACAGACAACTTGAAGAAGCTTTCATGGCATTCATTTTTTCCCTTGTTACTCCAGCACTCTGTTATGTGCAGTTTACGCCTTGTACAGTTGTTTTTTTCATCGCTGTCTCCCTTTCTGCCTGTCTCACTACATGCATTAAACGTGCACAGGCCAGAAGAAGAGACTCCACTCTTCTTTCCTACAGTCTGCTTTGCTGAACCCTTTGGAGGAGTACAGGCAGGAGGGGGGGAGAGAGGACTGCACTCACCTGACCCCTCGTCCAGGTCAAACTTGAAGTAGGCGATGCTGAGGTAGCCGCAGTCCTGGTGCAGGTACATGTGGTCAGGGTTCATGCGCGTCAGGTGCAACACGTACTCCGCAAACCCCATCAGGGCCAGCTGGATCATCAGCTGCAGGAGAAAGGTCAGCAGGTGAGAAAACATTTCCAGTGAGGCAACTTCTGTCCTCTGCTTAAAATATAAAGATTAGGGCAATCTGGAAAAGACAACTTGCAGGGAATTCTGCCATGCCTTGCCAGAATGGTCTTGTCACCAAGGTCCTAGCAGTCAGAAATGCTACAACATTCTTACAGTACCTTTCAGTATTGTGGAGCTTAAATCCTAACATATTCTTACAGTACCTTTCAGTATTGTGGAGCTTAAATCCTAACAACAAGACCAGAACAACAACAAACCAGAGGACAGCTTGTGTCACAAAATGACAACAAACTGGAAGAATAAAACCCCTCACAATATGACAATATGGATGGATGAAAATTTTCACAATATGACCACAATAACAACAAACTGGAGAACTTAAACCCACATGATATGACTACAAACTAGAAGAATTGAAGACTGACCGTTTTGCTGACACAATGAACACAAAGACAAGGACACACAAAGGAAACACCTGATGACTGACCGTTTTGCTAACACAATGAACACAAAGGACACACCTGGCCACACCAAGGAAACACCTGAGGACTGACCGTTTTGCTAACACAATGAACACAAACACCTGGCCACACAAAGGACACACCTAGCCACACAAAGGACACACCTGGCCACACCAAGGAAACACCTGAGGACTGACCGTTTTGCTAACACAATGAACACAAACACCTGGCCACACAAAGGACACACCTGGCCACACCAAGGAAACACCTGAGGACTGACCGTTTTGCGGAAGGTCCAGTAGTCGGTGGCGTTGAGGAAGGTGTTGACGGCCCACTCCTTGAGCAGACTGCGAGGGACCATGTTGGTCTGCGCCTCCTTCAGGATGTCCCTCACCACCTGGTGGCTGGCCTGAGACCCGCGCGCCTGCACTGTGGCCAGGCGCTCGTAGTACCGCTGGATGGGTGCGTCGTGCTCAATGCCCCGCTTGTTGCACCGCTGTCAGGAACACACAGGGAATGAAGGATGAAAAAGTGTGCACTGCAAGTCACTGGTTCAACCCTTTTACTGAGAATGGAGCCCTATATCATGCATACTTTTACAAGAAAAAACATTTTCTATCATGACATATATTGAAAACCTGTATTAATCATTTCATTGTTATAACTGTTCTGTTTACAACAAATTATCACAACATTTGTACAGTAACTACAACTGCAGCTACTGTAAAGCATTATTTAACCTTACATTAACGCCACATTTTGCTAGAAGAACCTTTTCCAATGAAGATTATGTTACAAAAAGACTTAAGGCCTCACAATACAGATAACTAAATTTGTCAACAAAATAATTCTGTTTTTAAAAATCTGATCAGATGACAGCATCAAACTCAGATTATATATATATATATATATATATATATATATATATATATATATATATATATGCTCCATGACTGCTCATCTTCATTCATGAAAAAATCTAAATTTGAGCATAACATTTGATAATGTGAAATAACTTACATCTCCCCCATTATTCATCCTACATAAACCCCCCCCCCTTCCCACGTGAAAAATGGACATGAAGAGTGAGCCAGTCTCACCGATTTGTAGATGTCGAGGAGGGAGATGGAGGCAGGGTTGTCTTCCACCAGTCTCATCTGCGGGGACACAGCCACCACCCGGGGCACAGTGAAGTACAGCAGGCGCCGACTGGTCTCCTGCACACACACACACACACCCCAACACACTGTCAGCACTCTATTCTATACACACCACAAGACACTGCACACACAGATCATTTCTGCCATCCCTCCTTGAGCGATGTCAGCACTGCCCTGGCTTGTTCAGGCTGTCTTGGGCACACTGAACCTGATGCAACACACGCCTGTCCAATACTTCACTTTTAGTTTGGTATAAAAGAAAGCAGGTTCTTCCCAATTTAAGTTCTGTGGAAAAGTGATGTATATTGAACTATCAAGTAGAATAATCAAAGTGGTTTTCCTTCATCCAGGTTCAATACAGCGAGGCTCACATCTGAACGCATGCTACTTCTACAGCCCATCCCCATTCAGCTCGTTATTGTCACTACTGTTGTTGTTGTCATTATACAGCACCGCGTGTGGTCCTGTCCCCAGCAACAACATCATCACAATACAGTTTGACCTCTAGAAAAAAAAGAAAAAAGGTTTGACCTCTAGAAAAAAAAAGAAAAAAGGTTTGACCTCTAGAAAAAAAAGGTTTGACCTCTAGAGAAAAAAGGTTTGACCTCTAGAAAAAGAAAAAAAGGTTTGACCTCTAGAAAAAGAAAAAAAGGTTTGACCTCTAGAAAAAAAAGGTCTGACCTGTGGACCGTGCCTCAGTGTGCTGCTGACTGACTCACTGACCTTCTGCTTGGTGAGGAAGTGGTTCAGCATGCGCAGCAGCTGCAGGACGCGCTCCTCTCGGCGAGACTCCGTCACACACGGGTCATTCACCACCAGGTAGGGGTAAATCTGCACAACACCACATCACAACCATGTCATTCACCACCAGGTAGGGGTAAATCTGCACAACACCACAACCCATCAACCCTGCACACCTACCGTCACTGCAACACTGTCACAAAACAGGTGAAAAAAAGAAAATGTCCATATTCTTGAAAGGTAAGCAAATACTTTTATTTTCAAACTGAAGGCACGATACTGAACATTTTTTAATCCATTTCATTCAGAATGTGACAGCATCAATTTTGGCAATGTTAAGTCATGAGTCTTTTCCTTATCTTCCCAATCACATCAACCGTTTTTGTCGCTTATCAAGTCATATCAACCATTTTTGTCACATATCAAGTCACATCAACCGTTTTTGTCAAACATCTTGAAGGACAACTCCGCAGCCCCTACCTTTCCATTGTGGCCCCTGATGTTGAGGCGTCTGGCAGCGGTGCCATGCTTCTGGACAATCTCCACTCGTGGCATGAAGCGAGCAATGCGTGTGTAGTAGTGGCTATGCTGTGTCAACAGATATATCTGTCATACAATCATTCAGTCATGGTGTGTAGTAGTGGCTATGCTGTGCCAACAGAAACATCTGTCATACAATCATTCAGTCATGGTGTGTAGTAGTGGCTATGCTGTGTCAACAGAAACATCTGTCATACAATCATTCAGTCATGGTGTGTAGTAGTGCCAACAGAAACATGTCATACAATCATTCAGTCATGGTGTGTAGTAGTGGCTATGCCGTGTCAACAGAAACATCTGTCATACAATCATTCAGTCATGGTGTGTAGTAGTGCCAACAGAAACATCTGTCATACAATCATTCAGTCATGGCGTGTAGTAGTGCCAACAGAAACATCTGTCATACAATCATTCAGTCATGGCCCAATGTCAGCACTTCCCATTCACCCAACACAATGCTAAGCATTTTAAAATGTTCGCATGGATCGCACCTGCACCTTCATGAATGAAAGCCACAAACAAAACACAAAGTTTTGATCTGACGAGACAATCCATAGAATAAATAACAAAGTACAACTTGTTGAACTGAACTTCCACCAAAAAAAATGTATACAGAGCACAACATTGTGACCTACTTTGTTCCACCATATCATAAATTTGTCAGACATCACTTGTTTCTTTTTGTACTGAAAACTGTTTTTCTCTCTCTATGTAGATAATTTTTTTTTTTTTATTCTATTTTTTCCCTTCTTTTGGTAGCTTGGAGATAGAACCATTTTTATAATGGCAAAATAGCTAAATAAAGTTCAATCAAGCAGAACACATTGCACTGTTTTTATGATGGCAAAATAGCTAAATAAAGTTCAATCAAGCAGAACACATTGCACTGTTTTTATGATGGCAAAATAGCTAAATAAAGTTCAATCAAGCAGAACACATTGCACTGTTTTTATGATGGCAAAATAGCTAAATAAAGTTCAATCAAGCAGAACACATTGCACTGTTTTTATGATGGCAAAATAGCTAAATAAGTTCAATCAAGCAGAACACATTGCACTGTTTTTATGATGGCAAAATAGCTAAATAAAGTTCAATCAAGCAGAACACATTGCACTGTTTTTATGATGGCAAAATAGCTAAATAAAGTTCAATCAAGCAGAACACATTGCACTGTTTTTATGATGGCAAAATAGCTAAATAAAGTTCAATCAAGCAGAACACATTGCACTGTTTTTATGATGGCAAAATAGCTAAATAAAGTTCAATCAAGCAGAACACCTTGCACTGAAAACAACACACCTGGTGACTATGGACCACAGACACCACATAACACAGCTATGGACCACAGACACCACATAGCACAGCTATGGACCACAGAACACAGCTATGGACCACAGACACCACATAACACAGCTATGGACCACAGACACCACATAGCACAGCTATGGACCACAGAACACAGCTATGGACCACAGACACCACATAGCACAGCCATGGACCACAGACACCACATAGCACAGCTATGGACCACAGAACACAGCTATGGACCACAGACACCACAGAACACAGCTATGGACCACAGACACCACAGAACACAGCTATGGACCACAGACACCACAAAACACAGCTATGGACCACAGACACCACAGAACACAGCTATGGACCACAGACACCACAGAACACAGCTATGGACCACAGACACCACATAGCACAGCTATGGACCACAGAACACAGCTATGGACCACAGACACCACATAGCACAGCTATGGACCACAGAACACAGCTATGGACCACAGACACCACAGAACACAGCTATGGACCACAGACACCACATAACAGCTATGGACCACAGACACCACATAACACAGCTATGGACCAGTGACACCACTCAACAGCTATGGACCACAGACACCACATAACACAGCTATGGACCACAGACACCACATAACACAGCGATGCACCAGACACCACATAACACAGCGATGCACCAGACACCACATAACACAGCGATGCACCAGACACCACATAACACAGCGATGCACCAGACACCACATAACACAGCTATGCACCAGACACACACAACAGAGAACCCCCATCATCACCCCACACAGCTGACAACCACAGACACAAACACCACACAACAGAGTAACACCCCCATCATCATCACCACACAACAGAGCACCCCCATCCCCATCCTCCCTACCCCCCCCACCTTGGGCAGGAGGAACTCGCCGGGCAGCTCGACCTCTGCCGTGCTGAGGGAGAAGTTGCTGAGGAAGCGGCACTTCTCCTCGATCAGGAACGACTTGGGCAGCGACTTGGACTTGGCCTCCAGGATCTTGATCCACTTCTTCAGCTTGCTGATCAGGTTGTGCAGCTTGTTCGACCCAGGCACACTGCACACACACAGCACCATCAGTGTTACCGTGGCTTCCAACAGTCACTGCATCAACACTGCACACACAACATCCATCACTTCCAACAGTCACTGCATCAACACTGCACACACAACATCCATCACTTCCAACAGTCACTGCATCAACACTGCACACACAACATCCATCACTTCCAACAGTCACTGCATCAACACTGCACACACAACATCCATCACTTCCAACAGTCCACTGCATCAACACTGCACACACAACATCCATCACTTCAACAGTCACTGCATCAACACTGCACACACAACATCCATCACTTCCAACAGTCACTGCATCAACACTGCACACACAACATCCATCACTTCCAACAGTCACTGCATCAACACTGCACACACAACCAGCCATTACTACCATCACTAACTGAATCAACACTGCATCTGCCTCAACTAACTCACTCAGTCGTTGTGTTACACTCTAATGGGGGGTCACGAGTTCTCTACAGTCACTGAATGAAGTCCAAGTCAGCGGTGATCATACAGTAGTTCCTACACACTTTCTGATGCCATCAGCAGAAGTTATGCATTAAGTTATGAGTCCATGGCATGTCCTTAAAAAAAGTTAATGATAATCATGCACTACTAAATATTATTATGAAGGCTTTAAATAATAAACACAATCAAATGGTTTTATCAACCTATTTAAAGATACGCATGCACAGGAAAGCATAAAGTCACTAAAACATAATATCTCCTCACTGAAATCAAAGTCAATAAATACTATGAACTTTTTCAATCATAATCAGGCACTCACTGAAATTGAAGTCAACAATATCATGAAGTCATTCAACAATTATTGTGTGATGTCAAAACGTAGTGTAACGAAGCTACCAAATCACAGTGACACACCCACAGAAATGAAAGTTTATGACAAACTGGAGTCACTGAACCATTCAACCTTTGGATGAGACTGTAAACCAAGGTCCTGTGTGCGAATGCACACACATCATCTTGTGCACATGTTAAAACTCATTCCGCTTTTTGAAAAAGCAAGCTGTTGTGTGCTGGTCGGAAACGGATGATAATATATAAAACTGCACACACAGAGGAACTGGATGTAAAACACACGGGTGCTTGTTCCATTCTCCTTGAAATAAAAAAGAAATAAAACAAAGAAGCATAACCAGAGGAGTGTTGCCCTCAATTGAAGTTGAAATAAAAAAACAAAAAAGAAATAAAAAGACCCTAGCTACACTGCAGGAGTGCTGCCCTCACTTGAAGTCGAAGTCTGTGGTGAACTGGCTCTTCATCTTCTGGAAGACAGGGTCCTGGGCGGTGGCCTGGGCTCGTCGGGCCAGGGACTCGGAGGCAGCGCTGGAGTAGGTGGAGGTGACGCTGCTGACGTTCTCGATGCCCACGCCAAACGTGCTCACCAGCTTGTTCATGAAGTTCAGCGTGTGTGGGGTGATCACCGCGTCTTGCACTGCACACACACACACACACACACACACACACACACACACACACACACACACACACACACACACACACACACACACACACAGACACACACACACACACACACACACGCACACACACACAGACACAGACACACGCACACACACACAGACACACACACAGACACACAGACACACAGAGACAAGACACCCCCTTTTTTATTTTTGGTTGAAAAAAATCATTCCATGATGATAAAAAATTTCTTCTCATTTGTTTATGGTATGCATACTCTGTTGGATTGTATAAAAACATTAAAAAACAACAACAACACCCCCTTTTTTAATTCATGTAGCAAGATTTTAATAATATCTGCAGCACCAACCAATCAAAAAACAGCAACAAAAAGTAAACCCTAAACCCCCCAAACCCCTCCATAAATGTTTCTGCTACACAGTCCTAGGTAAATAAAAACTTAAGAAAAAGTGAGAATAACACGCAAGTCAATATAAAACCCAGTAAAAAATTGAACAACAAAATAAAAAGCCTTGTGATCAACACAACTTAGATTACATAAAAAAAGAGAAGCAGAATGCATGAGCACCTGCTACACAAGCAGACAGACAAACCACCAGCCCCACAGACGGACACAAGCAGACAGACAAGCTAACAGCCCCACAGACGGACACAAGCAGACAGACAAACCACCAGCCCCACAGACAGACGGACACATGACGCTCACCACAGTTGCGGTTTTCGAAGGCAATGCTGTAGCACTTGGCCAGGCCCTGGCGCAGCTGTCTCAACACTTCTTCATACCAGTTCTCCCGGAACCACACCATCTGAAATACACACCTTCCTTCCTTCAGTGTTCTGTCTGTCTGTCCAGTAGCATTTACCATGTTGTCTTACTACTATCCCTGAAAGGTCATGCACTGTGATGGAATCTTTCGTTGTGTGGGTGTTTTGCTCTCACTGCTTGCTTCACTCTCCACCCTCTCCTCTTCAGCTGAAATTCAATAGCTTTGTTCCGACCTGTGAAGTATTCAAACCTTTTCTTTGAAAGTATGGACACACTATGGCAATTAAAACATACATAGTATGAATGAAAGCAAGAGGGAGAGAGATTGGGGAGGGGGGTGAGACTGTAATGCATCAGTATGAGCACTATTTTGATAAAATCCTGCTGTCAGAGAGAGTGTGACTGAGAGGGAGGGAGGGAGAGAGAAAGGGGGAGGGGGGAGAGAAGGATAGAAGGGGGGGGGAGAGAGAGAGAGAGAGAGACAGAGTGACAGAGAGAGAGAGAGAACACACACACACACACACACACACACACACACACACACACACACACACACACACACACACACACACAGGTGAGAAAAAGGGCTGAGAGAGAGAGAGAAAGTGACCAGCAGCACTTGCAGAGTGAGGGTACCTGATCGACAATGCCCTCCAGCGAGGCCAGGATGGTGGGGTGCAGTTCTCGCTGTGTGTGCATGATGCGGCTGCAGCGCCACATGGGGGCTGGCGCCTTGATGGGGCCGGTGTCAGAGGACGAGGACGAGGACGAGGATGCTCCTGGCTGAGCGCTGCCTCTGGCTGACTGACCTGCTGCAGTGGTTATGCCCCCTGTGGAGGTCGGCATAGCCTCCGCTACACACACACACACAACATTCAGCATCCCTTAATTAATGCTGGCTGTTTGATCGGCATAGCCTCCGCTACACACACACACACAACGTTCAGCGCCCCTTAATTAATGCTGGCTGTTTGATCGGCATAGCCTCCGCTACACACACACACACAACGTTCAGCGCCCCTTAATTAATGCTGGCTGTTTGATCGGCATAGCCTCCGCTACACACACACACACAACGTTCAGCGCCCCTTAATTAATGCTGGCTGTTTGATCGGCATAGCCTCCGCTACACACACACACACAACGTTCAGCGTCCCTTAATTAATGCTGGCTGTTTGATCGGCATAGCCTCCGCTACACACACACACACAACGTTCAGCGTCCCTTAATTAATGCTGGCTGTTTCCAAACACACATGCTGAACTCTACTACACTCTTTCTTTGTTGTCTTTATAGAGTTGTTTTTATTAGCATGTTTTTGTGTTTTGTTTGCTTTCTCTCTCTCTCTTCTCTTTTTTAACATTTTGTTGTTGTTGTTGTTGTTGTTCTTGTGTGTGTCACTGTGTGCAAAGGTGGCACAGAATGCAGGTAAGGGCTTTGTTCAAACAGAAATGAGTAAAGTCTTACATAAAGTGGAAGCAGGTAGAATGTACTTCTGATAGAAAAAAAAGAATGAATAGTGAAGGAGAAACACTTCAAACTTTTTGTGGTTACACTGACTGACTACAGAGGAGACTTGAGAAAAGGGAAGAGACAGAGGCAGGGGTTTAGCATTCTTTGCTGCGTGTGCACGCACATGCGTGCGTGTGCGCGTGTGTATGTGGGAGAGAGAGTGTGTGTGAGTGTGTTAAAAAGTTTGTTTATTTTTAATTCGTTCTTTTATTTTCAGGATAATGGAATAATCATGTGTATGCTTTGTTACATCAGTCCCCGAGTGCATGTGGTTAAAAAAATTTTGTCATCTGTTCCCACCGGCACAAATGTCTACTCTTCAGAAAAGCAGAAAAGGTTTTACAGTGTGTAAGATGTTTTGTATACGATTCCACCCAGGGACTTGGTTATAATTTCATCCAAAGGACGTGGGGCAGTGGAGTCGGCACTGGTGTTAATTCCAGCCAATAAAATCCTCTTGAACTGAAGTCTCTGTGACAGACAGCTTGAACCGAGGTTCAAACCAAGCTTGTCACATCATGAGCGCAATATTCTCACCACCACGCTATTCTGTGTGTGTGCGCGCATGCACATTGTACGTGTCTATATGGTAATTCATTCTGCCTGTGTGTATGTGCATGAATGCATTTGTGAGCACACACACACACAAATACATACAAGCGCATACTTCCATGGTCCTCTCAAAACTTCTTATTCTTCCCACACATTTCTCACTGTCTATCCCTAAAAACTCCCCCCACACACACACACACACATATACACTCTCCCTTTCTCTCAGCCCCCCACTCTTACTCCACATTCCTCACTACCAATGCTTAATACTCTCCAACAAACACACACACACAGACATAAACATACATGCTCTCTCTCCATTTAAGTTACCTACTTTTCTCACACATCGCCCACTATCAACCCCATAACACACTACACACACACACACAACATCACACACTACACACACACACACACACACACACACACACCACACACACACACACACACACACACACACACACACACAACATCACACACTACACACACACACACACACACAACATCACACACTACACACACACACACACACACAACATCACACACTACACACACACACACACACACACACACACACACAACATCACACACTACACACACACACACACACACACACACACACACCAAACTCTCAAACGAGACAAACCAGCCCACACACCTGAGCAGATGGCGAGTGCAGACAAGGTGGTGGTGGGGGTGGGCACCTCCTGGGTGGTGGTGGGGGTGGGGGTGGGGTCCTGGGCAGCAGTGACACTGCCCCCCGGGGTGGAGGAGGCAGTGGTGGGGGCAGAGGTGGTGGGCAGAGTGCGAGCCCCGCCTGGTCCTTCCCCACTGCTCTTGTCTGTCAACCACACCCAACATCTTGAGTTTGTCAGAGAAAGACAGACAGACAGACAGACAGAAAGAATGACAGACAGACAGACAGACAGACAGACAGAAAGAAAGAAAGACTGAAAGAAAGAAAGAATGAAAGAAAGAAAGAAAGAAAAAAGAAAGAAAGAAAGAAAGAAAAAGAAAGAAAGCAAGAAAGAAAGAAAGAAAGAAAGAAAGAAAGAAAGAAAGAAAGAAAGAAAGAAAAGAAAAGAAAGAAAGAAAAAGAAAGAAAGAAAAAAGGAAATTAAAGAAGGAGGAAGGGAGGGAGGGAGAGAAGGAGAATTGAGGGCAGAGAGAGAGAGAGGGAGACAGAGAGAGAGAGACAGAGACAGAGAGAGAGAGAGAGAGAGAGAGAGAGAGAGAGAGAGAGAGAGAGAGAGAGCAAGGGAAGGACAGGAGCAGATAAAAATAAGGATGGAAGAGAGAGCAAGGAGAGAATAAAAGACAGAGAGAGAGATAGAAGGAGGAAGACAGGCAGAGACTGGAAAAGGGGGAGGGGGGGGGGGTGGAAGGGACACAGAGAGAGGGGGAGGGAGGACAGGAGAAGAGAAAAAAACATAAGAAAAAACGGGAGACACTAAGAGATAAGCAGAAAGACTTAAATTCCATCTTTCTTTAAACTATACACGTGCACATACACACACCCAATTTTCTACAGACACTTTTGACCAAAAAAGACAATGGACCCCCAAAAAACAGAGAAAAAAAAGAATCCCCCCCCTCAAAAAAACAAAAAATTCAAAGAAAATTTACCATCAGACAGAAGCAAGTCAAACGATGACCACACAAACCCACAGTAAAGAAGAAAGCAGAGAC
>CM060317.1:1010250-1057750 GCA_030674155.1 Stramonita haemastoma
TTACCTTAAAAATGAATAACTATCACAATAAAAGCTTCGAAAGATCCATAGAGCAAAACTGTTTTGGCTGCCAAACATCACTTTTTTAGGTTCAAGCGCGGGACAGGAATACCATCACAAAGACATAGTAACTGATCTTTAACTCTTCGTGATACATACATATACACACAACACTAAAAACTTTTTTTCCCCTAAAAACCCCCACCTACCAAAAATAAATTAAAAAAAAAAGAAGTGGACATACCTCACTGAGTTCGTTCTTGTTGGAGATGCTGGACATCTGCACGTAGCACTTGACCTGCTGGCGAATCTTCTGGTAGCAGTCCACAATGGGCACACTGGGGATCGTGTGGATCCTGAAACCATAACAGCAATATACATCATATATATACAGTGCTCTGGAGAATGGACCATAACAGCAATATACATCATATATAAAAAAAGTCTGTCCCGAGCCTAAGGCTCATCAGGCCGGTGCTTATCCCGGTGTCTGTGGCGCTAAGCGACTGAGAGTCATAGACTCCCCCTGGATAGGACGCCAGTCTATCGCAGGGTTAACCCCCCAACACAAGGTTGGTACCCCTTTTACACCTGGGTGGGGTGAGAAAATAGCCGTAAAGTGCCTTTTCCAAGGGCACAACGCCATAGCCGACAGCTGGGATCGAACCCGCAACCTTTAGATTACGAGTCCAACGCCCTAACCACTCGACTACCGCGGCGGCTTACATCATATATACATCATATATATATACAGTGTGGATCCTGAAACCATAACAGCAATATACATTATGATTGTGTGGATCCTGAAACCATCACAGCAATATACATTATGATTGTGTGGATCCTGAAACCATAACAGCAATATACATCATACATATATATATATATATATATATATATATATATATATATATATATATATATATATATATATATATATATATATATACATTGTTATGGAGAACGGAAGTGAGGGAGGGAGAGAGAAAGGTGGAGATCGTGTGGATCCTGAAACCATAACAGCAATATACATCATACATATATATATATATATATACATTGTTATGGAGAACGGAAGTGAGGGAGGGAGAGAGAAAGGTGGGGATCGTGTGGATCTTGAAACCATAACAGCAATATACATCATATATATATACATTGCCCCAGACAATGGAAGTGAGGGAGGGAGAGAGAAAGGTGTGGATTCTGAAACCATAACAGCAATACACATCATATAATATACATTGCTCTGGAGAATGGAAATGAGGGAGGGAGAGAGAAAGGTGGAAAAAAAAACTGGGGAGAGGGGGAGGGAAAAAAAGGGGAGAGAGATAGAGAGACAAAGACAAAAAAGCTACAAATCAAAAGACATGCAGGCAGGGAATATGATAATGCAATAGCACGAGAGTTTAAAGTGTTCACATGTCGTGTGTGTGTGTGTGTGTGTGTGTGTGTGTGTGTGTGTGTGTGTGTGTGTGTGTGTGTGCATGTCTCTGCACATACTGTAAAATCCCTAGCATACGCCCCCCCCCCCCCCGGTGCACTGATTTAGGGCAAAATTGGGGGGTGGGCGTTTACTAGGGATAGACCCCTTTGCACAAAGTAATTTTTGTGCTCAACCCTGTAGGCTAATTGTGTGAATACAAACCCCAAAAGCATGTAAGTTAGGTCGTGTGAGTAGAAGACTTGACCTATCCACAGACAATTTACGTCCACACTCCGAAACATTCCCACCTGTTTCGTTATCCAGATACTGGAGGGCTTCCAATTTGAAAGATATAGTGTAAGACTGTCGCTTTGGCATTTTGCAAAAATGGCACAGAGAGATTCAAGAACCAGCTTCCGGCCATCAGGAAGTGTTGTCAAAGTACTGGTACATCACTGACAGACAAAAGACGTCAGTGGAAAAAGCATGACATAATTTTAATTCACTTTGTTGGGGGTGGGTGGGAGTGAGGGGAGGGGACAAAGAATTAGAAAAAAGAATAACGAAAAGTTAAAGATGGGGGAAAAGATGACTTTTAGAACAGTCTGCACAAATCCTAGTGAAAGTGAGCATAGTCTCTTTGAAAAAAGCAGGGTGGGCGTTTGCTAGGTAGTTACCCCTGTGCACAACTTTTGGCCCAAAGTGGGGGGTGGGCGTTTGCTAGATGGTGGGCTTATGCACGGGTGTATATGTATTTCTGTATGTGCTTGTATTGTGTGGTAGGTGTGTGGGACTGTGTTAGATGTGTACTCATGCATGTATACATGTGTATGCCTCAGTGTGAGAGTGAAGAAGCCAATCCATGATTACAATCATCAGAGGACTACCTTTTTTTCTTTTTTTAATCAGAGGACTACCTTTCTTTCTTTTTTTTTTTTCTCAGAGGACTACCTTTCTTTCTTTTTTTAATCAGAGGACTACCTTTCTTTCTTTCTTTTTTTAATCAGAGGACTACCTTTCTTTCTTTTTTTAATCAGAGGACTACCTTTCTTTCTTTTTTTAATCAAGGACTACCTTTCTTTCTTTTTTTTTTTTCTCAGAGGACTACCTTTCTTTCTTTTTTTAATCAGAGGACTACCTTTCTTTCTTTTTTTAATCAGAGGACTACCTTTTTTTTCTTTTTTTAATCAGAGGACTACCTTTCTTTTTTTTCTTTTTTTAATCAGAGGACTACCTTTCTTTCTTTTTTTTCTTTTTTTAATCAGAGGACTACCTTTCTTTCTTTTTTTTCTTTTTTTAATCAGAGGACTACCTTTCTTTCTTTTTTTTTTTCTCAGAGGACTACCTTTCTTTCTTTTTTTAATCAGAGGACTACCTTTCTTTCTTTTTTTTTTTTCTCAGAGGACTACCTTTCTTTCTTTTTTTAATCAGAGGACTACCTTTCTTTCTTTTTTTAATCAGAGGACTACCTTTCTTTCTTTTTTTAATCAGAGGACTACCTTTCTTTCTTTTTTTAATCAGAGGACTACCTTTCTTTCTTTTTTTAATCAGAGGACTACCTTTTTTTTTCTTTTTTTAATCAGAGGACTACCTTTCTTTCTTTTTTTAATCAGAGGACTACCTTTCTTTCTTTTTTTAATCAGAGGACTACCTTTCTTTCTTTTTTTAATCAGAGGACTACCTTTCTTTCTTTTTTTAATCAGAGGACTACCTTTCTTTCTTTTTTTTCTCAGAGGACTACCTTTCTTTCTTTTTTTTCTCAGAGGACTACCTTTTTTTCTTTTTTCTTTTTTTTCTCAGAGGACTACCTTTCTTTCTTTTTTTTTCTTTTTTTTCTCAGAGGACTACCTTTCTTTCTTTTTTTAATCAGAGGACTACCTTTTTTTCTTTTTTCTTTTTTTTCTCAGAGGACTACCTTTCTTTCTTTTTTTAAGGTGGACCACTGCGTCAGTTTTAAAAAAAATTGTTTCTCAGAAACTACTAAAGATATCTGCATGAAATTTGGTACACATACTAAGTGCATTAATAAAGCTATCTGTGCAAAGTTTGAAGTATGTAAGTCCAACAGATATGATAATGTGATAATTTTTCCAAAAAAATAGGGGTCAGTGTTTGGCCCATCTGCTGCTTTCAAACTATGCAATGCATGATGAAGTTTATCATTTTTCCTGTTTGATTTGATATCACTGTGTGCAATGATCACAAAAAAATATAGTTTAGTTCATAAAATATATTTTTCTTTTTTTTTCAAAAATGCCAAAAAAATTTTGCTCCAGTTTTCAAATTTTTATTTCATGGTATTGAAAAACTGTAATAGCTACAGAGTTCAAACTGTCTCATTGCACTCAGCACACATTTCTACACCAGCATACCAAATTTCAGTGGATTATTTTCATTAGGTTAGAAGTTACAGGTGGGCCAAATAACAGTTGCGGCCAAAAAACCACGTTTTGAGAAAAATGCCCGTAAAGATTTAGTTAACAATTTAATCAATGAAAATCATGTTTAAACATTACCAAAAAATTATGCATGGTAAAATAACAATAGGCCAACACTACTGAGTGATTAGAAACAGCTTTTCTCATAGAATAAATTTTTCAGGAGGCTCCTGGGGCATACACCCCCTCTTTGCCTGCCTGGCTATGTTCATGTTCCGCATGCATTACACTTTCTTTTTTTTTTTCCTCTTCTTTTTGGCCCTATCAGATGATTTTCTAGTGGCTGTTTTCACTCTGAGAATGTCTGATTTATCTACAAACACTTCTGCATTGCTCACTGCCACAAAATCCAGTCCAGCAAGCACAATATTGCTGGAAAAGTATCTCGCCTCCAGACTGCAGGCTGACTGTCTTATTCATCTCAGCTTTGAATATATTGTTGATAATGTGATAACTAAGATGTGTGAGGATGCAAAACAGAATGCAAAACAACTGTGTGATTGTGGAAAATACAGGAGAAAATAAAAAAAAAAAAATTTAAAAAAAGGGGGGGGGGGGGGGGGGGGGGGGGGGGGGCAGAGAAGAAAAATTATGGGTGAAGGTTTTTCTTTTCTAACACCATTCATTGTGTCAAACTCAGTAAAAACAATTCTTTTGTGAATTATCATTAAACTGCCTCTGAAAACAAACAACTGAATAAAAAATAAAACTGAGAATATGGGAAAAAAGTGAGTGTATACTGAATAGCCCTTGTCAGAGACTGCAAACCAAAAATTCAGGCACTACTCAGTACTGTATTCCTGCTAAGTACCAACAACACATAACTTATTGGGAAAAAAAGTGCCCTGCTATATTCCCAAAATAGTAATAAATCGATGGAAAATGTAGCTATAATTTCACTTTGTGCACCTTTATGTTGTCACCCAACTTTCCAAGGGTGACACATCACTGATGATGTTCTGTCGTTTGAGAATTTGCGGGCCCGCGGATCGGTTTATTTTTCTTGCGCATCGAGTCTATATCAAAACTAGTGTCGCTGTCAGCCACTGATACACGTTTTTTCGGAGGAAAAACTTCAATTTTCGCATTAATGAAGTAAGCGAGTGGTTATCGGCAACATCGCGAGTTGATGTGCATGGCACAGCAAAACTAGGTCACCACTCCAGCCAGCGATCGTCAGTCTATTTTCCGTTTCTTCCGTTTTTCATTCTTTCTACCAAAGGCATTGGTAGTCCAACACTTGTTTTCGGCATATTTTGGCATTTTTGAGACTTTCAGTAAAAAACTTTGGCTGAAAACAGGTCGAATGCGTGCATCGAACAGATTCGAGATGTAAACATCCGCCATCTTGGATAAAAGTCACATGACTCTTAAAACCAATCAGCTATTTTTTTACGGCCACAAGCCAATCAGAGACTTCGACTCAACCGTATGCCTGTAGAAAATGCCTCTCGGGTTCCTTCGGATTTGCTCTTCGTGTGTTTCCGTGAGTGAAATTATCCATTGAGAGGCGATGTCAGAAAGTAGGTCAGTGAATGACCTTCACATTGATACCAAACAAGGGGGGGTAGCGAAAACTGGTCGGCAAGCGCGACGATCTCCAAACTGATGCAAACTTCGCGTTTTTGGGCCACAATTGCTCTAAATTCACCCACCCCTACCTCAGAAAATGATTTTATTTGCATTGAAATCGGTCAAAACAAACAAAATGAGTGATTGAAAAGCAAAGTTGACACATTACTTGACCAAATGCAACCATAATCCCAAAAGTCATTTTTATTTTTTTTTTGGTGAAAACCTATGCCGCGGTCCCCCTTAATCAGAGGCCTACCTTTCTTTCTTTTTTTTCTCAGAGGACTACCTTTTTTTCTTTTTTCTTTTTTTTCTCAGAGGACTACCTTTTTTTCTTTTTTCTTTTTTTTCTCAGAGGACTACCTTTTTTTCTTTTTTTTCTCAGAGGACTACCTTTCTTTCTTTTTTTAATCAGAGGCCTACCTTTCTTTCTTTTTTTAATCAGAGGACTACCTTTCTTTCTTTTTTTAATCAGAGGCCTACCTTTCTTTCTTTTTTTAATCAGAGGCCTACCTGCTCAAGGAGTCCAGGGCCACAGGAGTCAGGAAATGCTTCCTGGCGACCTTGCCAAAGTGGATGATGGCTTGAGCTGACGCGTGCACACCCAGCATCGAATGATTTGCCTGCACAAAAACAACATATTTATATTAAAAAAATTCTTAATAAAAGCAAGATAAGATGTTAATGAGCCGCCGCTGTAGTCTAGTGGTTAGGGCGTTGGACTCGTAATCTAAAGGTTGCGGGTTTGATCCCAGCTTTCCGCTATGGCCTTGTGCCCTTGGAAAAGGCACTTTACGGCTATTTTCTCACCCCACCCAGGTGTAAAAGGGGTACCAACCTTGTGTTGGGGGTTAACCCTGCGATAGACTGGCGTCCTATCCAGGGGGGAGTTTATGACTCTCAGTCACTTAACGCCACAGAAACCGGGATAAGCACCGGCCTGATGAGCCTTAGGCTCGGGACAGACTTTAACTTAAGATGTTAATGAGTTTGGTTGCAGAGCCATCAATCCCCCCCCCCCAAAACAAAAACAAAAACAAAACCCAAACACTAGCCCCACACAAGAGGTAAAGAAGCCAGGATCTGGGGACAAGCCTCTGCATGGAGGTGAGAGGGAAACTTGTCACAAGTAGGCAGAAAAATCTGCTGTACAGGACGGAGAGGAGCTACATGCCTAATTCCTAATCAAAACAATGTCACATCACACAACAAGAGAATTGCAGCAGCAAAACCACAAAACCAAACACAGGCATATGCACATATAAAAAACACAACAGATAACAAACAACCTCCTCCCCCCTGTGTGAAAACCAAACAACAGAAGTTGGTAGGTACCTGGTCTTGAGGGTTTTGGGAATCAAAGTGATTGACAATCAGCTGGTAGTGGTGCTGTCTCCAGGTGAAGATGTCACTCCAGTGAGACAGGTCATCCGAGATCATTGGCAAGCGGTTCCTTGGAAACAAATAAACAAATATACCAAACAAGTACAGTAACTGATGATACTCATGACAAAAATATGATAACAGTGATAATAGTGAAGATGATCATGATGATGTTCAGAGTCACTGACCTACACTGATGAGGAACTCTGATGATAAGACAAACAACGGAGGGAAAATCCAATCATGTTGTTTATAGCCCGCCAACCACACAGGCCATATTGAACGATGGGCACACAACACAGAAGAATGGGACAGGACTCCACTCACTCACACACCCAGACCCAGGCTTTGGCATACAGTCAACAGAAGTGGAGACATGGTGAACAACATTGGCTTTGGCATACAGTCAACATAAGTGGAGACATGTGGTGAACAACATTACAGTGCCATGCCTCAGTGATTCCCCTGGAGGATGGGTAACAGAAAAAGACAAGGCAAAAAAAAAGAAAAAGACAAGACAAAAAAAAAAGAAAAACACAAGACAAAAAAAAGAAAAACACAAGACAAAAAAAGAGAAAAAGACACAGCAAGAGCAGGAGGAAGACCAGAGAAGAACAGCATGCACCCTGCTAGCTGCAGAGAGCAGAGCCCCACCAGGTTCAACCTGCTGACACCTCATCACACCACACCACATCACACCACACCACATCAGACCACACCACACCACACCACATCACACCACACCACACCACATCACACCACACCACATCAGACCACACCACACCACACCGCACCACACCACACCACACCACATCACACCACACCACACCACACCACACCACACCACACCACACCACACAGCAGACAGACTGACTAAACACATCCGTGTAAAGCACTCAGGACTCCTGAGGGACTTGAAGTAGCAGAGGAGCCAAGCCAGATAAACACAGTGACAATTTTCATCACTGACATCCAGGTTCTTTGGCCCATAATCTTTGGGTAAGTGTCCACCAGTTCTTTTGGGTAAGTGTCCACCAGTTCTTTAGGGTAAGTGTCCAAAGGTTCTTTAGGGTAAGTGTCCAAAGGTTCTTTAGGGTAAGTGTCCAAAGGTTATACGAGTTTCTCTGTTTGAGATAATAAAGTCTTTGAATTTGAAATGTTCTTTGGGTTAAGTGTCCAAACGCTAACTACCAAAGCTCTCGTCTGCTGACTTTCCAAACGAGTCCAACAACTATGTACAGCTAAAACATGAAGACATGACAGACAGTGCACTGACTTCCACGTCTTGACGATGGCCTTCATTTTGTGAAGTCAAACAACTTTGTATCTATAGATAAACCACGGAATGGAGACATGACAAGACAATACAAATGAGTCAAACAACTTTGTATCTATAGATAAACCATGGAATGGAGACATGACAGACAATACAAATGAGTCCAACAACTTTGTATCTATAGATAAACCACGGAATGGAGACATGACAGACAATACAAATGAGTCAAACAACTTTGTATCTATAGATAAACCATGGAATGGAGACATGACAGACAATACAAATGAGTCCAACAACTATGTATCTATAGATAAACCACGGAATGGAGACATGACAGACAGACAGACAGTGAATGCACTGACTTCCAGGTCTTGACGATGGCCTTCATTTCGTGGATGCTGTTGTTGCGGTTGATGTTGCTGGGCTGCAGCCCCTGACTGATCTGCATGGCCTCCTGCAGCTCCATGATCTGCTGCGCTGCCTGAACAACAACAACAACAACACACCTGCCTGAACAACAACACACCTGGCTGAACAACAACAACAACAACACACCTGCCTGAACGACAACAACAACACACCTGCCTGAACAACAACAACAACACACCTGCCTGAACAACAACACACCTGCCTGAACAACAACAACACACCTGCCTGAACAACAACACACCTGCCTGAACAACAACAACACACCTGCCTGAACAACAACACACCTGGCTGACAATACTGATCATCATATTGACTGTAACACCTGATACTGTCCCTGCCTTCAACATCCACCTGCCAAAGTACTTAATGTTTGTAGGTGTGTGTGCGTGCGGGCGTGCTGCATGCATGCGTGTTGTGTGTGTGTGTATATTTGAATTTGTTAAAACTGTAAATAGTTGTTGATTGTGTGTTGTGTAGGTCGAATGAAAGCGCTTTGATTTGTTTTTACAAGAGATAGCGCTATACAAAATCCATGTATTATTATTATTATTAAAGGGTAAGGTAAAGGTGTTCCATAACCTAGGTGGTCAAAGAGGAGCGAGGCATCAGAGACCTCAGCTTCTCTAGGGGCCAGCATGTTGAGGGCGGCGCCCATCTCCTCTCCCTCACTGCTTTACCTTCCCTGACCTTAAAGAGGGCAGGTACCCATTGACAGCTGGGTGAACTGGGGGGCCAACACTGATGATACCTTATCACTGGGATAATGACCCATTTCACTGATATAGCATGTAGTGCCCAATCTGTTACCCAAGAAAATGATATAGATTTTTATAAAAATCTAATTTATAACATATACAAAAAGAAAAAATCAAAATTACTTGATTAAAAGGGGAGGAGAGGGAGGAGGGAGGGAGGGAGGGAGGGGGAGGGGAGGGAGGGAGGAGAGAGGGAGGAGGAGAGAGAGAGAGAGAGAGAGAGAGAGAGAGGAGAGAGGAAGAGGGAGAGAGAGAGGAGAGAGAGACACAGACAGACAGACAGACAGCAGACAGACAGACAAGCAGAAACACAGGTAAAAAAAGACCACAGAAGAAGAGGTGAGACAGACTGGTTTACCTGCAGAAGAGGCACGTGGATGTGCGACACGATGCTGGGCAGACGTCTCCAGTCTTTGATGGCCAGGTTACTGCTCATCTCCACCTGGCGCTCTATCTGTTGGGGAAGTATACACCTCTACACATGCACGATGAAATCTACAGCACTGAAGTTAAGCCAGGAGGGATGGAAAAAACTGATGGGGCATGGATCAGTGGCTGTCTTAAAAACTGATGTCGCTGACAAGTGAAAAATGCGCATTAGAAGCTGCTTCCAATTTCAGTAAAGTAAAACAACAATAAAAAAAACAAACAGCAGCAGCATTAGGGACAGTAATCACCATGCCATACTAGAGTTCTTTACCTTTATTCATGGCATACTGAATAAAAACCTGTTATAAAATGTGAAATGATCTAAAGATACAAATGTTTTTTACACTAGAGATAAGTTGATACAAACACTGTTAACTTCTGAAGCCAAAGAATACTGATTATTAAAGTACCTGTTCTTGGCAATTCAACTTCGAAAGACTCAATACTCCTTTCTACTGTAAAATAATAGGCAACAATCACTGAATCATTTTTGATAAAAATATATAGTGCTTGAAAGATAATAAATGACAGAAAAACAGTTCTTTATATCATTGCACTGAAATCTATGTTAAATAACATAACTTAATGCTATCTACAATTATGAATGGCGTTATGTAACAGAACAAAATTTGGTAAAAATGTAGAATATAAAGATAAAGATGACAATCAAGAAGAAAAAGAGGATGAAGAAGAAGAAAAATAAAGAAGAAGAAAAAGAAAGCAAAGCAGAAACAGAAGAAAGGAAAGCAGACAGACTCAGAAGCAGACAGACAGAGAGGCAGACAGACAGAGAGGCAGACAGACAGAGAGGCAGACAGACAGAGAGGCAGACAGACAGAGAGGCAGACAGACAGACAGACAGAGAGGCAGACAGACAGACAGAGAGGCAGACAGACAGAGAGGCAGACAGACAGAGAGGCAGACAGACAGAGAGGCAGACAGACTCAGAAGCAGACAGACAGAGAGGCAGACAAACAGGCAGACAGACAGAAAGGCAGACAGACAGACAGACAGAAAGGCAGACAGACAGAAAGGCAGACAGACAGAGAAGCAGACAGAGAGAGAAGCAGACAGACAGAGAAGCAGACAGAGAGAGAAGCAGACAGACAGAAGCAGACTCAGAGAAGCAGACTCAGAGAAGCAGACAGACAGAGAAGCAGACAGAGAGAGAAGCAGACAGACAGAAGCAGACTCAGAGAAGCAGACTCAGAGAAGCAGACAGACAGAGAAGCAGACAGACAGAGAAGCAGACAGAGAGAGAAGCAGACAGACAGAGAAGCAGACAGAGAGAGAAGCAGACAGACAGAGAAGCAGACAGACAGAGAAGCAGACAGAGAGAGAAGCAGACAGACAGAGAAGCAGACAGAGAGAGAAGCAGACAGACAGAGAAGCAGACAGAGAGAGAAGCAGACAGAGAGAGAAGCAGACAGACAGAGAAGCAGACAGACAGAGAAGCAGACAGAGAGAGAAGCAGACAGACAGAGAAGCAGACAGAGAGAGAAGCAGACAGAGAGAGAAGCAGACAGACAGAAGCAGACAGACAGAGAAGCAGACAGACAGAGAAGCAGACAGAGAGAGAAGCAGACAGAGAGAGAAGCAGACAGAGAGAAGCAGACTCAGAGAAGCAGACTCAGAGAAGCAGACAGACAGAGAAGCAGACAGACAGAGAAGCAGACAGACAGAGAAGCAGACAGAGAGAGAAGCAGACAGACAGAAGCAGACAGACAGAGAAGCAGACAGACAGAGAAGCAGACAGAGAGAGAAGCAGACAGACAGAAGCAGACTCAGAGAAGCAGACTCAGAGAAGCAGACAGACAGAGAAGCAGACAGACAGAGAAGCAGACAGACAGAGAAGCAGACAGACAGAGAAGCAGACAGACAGAGAAGCAGACAGACAGAAGCAGACAGACAGAAGCAGACTCAGAGAAGCAGACAGACAGAGAAGCAGACAGAGAGAGAAGCAGACAGACAGAGAAGCAGACAGACAGAGAAGCAGACAGACAGAGAAGCAGACAGACAGAGAAGCAGACAGAGAGAGGCAGTGCTGACCATGTTGAGGTGGGGTTCATCAGGGTGGCAGATGTTGATGTAGCCTCGGTACAGGTGCACTTTCCACGCCAGCTCTTTGGGACAGCTCTGCTCCACCTGTCAGGAGAAATTTCCACACACCTCTTGTGATGACAATGGTGACAGCACCATCATAATCATCAACAAGTACAATAACAAAGAAGAAGGAAAACTAAAAAAACAAACCCCAAACAACCCCCCAAACAAAAACAACTGAAAAATGCACATTATCAGACGTTTAAGTGGATTATGTCCAGGATAAAAAACAAAACAAAAACACAACACACTTACGATGATCATACTCAGTTATACCAGTTTTCAAATAATAAAAAAAGGGGGGGGGAGGGAGATATCTTAGTGATCAGAGCATTGCACTTGTGATCTAACAATCCAGGATTGAGCCAGCTTAGTGATCAGAGCATTGCACTTGTGATCTAACAATCCGGGATTGAACCAGCTTAGTGATCAGAGCATTGCACTTGTGATCTAACAATCCGGGATTGAACCAGCTTAGTGACCAGAGCATTGCACTTGTGATCTAACAATCCGGGATTGAGCCAGCTTAGTGATCAGAGCATTGCACTTGTGATCTAACAATCCGGGATTGAACCAGCTTAGTGATCAGAGCATTGCACTTGTGATCTAACAATCCGGGATTGAACCAGCTTAGTGATCAGAGCATTGCACTTGTGATCTAACAATCCGGGATTGAACCAGCTTAGTGATCAGAGCATTGCACTTGTGATCTAACAATCCGGGATTGAGCCAGCTTAGTGATCAGAGCATTGCACTTGTGATCTAACAATCCGGGATTGAACCAGCTTAGTGATCAGAGCATTGCACTTGTGATCTAACAATCCAGGATTGAGCCCCACAGAGGCACTTCTTTTAGGAAATTAATCACCCTGGAGTTACCATTAGTTTTGATTCCGTTAGTTACCCCCCAAATTCTTCGAATGAGACGTAAACCGAAGCCCCGTGTGTGTATACACATAGAACATCTTGTGTGTGAAAGACGACAATATTAAAAAAAACACACACACACAGGCGTCGTGTCTGGATGCCATCCCTGAAGTCAGAATGTGGCTGCCTTCATGGTGGGTAAAAACTGTCACCTACACAAAACTTCACCATTGGTGAACCTCCCGCTCTAGCTGAGGAATGAAAAAATTCTGTAAAAAACTGAATTAAAAAGTGTTCTAACAGTAATAGTACAAAAGCAATAACTATATTGATAGTAAAAGTAATTCATAAAGATTATTAATATAATTCATCTACAACTCAGTTATATATATTCATAATACACTGGGCTTAAATGGTAATATCAATTTCTGTAACAGTGGACTTCTTTGACATTGGGAATTTTTTCTTTTTTTTGGGGGGGGGGGGGGGGGGTAGCTAAAATTTGTATCCTGGTACCCATTTGGCTTCCCTTTTCTTCAATTTTTTTTTTCTTATCAAGGATACTGGTACACAATGTTCAAGCACACATATGCCACCTAATATTAAGCTACTTTTTTTCTTATTAAAAAAAAATACCCACTGCAATGCACACTCTAACTTCTTTGTCATATTCTGCGAGTTGTTCTGCAACTTTAAAGGAGGTAACCTTTTCTAAAAGATCCCCTCCCTCCCTTTTTCCCCTCTTATTTTTCTGCCTCCTTCATCAGAAGAAGATGACTTAACTGTCACCTAACCCTAACCCTAATTATTGTTTACCTGACTGAGGGCGTCCTTCATCAGAAGAAGATGACTAAGTTCTCACCTGACCCTAATTATTGTTTACCTGACTGAGGGCGTCCTTCATGAGGGCCCAGGAGGGGACGCGCCATGCCGACTCCAGCACCAGGTAAGCGTTGGAGTATCCCTTGTTGTTGGCAAACTCCAGCAGGATGTCCCATGGTTCAGCTCCTTCGAGCACCTAGCATGCAGCATAGGAAAACTTCACCATCACTTCTCTATTTAAACATGCAGGCAGGCAGCATAGGAAAACATCACCATCACTTCTCCATTTAAACATGCAGGCACAACACAATTTTTTAGAATTTTAATTTAATTATTTCCATTCCTTAAAGCAAATAAAATCAGGCCATGGTGAGGATGTCAGCCATTCCACTTCTTTCATCATGCCTAGACTACAATAAAAGGTATATATAAAAAAGAAAAAAAAAACATTCCAATGAAACAAAAAAATAGATACACAATGTGGAATCAGCCTAAAACACAGCAGAATGAACATCCAGTGCCCACCCCAACATTTACAATATCACTCCCTGGTTGGCAGAATTAAACATTACAGGCAAAATGTCATTTAACATGTTAGGAGGAACACACTGACATAATTTCTTGGAAAAAAGAAAGGCAGGAGACTGGAATGGGAAGACAGGAAACAAGCAAAAGAGAGTGCAGAGAGATTGAATACAAAAAAAGCAAAAGAGAGTGCAGAGAGATTGAATACAAAGAACAGAAGACAGAAACAAACACAGTGATAAAAAGGGGAAGCTGCCAGCACAGAAAGAGGGAATGCTGTTTATAGTGAGAGAACCCTCAGCCCCCAAAGGGGTTAATGCAGAAGGAAAACAAAGCACATGTCTCCAACTCAAATCAAGGCAGACACTAGAGGTCACCTGATCCAGTGCTCCTCCCAGATGCGGTACTCAGGTATGACGGAGGGTGTGGCTGATGATGTGTTGTGGTCCTGCCTGGCTTTGGTCATCGCCTGCAACACAACACTCTCTCTCTAGAGAAAATTACGCTGATACTTATATGTCATGTGATGTAATGAAATAGAAACTTGTGCAGCACTTTACCCTGAAGTAGCCTGAAGTGTCGAGATACAGTGACATAGATGGGCCTCATGAATCAGTGAGAGTATGACAAGAAAACATATATCTGACATTGATGAGGAAAATATGACAAGCAATCACAAGAAAAGAACAATCAGTCAAAATGACACTTCTATACAGTACCGCTCTGTGTTTGTGGTCTGGTGTGTGTGTGTGTGTGTGTGTGTGTGTGTGTGTGTGTGTGTGTGTGTGTGTGTGTGTGTGTGTGTGTGTGTGTGTGTGTGTGTGTGTGTGTGTATGCAGACAAGAAAAAAAAATGGGTGGTGCCTTTCACATGTTGATAAAGTCTACCTAGACTCAGCAACCTTGGTTTCATGCAGAAAAATCTCTCGTGACTGAAAGGGATATACAACACAACACAATACAATACAATCCAATCATGCAACATTCAATACAAATAGCTGGCACCCATTAAATTCTTAAGAGCTGACCCATTTTCAGTCAGCCAGCCAGTCAGCCAGCCAGCCAGTCAGCCAGCTAGACAGCCAGTCAGTCAATGAGTCAGTCAGTCAGTCAGTCAGTCAGTCAGTCAGTCAGTCAGTCAGTCAGCCAGCCAGCTAGACAGCCAGTAAGCCAGCCAGCCAGTCAGTCAGCCAGCCAGTCAGTCAGCCAGTCAGTCAGTCAATGAGTCAGTCAGCCAGCCAGCTAGACAGCCAGTCAGCCAGCCAGCCAGTCAGTCAGCCAGCCAGTCAGTCAATGAGTCAGTCAGCCAGCCAGCTAGACAGCCAGTCAGCCAGCCAGCCAGTCAGTCAGCCAGCCAGCGCGCCCCAAAGACTCACCAGCTCGTACTGTGCCTGTGCCTGCTCGAAGAATCCGTGCTGCTCGTAGGCGATGGCGATGTTGGTCTCTGTGTAGCGTGAACGCTTCATGAACAACCCCGCCCACATGTCCTCCTCCTTCAGCAGCCAGTACAGGTCACACAGCGCGTCCATCACATCCTGATAACAACAACAGACATCACATCCTGATAACAACAACAGACATTGCATCCTGATAACACAGCGCGTCCATCACATCCTGATAACAACAACAGACATTGCATCCTGATAACACAGCGCGTCCATCACATCCTGATAACACAGAGCATCCATCACATCCTGATAACAACACAGAGCATCCATCACATCCTGATAACAACACAGCGCATCCATCACATCCTGATAACAACACAGAGCATCCATCACATCCTGATAACACAGAGCATCCATCACATCCTGATAACAACACAGAGCATCCATCACATCCTGATAACAACAGACATCACATCCTGATAAACAGACAACACAGAGCATTCTTCACATCCTGATAAACACAGAGCATCCATCACATCCTGATAGAAACAGACAACAGACATCACCCATCATATTCAGACACACAAAGACAGCAGAGTCTTTAATGTTCTGACAAATACCAGTGACACAGAGAGTCTATCATCCTCTGACATACATGTACAAACAACACAGAGTTTTCATCATCCTCTGACATACATGTACAAACAACACAGAGTTTTCATCATCCTCTGACATACATGTACAAACAACACACAGTTTTCATCATCCTCTGACATACATGTACAAACAACACAGAGTTTTCATCATCCTCTGACATACATGTACAAACAACACAGAGTTTTCATCATCCTCTGACATACATGTACAAACAACACACAGTTTTTATCATCCTCTGACATACATGTACAAACAACACAGAGTTTTCATCATCCTCTGACATACATATACAAACAACACACAGTTTTCATCATCCTCTGACATACATGTACAAACAACACAGAGTTTTCATCATCCTCTGACATACATGTACAAACAACACAGAGTTTTCATCATCCTCTGACATACATGTACAAACAACACACAGTTTTCATCATCCTCTGACATACATGTACAAACAACACAGAGTTTTCATCATCCTCTGACATACATATACAAACAACACACAGTTTTCATCATCCTCTGACATACATATACAAACAACACACAGTTTTCATCATCCTCTGACATACATGTACAAACAACAAAGAGTTTTCATCATCCTCTGACATACATGTACAAACAACACACAGTTTTCATCATCCTCTGACATACATGTACAAACACAACAAAGTCCATCCATATATACAGACAACACAGAGCCATTAACACTTCACTCCTAAAATGAAAAACAGAACCCAAAGAAATCATATGATAAACTCAAGACTGCTCCTGAAAGTAATAATACAATTAGTAATATAAAAAAAAACACCGCCACCACACCCACTTACCCCCCCCCCCCCCCCCCCCCCCCCCCCCCCCAATAATAAAACCTGAAAAAAACAAACTTGGTTTATTTCTTTAACATTTTGTTCATAAGCAGCTTTCTAACACCTAGTCTTCTTACACAGCAGGGGAACCCTATCTCAAAGCACAAACACACACTTTGCCAGACTTCTCTTACTGTTCACACCTGTGTGCACACATAAGTACTGCAGCAGTTATTTGCTGTTACTGTAAGCAGCGTTGAGCATGGTTACCAGATGGATGTGTGACCGTTTGCGCACCTTGCCTTCAGTATAGTCCCCCAGTTCACCCAGCTGTAAACGGGTACCTGTCCTCTTTAGGGTCAGGGAAAGTAAAGCAGCGAGGGAGAGGAGATGAGCGCCACCCTCAATATGCTGGCCCCTGGAGAAGCAGAGGTCTCTGACGCCTCACTCCCCTACGACCACACAGGTTATGGGACACCTTTACCTTTTTCACCTTTACCATCAGATATACTACCGAAACCTATCTCTTGCCTATCCATATTCTAACCGCCTAGGTTATGGGACACCTTTACCTTTATTTACCTGTCATACAGGTACAGAGCTCACTCACCTGCTGCCCGCTGCCCGCCTGAGGCTCGAACTCGTACTCGCTGCCGGGTCGGGTGCGGAGGGCGGGGGTGGGGGAGCTCTCGTACACCATCTGCTCCAGCAGCAGACAGGACTGGTGCCACAGGTTGTGGTTACGCCCCAGATACTGCACACCACACACACACACACACACACACACACACACACACACACACACACACACACACACACACACACACATATGCACACACACACACACACATACACATAAAAATTTGATTTGATTTGATTTGAGTTCACACACACACACACATAAAAATTTGATTTGATTTCACACACACACACACACACACACACACACACACACACACACACACACACACACACACACATCAGACAGTGTTGCTAATCACAAGCCATGCATCTCAATGATGGGATAGCCTAGTGGTCAGAACATTGCGCTCGCAATGTGACGACGGCAAGGGGATTTTTCTCCTAGAGTTAACTCAGATGACGGGAAAGCTGAACACACTGACCATACAAACTCAAAAAAACAACAAACACAAAACAACAACAACAATAATAAACCTGAAACTATCCACCAGAATAAGCACAGCTGCTGGGGATGCAGGGAAGGGGACAGGCATTAATGATGTGTGAAAGCGATAAAAAAACAAAAACAAACAAAACTAAAACAACTGTTTCCCCCCCGCCCAACAAAAGCCAAGAAGAGATGCAGGAATACGGACACTAATGATGCAAACGCTAAAAACTGACCAAATAAGAACCCAAACAAAAACAAACAAAACCCCAAACAAAACTGACAATCCCTCTCAAAACAAAAGAAAAAAAACAAACCCAACTACTGACAAAACCCTCTCAACCCCTCCCCCCAAAAACACCCCACAGACCTTGAGCGAGACGTGGTTGATGGGGATGGGGGGCAGGCAGAGGGAGGCAGCCTCCAGGAAGGTGTGGATGGCGCTGAGGGGGCAGTCTTTCTGGGGGGCGTGGCTGCCGCTGCAGAAGAAGGGCACCAGGTTCACCCCCAACGCCTGCTGCCCCTTCTCCCCCACCACCTTCCACACGCGCGGCAGCAGCGACAGCCAGCAGCTGTGGGCCAGCTCCGTGCTGCTGTGACACAGCTGGGTCAGGGCTGTCAGGTACTGCACCGTCTGGGGGGGAGACATCACAGCAATGTTTGTCGGTTAGGGGGTGTGTTGTGGTGATGGTGGTGGTGGTAATGGTGGTGGTGGTGATGATGATGGTGGTGGTGGTTGATATGATAATAGTTGTGGTGGTTGGTGTGATGATGATGATGGTGGTGAAGATGATGACAATGATGGTAGCAGTGGTGGTGGTGTGATGATGATGATGGTGGTGGTGGAAGTTGACGTGATGATAATGATGATGGTGATGATGATGGTGGTTTTGGTAATTGTTTAGATCATGATAATAAAGGTGGTAGCTGGTGTGATGATAATGATGGTGGTAGTTGTGATAACGATGATGATGGTGATGTTACACCACAATGTTGCTGTGGCATGAATGGGTGGGTGCTGATATGTACTTTACTGTCTGAAGAAACTCACAACAAAATCACTGTAATTCATGACATACAATAATAATCATAATAGAAATGATTTAAAAAAGCAACAAAAATTATACTGATGATGTTGTGAGTGCCATGTAAACCCTAAATCCATAACAACAGCAACAACAGAAAGCCTTGGCCCCCAAACAAAAAGCTGCAGCAGACTTCAAGCAAACTTACACAGAAAAAAAACAAACACTTCAAAGCAGGACCACTAATGAGAATAAAAACATCTTTCGCTTAAAAGGTGTATTCACATGACATTTTTCACACCAGGCTTTCGACTCACTAACTGTATCTAATGTAATGATGAGAAGAAAAAGGCACATAAAATAGTCAAACTACATTAAGCACACACACACACACATACACACACACACACACACACACACACACACACACACACAGATAAACACACACACACACACACACAGATAAACACACACACACATACAGACACATCACACACCTTGATTTCGCGACAGGAGTCGAGGAATTTGTTTTGTCGCTGGAGGAGGGAGTGCAGGCTCTGTTTGGGGGGTCCCCCCCCCTCCCCATCCATCTCCATCTTCTTCTCAAGCTTCTCCAGCTCCTCCTGGAACAGGGGACATAACTCAACTCCCTGCACTGACAACACGTGATGGGATATGGCGTGAAACAGAGGGGTAAGTATATATATAGAGAGGAATGTGGAATTACTTTTCTCTTTCTGTTTGTTTCTTTTTGTGTTTTTAGTCTCATTAATCTTGCTATCTTCTTTTTTCTTCCTTTCTTTTATTCATTTATTTACTTATTCAGCCAATCGGTAACGACGCATCATATTTCCATAATTGTAGCTACGATTTTCAGGCAGCGTGTTTTTAATTCAAGTATCATGATACGATAATGTGTGGCTTGTACCCGCTTGAATTTCCCCGTCCTTGAGATAAGAAAGTGTTTTGAATTTGAATTAGAATGTGTATACATGATATATTGGCTGGTGTTTGTGTTTTCTCTATTTTTTGTACTTCATTGTGGTGATTGTGTGTGAAGCAGAGGATGATTCCATTACCATGATATGATTATGTGTATACGCTATATATTGGCATGATTTTTTCTCTGTTTTTTTGTATTTCGCTGTGGTGAGTGTGTGTGAGGCTGCCTGCCTGCCTGCCTGCCCGCTGGTGCTGCCTCTTTAACATACAAAACCCGAACCTCTTTGACGTCAGCGGGGGGGTCGATCATCTCGACGTCCATGCTCTCCTCCTTGATGTGCATGATGCTGGCGAAGGTGGCGCGCTCCTGGCTGTCGGCCATGTGGATCACCGACGACGCTGACGGCAGCAGGTTCATAGGGGAGGAACTCTGGATGGCTGTGCCGCTAACCGCCACCAGCAACAGCAGCTGTGAACACGGAAAAAGGAGGGGGCTGGGCTTTTTTCTTTTTTAAAAGGAGGGTGCTGGGGGGGGGGTTCTTTTTTTAAAGAAGTAGTGTGCTGGTTTTTTTTTTTCTTTTTTTCAAAAAAGTAGTGTGCTGGGTTTTTCTTCCTTTGTTAAAAAAAGTAACGTACTGGGGTTTTTTTCTTCTTTTTTTAAAGAAGTAGTGTACTGTGTTTCTAACTCTGAAGCCTTTTCTATGAAGGAACACTGGCTGTTCTCACATGATATGCCACAATGATACCCATCAGAAGAATGATCACTATATGAAGCTTTGTCTTCATCAAGCTGCAGGTGCTTCCCAAAGTGTCAGATAAACATAAAAAACAGTACAAACAATATATAAGCAACATATCTAAAGACACTTGACACAAACATGCATACATAACCAGCAATGTTGTTTATGAGTTATGCTTGTAGGAATGAGGTGAAGAAAAAACTAACCCCCCCCCCCCGCAAAAAAAAAGAAACAACCAACAACAACAAAAACTCTGATAGAAACCATCAATGATAAATGCTATAAAAGAAACAAATACCAAACATGTAACCACAGCACAGACCCCTATGACAATAATGAATCACATCAACTTTTACATAAATAAATCATATGTACTGGAACATATCTACACGATTAACAGCAAATAAATTCAGATACTTCACAAAACAAAACTTCATACACTACATAACAGTACATCCAAAGCATATGGATTCAACACTCCAGTCACTCCAACACCAGCAGTGGTGGCAGCAGAGCTCACCTCGATGCACTGCTTGATCCAGTAGTGTGTGCCCATGTTCTCCCAGTTCTGAGAGCACACAATGTACATCAGTCGCTCGTACACTCGCCGAGCAATGCTTCGGTCAAACACCTGCAAAAAGACAGCACAGGGTCAAGGCTCTTGCAGGTAAAGTCAAATTCAGAAAACCAATGGGTACATAAACTTTTGGATCATCTGTTGAACATTTTTCTTTACCTCTTAAAGCCCAACATAAAACAAAACAGAAAAAAAAACAGGAGACAAGTCTGAAAAAAACCCAGTTGTATTGAACTGTACACTACTTTCAGTTGAGGCAGATTTCTCTGCAAAAAATTCAGGCTGCTCTCTTTTTCTACAATATTTCTGCCATGGTCAACACACTTTTGTTGCCATGGGTTCCTTTCCATCTGCTGAATGTGTTATGCACATGGGGCCTCTGTGTGGTGATCTCTCATCCGAAAGACCAGCACCCAGATTACCACTTCAGATCTAATGCTAATAGATTGGGGGAAAATGTGGGTTTAAATAAAAATTTAACTGTGTCTTCTCACTTCCTAGGAAGGTGCATAACCTCTATACCCCTGATCTAAAAAATGGATCAGACAAAAATGGTGTTAAAATTGACATGTCAGACCTCTGGGTATTTTTTTTTTATATGATAAGGAATGTTCTGAATGGCAAAGAAAAACAAGCCAACAAAAGCCTAAATAGAAAAATAAAAGCATTTCTGTTTTAAATATTAGTGTGAGGAAACTTTTCTCCATTGACTTTTGCATGAAGATGGGGTGATCATATAACCATGCCTTTATGATTTGTTCTTCTCTCCTCAATGCACTCCCTCATCAGGTGGGGTGTGCAGTGCCTGCTCTTCTCCTGTGCTTGTCACTCTGCAGGAGGTCTGCCCACTGGCCTCAGCTGACTGTTCCAAATTCACAGCCCTTTTTTTGTACAGGATATATACTGTATGTGTTTGTGTTTCCGTAACCCACCAAAGGCTGGCATGACTATGGGATGTTTACCTACAAATAAAATCTTCTGAATGCCAAAAAAAAAAAAAAAAAAAAAATCTTCTGAATGCATATATACACAAAGAGAAACAAGGCACTGGCCGGTTTGCACTTTCTGATGACCTAGGAAACAATAATAATCTCCACCTTTACTTCCCCAGATGCCTCTGCTAAGATTCAAACTTAGGACTTCATGAACCAACATGACAGAAATGAAACCTCTTAACCACTCGGCTCAAGTCTTTGTCATCTTTTCTCCATTACTGAGGACTGACCTCCACAAACTTCTGGCGGATGGAGGGCTGGTTGCAGCGCAGTCCTGTGAGGAAGGCTTGTTCCAGCTTGGAGGTCAGCTCACTGCCACTCAGACTTTCATCCCTGCACAACGCATTGTATTTATCTATCTTATTCTGTTATATCCAGCATAATGGAATGGCATGCACCACTCAGACTTTCATCCCTGCACAACGCATTTCATTTTATTTATCTTATTCTCTTATATCCAGCATAATGGAATGGCATGCACCACTCAGACTTTCATCCCTGCACAACGCATTGTATTTATTTATCTTATTCTGTTATATCCAGCATAATGGAATGGCATGCACCACTCAGACTTTCATCCCTGCACAACGCATTGTATTTATTTATCTTATTCTGTTATATCCAGCATAATGGAATGGCATGCACCGCTCAGACTTTCATCCCTGCACAACGCATTGTATTTATTTATCTTATTCTGTTATATCCAGCATAATGGAATGGCATGCACCATGCAGATAATTTCCTTACATCTCATTCTAGCTACTGATGATTTATTTATTCATTTAATAATTTTATTCTTTTATAGCGAGGATAATGGAATAAGCACTCATGTGCTTTTTTAAATCCAGTCCCCATGTGTATGGAGTTTTGTAAATCTTGTCATCTGTTCCCACCGGCACACAATGGCCTACTCTTACGAAAAGTGGGACAGGATTTAATGTGTGCTGATGTGATATACCATGCATTTGAAAATGATACTAAATTAAAAACGCTGACAAATATCTAACTAAGCCATCTATGTTTCCAAAATTCATTTAAAGCAAACTGCCAAAATTGGTAATTCATTGCAGAAATATGAAACAATGCTCAAAATAGCGAGATCTGGTTGAATGTGTCCACGTGCTCTCACTCAAACCATGGAAAGTACCATAATACAAGAATGCCAGTATAAGAGAACCACTGTGATCAGCCACACTGTAAAACAAAACAGAAGCGCTGATAATAAGAATTGACACAACTGCTTTCAGGCCATAGATGAATGAATGCTGTGGGCTGTGAAGGCAGGGACCTCACCACACAGCCAGTACTTTACCTGTACATTTTTTTTTTTTGTTTTTTCTTTTTTTGTTTACCAGTTTAAAAAAGTTCTTTATTTACCTGTAGATCAAAAAAAAAAAAATCTTATCATCATTTATTGTTTTTACCTGTAGATGTAGTTGACGAGGTCGAGGAACTGGGCAGTCAGCTCGTGGTCGTCAGGAAAACGTCGCTCCACGTTGAGCATGAGCTTGATGAGCAGACAGGCCTTGTCCTTCACCTGGGGTGCCTGGTTGATCTCACGCTGTGTCTGCAACACACAGGTGTGCATACAACACCTTTCATTCTACACACCACCCACCCAACACAGCACTGCATGAACAACAATGCCAGTACGCTTGGATTTGGTTGCTTTATAAGATTCAGCGCTATACAAATTCATTGTATTATTATTATTACTACAGCAGAAATGGTGATAGAACAATCATACGATGCAATGAGTAGTAAACCTTTAACTTGCATGTGCATGGAGAAGGGACTCTGCCTATTTTTTAACTTATAAAATTTCTGAACCCTCTCCTTTGACCCATGAATGCACACAATCTCATATATACATACATACATACATACATACATACATACATACATACATACATACATACATACATACATATATGTATATATATATATATACATATATATTATATATATATATATATATATATATATATATATATATATATATATATATATATATATATATAAACATATATATGAAGTCATTAAAACCTGCAGTCTCGAGTGAACATGCTGTTCCATATCTGCCATAGAATTTATAAAAGGGATGCTTGACTGTAAGTGTATACCTTTATTTTACCTTTACCTGCTGTATGCACATCCCAATGCACACCATACTTTCAAAGACCTTCATACAAAATACACAAGCAACAGGTGTTTACAACTAACCTCTTTGCCATTTGTGACACTGGATCAATGGCAGAGTCCAATACACTTTGGCAAATCATGTACAGGTCATTTTCTTGAAAAATTACTCCTTTTTTCTGTTTCCTGTTTTTCATAGCAAGTGCTGGTGTTCCAAACATGAGAAGAAAAGACGACAGAGGAAAGGGGAACAGAACGGCAGAGGATCAGGAAACCAAGGAAGAGAAACAGTAGGCTGCACGAGAAACAGTAGGCCGCACGAGAAACAGTAGGCCGCACGAAAAACAGTAGGCCGCACGAGAAACAGTAGGCCGCACGAGAAACAGTAGGCCGCACGAGAAACAGTAGGCCGCACGAGAAACAGTAGGATGTATGGGGAAAAAGCTGGATGCATGGGGAAAAGCTGGATGCATGGGAAAAAGCTGGATGCATGAGAAAAAGCTGGATGCATGGGGAAAAGCTGGATGCATGGGAAAAAGCTGGATGCATGGGAAAAAGCTGGATGCATGGGAAAAAGCTGGATGCATGGGGAAAAGCTGGATGCATGGGAAAAAGCTGGATGCATGGGAAAAAGCTGGATGCATGAGAAAAAGCTGGATGCATGGGGAAAAGCTGGATGCATGGGAAAAAGCTGGATGCATGAGAAAAAGCTGGATGCATGGGGAAAAGCTGGATGCATGAGAAAAAGCTGGATGCATGGGAAAAAGCTGGATGCATGAGAAAAAGCTGGATGCATGAGAACAAGCTGGATGCATGAGAACAAGCTGGATGCATGGGAAAAAGCTGGATGCATGGGAAAAAGCTGGATGCATGAGAACAAGCTGGATGCATGAGAACAAGCTGGATGCATGGGAAAAAGCTGGATGCATGAGAACAAGCTGGATGCATGAGAACAAGCTGGATGCATGGGAAAAAGCTGGATGCATGGGAAAAAGCTGGATGCATGAGAAAAAGCTGGATGCATGGGGAAAAGCTGGATGCATGGGAAAAAGCTGGATGCATGGGAAAAAGCTGGATGCATGAGAACAAGTACGGGTCTTCAGGGACGAAGACGATTCCCACAAGTGACAGATAAAGGAAGAGGCAGGAAAGAGAGACAACCTATTTCTGCACATCCATCTTGTCACTGACCTTCAACTTGACCCAGTCCTCGACCATCTTGGTGATGGCCTTCATGACCTTGTTGTCGGGCGTTTTCTCGATGAGGCCGGTGAGGATGGTGCCGATGAAGCTTTTCTTCATGTCCTGACTCATCACCCCCACTCTGTTCTTCACCAGGTCAAGAGCCAGGATCAGCAGCTCACTGGCCAGGGCTGCAGTACAGTGCAATACATCACATACAGCCTATGGTGCAGTGTGGGGGTCCAAACGGATTACAAATGTTTACAAGCTATGTTGAAGTCATACCATATCATGGTGAAAGGGCATCACTTGTGAAGCCTAAAAATCCATAAATCACCCTGTTTTGTGCCCCGTTGCCATGGAAAAAATCCGACATGGCTACCAGAACTAAATGTTTCTAACTTTTGAACCTTTTCATTTCTGGTAAGTACAAGAAATCGGTCTTTCAAGACACGTTCTACAATCTAAATTCTTTAAATTTACCATAGGAAATCTCCATATCGATGCCTCAGAGCAAGAAAGGTCTACCGGCAGAGTTGCCATTTTCAAAAGTTTCAAGATATGCTCACTTGAAAAGTTTGAAAGGTCAGAACAAATTGAGGATTGAATGGAAGCGTTCGGTTTTCGGAGAGAGGAAGGGCATTCATGCTATCTTTACCATAGTATGTTTGTGTTGTAATACATGTAGAAGAAACGCCATGATAGCAAAAACACTGGCAGTGAAGCCAGACCACCCATGTCTGCAGAGAAATTACAGCAGAACTGGCACTTCCTCCCATGCAAACATGGCATGGCGATTAGCTTGACCCTTTTTCCCAGATAAGATCACTCTCCAGCCACCAGTGTTCCCACGCAAGAACCACACGGCATCCAGGCCCGCCAGTGTTGCGTAAACTCTGCCCAGTGGTCCTAGTGTATCCCTTCCCATGCAAGAAGGTTTTGCACAGCTGAAGTCCTTCCTTACACAAATTACCAGGTTAATTGGCACTACAGCCTTTAGAGCAAAAGCGGAGTGCCGTGTAGTCGTCCCTTTTACCATGAGAAATTCACTCAGGCAGTTTTGTGCAAGAACGGTTTTCTTCAAATATTTTTAAAATTAATAAAAAAATCATTTTATCGTTTTGTCATCTGAAAGTTTACAGTAAAATCTACCAAATATCAAAATATTGAAAATTGGTATTTTTTTCAGATAAACCGTTCTTGCTCTGAGGCATCAATATTTGCATTCAGCAATCTTTTTTTTTTTTTTTTTTTTTTTAAACTAAAATCAACAACTTGATTTTGGCCAGTTTTTTTGTTTTTTTTAATCTGTGTCCTCCCTTAAAACAACATCTGTAAATCTTGATAATACCACCCCTCCCCCTCCCCCCCAACTCCTACTTTTTAAAAACAAAAAGGAAAATGAGAAACAGCAGCTCCAAAAGGAAGCAGCACACGTTCAAAGCCATGAAACAGAATGAAAGACAGGGCGCCATACAGACAAGTGGTTAGAGAGTTGCTCTTGTGGTCTGACGGTCGGGGATCCAGCCACCACAGAGGGGCTTGTCTCAGGGAATCTTACCCTGGAGTTAACATCAATGCTGACTCCACTTCCCCCGAAATCCTTCAGATGAGACTATAATCTAAAAACCTATGTGCAAGGGCAGACAGAACACCTTACGCACCTATTAAAAACACGTTTCCTCTTTCAAAAGAGTAGGCCATTTTAAGTCAATAGTAACGACACAATTTTTTTTTTTAAATGCACACACACAAGTGTTGTTTAGACACCATCCCCAAAGTCGGAATGTGGCTACCTTAACAGTGGGTCAACATGGCTGCAGACCCCAAATCTCACCATTGGTCAACCACAGAGCCCTAGCTGAGGAACAGGGTAAAAAGATTTTAAAAAGAGATCATACAGAAAACAGAGGCTCAGACATACTGGGTGTGGCCTCCTGGCTAGTGGGCTGCAGATGCTCCCGTGCCATCTTGTGCATGACCTTCATGAAGGTGGTGATGAGGCGGTCGATGTAGGCCACGTTGTTCTGACACGCCGCCTTCAGGATCATCAGCGTGCTGAACAGCTGAGAGGGCGAACCGTTGGGGGCCCTGTCCACAGTGACACACCTTCATACACACCTGGCCACAGTGACACACCTTCATACACACCTTAGACACCTGTCCACAGTGACACACCTTCATACACACCTGTTAGACACCTGGCCACAGTGACACACCTTCATACACACCTGTTAGACACCTGGCCACAGTGACACACCTTCATACACACCTTAGACACCTGGCCACAGTGACACACCTTCATACACACATGTTAGGGCCCTGTCCACAGTCACACACCTTCATACACACATGTTAGGGCCCTGTGCACAGTGACACACCTTCATACACACCTTAGACACCTGTCCACAATGACACACCTTCATACACACCTGTTAGGGCCAATCCAATCCAATCCAATTATGTTGCTTATAGCCCCGCCGACCACATAGGCCATGTAGGGCTCAATACAAAAAAAAATGACTTTGCTACAGGACTGCCAAAACAAATCCAAGTATAAAAAACACAGCAGTACTAACTTCTCATAGCTGGCCAGTCCCTCATAGATGACCTTGCTAACAGAGGCGTACAGAACATGACATCAATACTGATTTTTAGCTTTCTCAGTATTTCTTCCATGTTATCTCAATACAAAACAAAAAAAGACTTAGCTACACGACTGCCCACACACAGCACATCAGCACTCACTTTTCATAGCTGGTCAGCCCCTTGTAGATGACATTGCTAACAGAGGAATACAGTGATTTTCCTGCCCATTTTCTCAATACAAAACAAAAAAAGACCTAGCCACACAACTGCCCACACAAACCCAGGTACACACACAGCACATCAGCACTCACTTTTCATAGCTGGTCAGCCCTTGTAGATGACATTGCTAACAGAGGTATACAGTGATCTTCCTGCCAATTTTCTTAATACAAAAAACAAACCCAGGTATACAAAACACAGCACAGTGATGCTCACTTCTCATAGCTAGTCAGCCCCTCATAGATGACCTTGCTGACAGAGGCGTTTAGGTGATTTTTAACAACACACTCACTTTTCATAGCTGGTCAGCCCCTCATAGATGACCTTGCTGACCGAGGCGTACAGGTGATTTTTAACAACACACAGCACACTATTACTCACTTTTCATAGCTGGTCAGCCCCTCATAGATTACCTTGCTGACCGAGGCGTACAGGTGATTTTTAACAACACACAGCACACTATTACTCACTTTTCATAGCTGGTCAGCCCCTCATAGATGACCTTGCTGACCGAGGCGTACAGGTGATTTTTAACAACACAAAACACTCACTTTTCATAGCTGGTCAGCCCCTCATAGATGACCTTGCTGACCGAGGCGTACAGGTTCTCCAGCTCCTCGTACTTGGAGGCCACATTGGAGCTGCAGGCCTCTGTGGGGAAGTGTCCGGTGAGGCGCGACAGCAGGCTGTGCACGCAGCGAATCACCTTGTTGTTGCCGCACTGCATGCACTGGCTGATGCTCTTCTGCAGGGGCTTGAACATCGCCAGGATCTGCTCCTTCTTCTGCATTGTAAAACAGACAGGTTTGGAGGAGGGTGAGCATTTTTGGACTCTGTGTATGTGATGTTCACACTACACACACACACTACACACACACACTACACACACACACACACACAAACACACACCATACCCCCCCCCTCCCCCACACACACTACACACACCAACACACACACACACACACCACACACAAACACACCCACACACACCAACACACACCCATACCCACACCCACCTACCCACCCACACACACACAGAAACACACACACTACAGACACACACCCACACATACGTGCACCCACCCACATACCCACACCCACACATACGTGCACCCACCCACATACCCACACCCACACATACATGCACCCACCCACATACCCACACACACACATACGTGCACCCACACTACACCACCACACACACACACACACACACACCACACTACCACCCTCCACACACACTACGTGCACCCACACTACACAACACACACACACACCCCCCCCTTCACACACACTACACACATACACACTACACACCACACTACACACATACACACACACAACACTACACACACACACACTACACACACACACACTACACACACAGACACTACACACAGACACTAACACACCACACACCCACACTACACACAGACACAACCCCCCCTTCACACACACTACACACACACACAACAGGCCTCTGACCAGGATGGAGAGGAGGTAGGTGAGGAGCTCCAGCGCGGTGCAGATGTTGCTGTAGTTGGGTTGCTGCGTCTGCACCGAGGCCAGCACCTTCTCCAGCCACGCCGTCTTCAGCTCCGTCCCCAGCCACACGTCCGGCTTCAGCACCACCTTCACCAGGCCCACGCAGCGCCGCGACAACTGCTCCCCCTGAGACCCTATCACCCCCGACGCCTCGTTCACCTGTCAGCAAGGCAGGTGAGGTGAAAGGTCACTGGTCGTTGTAGCAAATATGTATTGAGGGAGTTAAACCTTTATGTTAAGACATCTTGAATAGCTGCATCTGAGAGAACACTTTGTTTGCCTTCAACGGTGTCTGGAATGAATGGGCGCCTCTCATTTCCAAGTGGATACTTTATCTTTGGGTCTTTGTGGTGTTAAAACGCATCTTGCATGGTTGCATATTGTTTTTCAGAGGGAACTTCATTTCAGGACTTAACGATATTCCACAGCAATTATTTCCACTGAATCATCCAGCAAGTTGCACTGAATCAATTTGATAACTGCCATTTTTCACACACACACACACACACACACACACACACACACACACACACACACATACACACACACACACACACACACACACACACACACACACACATCCATGGCAATCCAGCAAGTTGCACTGAATCAATTTGATAACTGCCATTTCACACACACACACACACAATCCATGGCAATCCAGCAAGTTGCACTGAATCAATTCAATAACTGCCATTTTTCACACACACACACACACATCCATGGCAATCCAGCAAGTTACACTGAATCAATTTGATAACTGCCATTTTTCACACACCACACACACACACACACACACACACACACACACACACACACACACACACACACATGCATGCCCTACACACTGACCACCCCCACTTACCTGGCAGGCCATTCTCAGGAGGAAGTTGACCACTGCTTCGCAATGCTGTTTTTCAATGGGCTTGTTCAAATCAGTCAAGCTACGTCCACTCTGAAAAGCCACATAAGACAACATCTTTAATTTCATTTTTAAAAAATTTAACTTCCCCCCCCTCTCCAAATTACAACAAACACCCCCCCTCCCCTATTTGTGAGGCGGGCACACAAATGGTGGTTTTTAACTTGCTTTTTTTGTTTTCTGCTTTGTTTTGAACTTGCCTCTCTCTTCACTCCCTCAGCAGTCACTGAGGTGCTGCATGAGTTTTTCAGGCAGTCAGTCACCAAACACAGCGGAGCCCATGCCATTCCAGGTGGCAGGATGCATACTAGGTATGTTTGTGTCATTCATGCACCAGTCACAACTGGCTTACTACTCTTCTAAGAAAAGTAGATGGGGTTAAAAAATGTGAACAAAAAAGATTGCATACATTGCATGTGGGAACTAGGTTTATAGTCTCATCAGAAGAACTCTGAGGAGTGAGTCAATGCCAATGTTGACTCTGGGCGAAAGACCCATTTTCAATGGGTACCTCTGAGGAGGCTCAACCCAGCCCTCAGGTAGCATCACATCAAGAGCGTGGCAATAGACTATCCACTAGGCTTACCTGCCCCTAATGTTTAGTTTAACACATATCACATACACGACTACTGCACCCACCAAAACAATCACAAGCTGATGCTGAAGTTGGAAGTTTCCAAACTTCTATATCTGAGCAATGCTTGAACATTGACTGATAAAACCCCCTGTATTTTGCCCTTAATTAACCACGCATACACACTACAAGACCAGACAGAACTCTGAAGACATATGTAACACTTAAAGTCCAACCTGAAAACAAGTGGTTTGATTTTTTTAAGGGGGTGCGTGTGTCTGACAGTCACTTTTTTTTTAATAAAAAAAGACAAGATAAAAGCAACACTTAAAATTAAAGATTTGAAACAAAAACCCATACCTCAAACTGACAGTTCCCCCCCCCCCCCCCCCCCCCCAAAATCAACGAAGTTGTGGAGACAAGTTGTCAATTTTTCACATATTTTAATCAACCAAAATTGTCTAAAGTCTTCACAAATTACAGTCCACTATGTGGAGGAGAGTGCCCATACTACAATCCCTGAAATAGTGAACAGTTCACTACGGTTTTATTTTAAAAAAAACTTTTATATCGAGGATAGTGGAATAAGCACTCATGTGCTTTTTTCATCCAGTCCCCATGTGTATGCAGTTTTGTAAATCTTGTCATCTGTTCCCACAGGCACACAATAGCCTACTCTTATGAAAACTGGAACAGGATTTAACATGTGCGCAAGATGTTCTGCGCGCATTCATACATGGGGTCTCGGTTTATAGTCTCGAACGGGAATCGAACCAGGGTTGTCAAATTGCGAGCGTAATGTTCTGACCACGAGGCTATCCCGTCTCCCTATGTGGAGTAGTGTGCCCATACTACAAGGAGAGTACCCATACTACAAGGAGAGTGCCCATACTACAAGAAGAGTGCCCATACTACAAGAAGAGTGCCCATACTACAAGAAGAGTGCCCATACTACAAGAAGAGTGCCCATACTGCATGAAGAGTGCCCATACTACAAGAAGAGTGCCCATATTACAAGGAGAGTGCCCATACTGCATGAAGAGTGCCCATACTACAAGAAGAGTGCCCATACTGCATAAAGAGTGCCCATACTGCATGAAGAGTGCCCATACTACAAGGAGAGAGCCCATACTACAAGAAGAGTGCCCATACTACAAGAAGAGTGCCCATACTGCATGAAGAGTGCCCATACTACAAGAAGAGTGCCCATACTGCATGAAGAGTGCCCATACTACAAGGAGAGTGCCCATACTACAAGGAGAGTGCCCATACTGCATGAAGAGTGCCCATACTACAAGGAGAGTGCCCATACTACAAGGAGAGTGCCCATACTGCATGAAGAGTGCCCATACTACAAGGAGAGTGCCCATACTGCATGAAGAGTGCCCATACTACAAGGAGAGTGCCCATATTACAAGGAGAGTGCCCATATTACAAGGAGAGTGTGCCCATACTACAAGAAGAGTGCCCATACTACAAGGAGAGTGCCCATATTACAAGGAGAGTGCCCATATTACAAGGAGAGTGTGCCCATACTACAAGAAGAGTGCCCATACTACAAGGAGAGTGTGCCCATACGACATGAAGAGTGCCCAGACTACAATTCCTACAAGCGTGAAGCAGCAGCTAACAGCCAGCAGAACTGTGCAGCAGCTAACAGCCAGCAGAACTGTGCAGCAGCTAACCGCCAGCAGAACTGTGCAGCAGCTAACCGCCAGCAGAACTGTGCAGCAGCTAACCGCCAGCAGAACTGTGCAGCAGCTAACAGCCAGCAGAACTGTGCAGCAGCTAACAGCCAGCAGAACTGTGCAGCAGCTAACAGCCAGCAGAACTGTGCAGCAGCTAACAGCCAGCAGAACTGTGCAGCAGCTAACAGCCAGCAGAACTGTGCAGCAGCTAACAGCCAGCAGAACTGTGCAGCAGCTAACCGCCAGCAGAACTGTGCAGCAGCTAACAGCCAGCAGAACTGTGCAGCAGCTAACCGCCAGCAGAACTGTGCAGCAGCTTGCAGCCAGCAGAACTGTGCAGCAGCTAACAGCCAGCAGAACTGTGCAGCAGCTAACAGCCAGCAGAACTGTGCAGCAGCTAACAGCCAGCAGAACTGTGCAGCAGCTAACAGCCAGCAGAACTGTGCAGCAGCTAACAGCCAGCAGAACAGTGCAGCAGCTAACCGCCAGCAGAACTGTGTGCAGCAGGGCAAGCCAGCCTCACCTCAGAGCCTGTTCCTGTGGAGTGGCGGGCGCGTTTCTCTGAGGAACCGCTGTCCGAAGTGGAGGGTCTCTTGACGCCGCCGCCACTCCCTGATGGGGAGTCCACTGCAGCCTGGAGCACCAACCGCTCAGGTCATCAACAGCCCTATCTTCCACCTCATCTATCTACTTATGCTTCTGTCTAACAAGCTTTGCTCAGGTCATCAACAGCCCTATCTTCCACCTCATCTATCTACTTATGCTTCTGTCTAACAAGCTTTGCTCAGGTCATCAACAGCCCTATCTTCCACCTCATCTATCTACTTATGCTTCTGTCTAACAAGCTTTGCTCAGGTCATCAACAGCCCTATCTTCCACCTCATCTATCTACTTATGCTTCTGTCTAACAAGCTTTGCTCAGGTCATCAACAGCCCTATCTTCCACCTCATCTATCTACTTAAGCTTCTGTCTAACAAGCTTTGCTCAGGTCATCAACAGCCCTATCTTCCACCTCATCTATCTACTTATGCTTCTGTCTAACAAGCTTTGCTCAGGTCATCAACAGCCCTATCTTCCACCTCATCTATCTACTTATGCTTCTGTCTAACAAGCTTTGCTCAGGTCATCTACATCCCTATCTTCCACATATGTGGCGCTCCACCATGAAATGAGTCGCTTAGCACATTACCCAATTTTGTGCTAGGAGCCTTTAAAGGCAGGTAGGGGTCAAGTTGTCAATTTTGTGATTTTGATTGATTATTAAACTAGATCTGTTTATTTACCTTATAATGAAATATCGAGGCATCATTTTTATTCCTTTTGCTTTTAAATGTGTTTTGAAAATACCAAAACACTCATTCTGACAACCTGTTACTAAAATAAACTTGCCCGTTTCTCATTTTGTGACATCCTGCAGTCTATCATTTCAATTTGTAATAATGTTGCACAGAATTGTCCGATTTTCAATCTGTTTTTTGTATTTGATAGCCACTTTATTGCACAATAAGAGCATGTCAATAACTAAAAATTGACCTCATGTGCACTCCGTCTCATTATGTGGTGGAGCGTCACATATTCTATCTAAGCTTCTGTCTAACAAGCTTTGCTCTTTCGGGGACAGGATAGTTAAGTGGTCAGGGCACTTGCTTTTCCCAAGCTACTATTCAGCAGAATTGAAAGTGGATACCAAGTGGATAAGTGACCGCTTGTGTGTCTTAGCTTCAGCACATTCCCCAGTCATTCGAATGAGACAATCAACCGTGGCCTCGGACAAAATTATTAAAAAAAACCAGCATGCACACAGGTGTCGTGTTTAGACACCATCCCCGAGGAAAAATCGGGGAGTTGGGAGTCCCAGGGCAGCTTGGGGCTGTATATCGCAACGTTCTGATGGCTCCTGTGATGATACTAGAACCATTCATATCGGTCATTGCCTTTCCAATGGATCATTCCAGTGGCGTGGAGAGGGGGGGTCTACTGCATGGGTTAACAGCTAGCCCTCCATACTTACTTACCCAGGCTTTGTACTCTAAAGACTTGAGCGCAACTCCATAGTCTTCCAAGACTGATGGGTGCCTACTACAATCCCCAGTTCACCCAGCTGTAAATGGGTACTTGCCCTCTTTGGGGTCAGGGAAGGTAAAGCAGCGAGGGAGAGGAGATGGGTGCCACCATCAATATGCTGGCCCCTAGAGAAGATGAGGTCTCTGACGCCTCACTACCCTATGACCACATAGGTTATGGGACTTTTTACCTTTAGTCTGCAATTAACATCTCGCCAACATATCAGTCTTGAACATGGCATATATTCCTCTTCATAACACACTGATATACAATAAAACATTTCACCTTACTTATCTGCTACTTGCAATCCTTTCAAACTTTACAACCAATGTTCATAATGAGTATTTGGGAACAATACCATAAACATTAGTAAAAATACATTCGGGAAAGATCAATTAAAGTTGGGGAAGGTGAAGGAAAGAAAATCTCATTCCAAGCATAGAGCTCAGTTCTTCTTCTTTGAATGCTCAGACAGCAATGTTTGTTGTCTGTTATAGGAACAAAAATGCACTGCACTGCCGTTACAAGCCCAACAAGTTAGGCCCAGTGCACCCCACTTCAGCATGGGAGAGAACTACTTTTTATTTTGGTTTTTGAGAGAATTACAATATTTTTAAAGTCTTTATAGGAAGAAAGGCTGCAGAATGGACCAAAGAGGCAGAAAATTGACAAGAAGGTGACAGGGAGAAAAGGAACAAGGCAGAAAATCGACAAGAAGGTGACAGGGAGAAAAGGAACAAGGCAGAAAATCGACAAGAAGGTGACAGGGAGAAAAGGAACAAGGCAGAAAATCGACAAGAAGGTGACAGGGAGAAAAGGAACAAGGCAGAAAATCGACAAGAAGGTGACAGGGAGAAAAGGAACAAGGCAGAAAGAAAGAGAGAGAAAAGGAACAAGGCAGAAAGAAAGACAGAGAAAAGGAACAAGGCAGAAAGAAAGAAAGGGAATTCCTGGGACAAAATGTTCACAGGACGCCGTTTACACAGCAAGCCTGCCCCAACATTGGGGAGAACTCTGAACACGCCCCAACATTGGGGAGAACTCTGAACACGCCCCAACATTGGGGAGAACTCTGAACAGGCCCCAGCATTGGGGAAGACCTCTGAACAGGCCCCAGCATTGGGGAGAACTCTGAACAGGCCCCAGCATTGGGGAGAACTCTGAACAGGCCCCAACATTGGGGAGAACTCTGAACACGCCCCAACATTGGGGAGAACTCTGAACAGGCCCCAACATTGGGGAGAACTCTGAACAGGCCCCAGCATTGGGGAAGACCTCTGAACAGGCCCCAGCATTGGGGAGAACTCTGAACAGGCCCCAGCATTGGGGAGAACTCTGAACAGGCCCCAGCATTGGGGAGAACTCTGAACAGGCCCCAGCATTGGGGAGAACTCTGAACAGGCCCCAGCATTGGGGAGAACTCTGAACAGTCATGACAGGGCAGCTGTACAGAGCGCCATACAAGTGGCTGCCACAAGCTGAACTAGATGGGCACAGCGGTCAGTCAGTCAGTTTTCCCCCCAGTGAGCAACTCTCAGCTGCTTTCTCTTCCATCCCATCCCAGCTGGTGCCGATTACAGCAGAAACTGACCCCACTTTAGGAGCTGATCAATGAAAAGGGCAGGTTAATTTTAACACTGGCCCTGAACCCCTGCCTAAGTTAGGCTAGATTTTTATTTATTTATTTATTTACTCTTTTATGCCGCCGCTGTGGCCTAGTGGTTAGGGTGTTGTACTCGTAATCTAAAGGTTGCGGGTTCGATCCCAGCTATTCCGCTATGGCGTTGTGCCCTTGGAAAAGGCACTTTACGGCTATTTTCTCACCCCACCCAGGTGTAAAAGGGGTACCAACCTTGTGTTGGGGGTTAATCCTGCGATAGACTGGCGTCCTATCCAGGGGGGAGTCTATGACTCTCAGTCGCTTAACGCCACAGAAACCGGGATAAGCACCGGCCTGATGAGCCTTATGGCTCGGGACAGACTTTAACTTTTTACTCTTTTATACTGAGGATAATGGAATAAGCACTCATGTGCTTTTTTACATCCAGTCCCAGTGTGTATGCTGTTTTGTTGATCTTATGTGTTCCCACCAGCACACAATGGCCTACTCTGATGAAAAGCGGAACATGATTTAACAAGTGCGCAAGATTTCTGTGTGTGTTCGCACTCGGGGCCTTGGTTTATAGTCTCATCTGAAGGATTTGATTTGATTTATTCTTTTATATCGAGGATAATCGGATAAGCACTCTTGAGCTTTTTTTCATCCAGTCCCCGTGTGTATGCAGTTTTGTAAATGTCATCTGTTCCCACCGGCACATGATGGCCTACTCTTACGAAAAGCGGAACAGGATTTAACATGTGCACAAGATGTTCTGCGTGCGTTCTCACACGGGGCCTCGGTTTAAAGTTTCATCCGAAGGTCTTTTGGGGAGAGTGGAGTCAGCATTGATGTTAACTCCAGGAGAAAAATCTCCTTGAACGGGAATTGAACCCTGGTTGTCAAATTGCGAGTGCAGTGTTCTGACCACTAGGCTATTTGTGCGCTGTGTGGGGCCATCCACATCCAAATAAACCGTGACCAACAAAAATAAACCATGACCAGCAAAAATAAACCGTGACAAACAACAAATTAACCACCACCAACAACAAATAAACCGTGACAAACAACAAATAAATTGTGACAAATAAACCACAACAAACAACAAACAAACCCTGACAAACAACAAATAAACTGTGACAAACAAACCAACAAACAAACCCTGACAAACAATCAAACAAACCCTGACAAACAAACAACAAACCAACCAGCGCACCTCTGAGGTGTCAGGGGCCACGGCCTCTGCATCGTCCTTGATGCGCTGCATCTCCCACTTGATGATGACGTCCACCAGATCAACCGCCAGCTTGCGGTGGTCTATGCTGGCCTGCAAGGTCACAGTCTCCAATGACTACCAGGCATGTGATGTACATGTTACCTGTTCAGCTGGGACTGTTTTAGGTTCAGTAATGATCAAAAAGATAGTAACTGTCATTTTTTTTTTTTTTTTTTTAAACCACAAATTTTAAGACCTGTAAAATATACATATTCAAAAAATTTTGGGGGGTGGGTGTCCGTTTGCGCACCTTGGCGTGAGTACAGTCCCCCCAGCTGTAAATGGGTACCTGCCCTCTTTAGGGTCAGGGAAGGTAATGCAGCGAGGGAGAGATGGGCGCTGCCCTCACTATACTGGCCCCTAGAGAAGCTGAGGTCTCTGATACTTTGCTCCTCTACAACAACCTAGGTTCTGGGACACCTTTACCTTTTACCATGGCTAGAGCTCCAAAGTTTACCAATGGTGAAATTTTGCGTATGGAGCCATTTATTTCTCCACTGTGAAGGTAGCGCCGCTTTCCAGCTTTGGGGACTGGTTTCAGTTTATTTTGTCAGTGGCGGGGCCTGTTCAGGGCTGACCACTTATGCCACAATTTGACGACCCGAGTTCGAGTCCGGTTGAGGAGATTTTTCTCCTGGAGTTAACATCAGTGCTGTCTCCACTCTCCCCAAAAGTCCTTCGGATGAGACTTTAAACCACGGCCCCGTGTGCGAACGCACGCAGAACATCTTGCGCACACGTTAAATCCTGTTCCGCTTTTCGTAAGAGTAGGCCATCATGTGCCGGCCGGAACAGAAGACAATATTTACAACAACAAAAAACTGCATACACACGGGGACCGGATGAAAAAAAGCACATGATTGCTTATTCTGTTATCCTCGATATAAAAGAATAAAATTAAAAAAAAAATAATAATAATAATAATAACTTCCTCTGATCATCACATCTAATCCAACACTGACTTCATAAGTACAACTCTGGACATTTCTCATCTGCAATGATGTCAGCCACTGGAAATTCTAAAATCCCACCAGCACAGAGTGCAGCAGAAAGCATACCTTCTGTCTTGACAACACTGATCAATCAGTGAAAAATCCTCCTTTTTTTAATTTCAAAACAAGCTTCTGACTGGTAGAGCTGTCATATCTTGTGATTTTCTGTGACATCTTGGTGACTGGCATTAAAAACTAGCATGTACATTGATGTCATACTTGTAGTATAAGCTTTTTCTAAATTAAAAATTTTTCCAAATCAATTTTGAAAACCAATTTTCTTAAAAACCAGAAAAAAGAAAGTGCAGCTAAAATCAAAATTCATGGAAAAAAAGGAACGGTTGGCAGCTATGTATCTGCACATGAGAATAAGAAATTCATTATCTAGAAACTGAATACAATTATACAAGAAAGATTAATCCCCTTTCAATGATGATGGTGATGATGGTAACAATGAAAATAACGATAATGACAAAGACAGCAATCACCATCACCACAACAACAGTAACAAGTATAACAATAAAAACAATGGCAATGATAGATATAACACAGGCAGTAATACCAACCACACAAACTGGTTTTCCACTCACACTCTGGGCAAAGCCCAGCCTGTTGAGAGAGCTGATCATGTGCTGGATGAGGGAGTGTCGCACAGGGTAGTAGATACGGTGATGCCGCACCACCAGAGACCTGCACAACACACACACACACACCACTGTTATCACCACCACAGACCTGCACAACACACACCACTGTTATCACCGCCAGAGACCTGCACAACACACACCACTGTTATCACCACCAGAGACCTGCACAACACACACCACTGTTATCACCACCAGAGACCTGCACAACACACACACACACACCACTGGTTTCACCACCAGAGACCTGCACAACACACACCACTGTTATCACCACCAGAGACCTGCACAACACACACCACTGTTATCACCACCAGAGACCTGCACAACACACACCACTGTTATCACCACCAGAGACCTGCACAACACACACACACCACTGGTATCACCACCAGAGACCTGCACAACACACACACACCACTGTTACCACCACCAGAGACCTGCACAACACACACCACTGTTATCATCACCAGAGACCTGCACAACACACACACACCACTGTTATCACCACCAGAGACCTGCACAACACACACACACACACCACTGGTATCACCACCAGAGACCTGCACAACACACACCACTGTTATCACCACCAGAGACCTGCACAACACACACCACTGTTATCATCACCAGAGACCTGCACAACACACACCACTGTTATCACCACCAGAGACCTGCACAACACACACACACCACTGTTATCACCACCAGAGACCTGCACAACACACACCACTGTTATCACCACCAGAGACCTGCACAACACACACCACTGTTATCACCACCAGAGACCTGCACAACACACACACACACACACACCACTGTTATCACCACCAGAGACCTGCACAACACACACACACCACTGTTATCACCACCAGAGACCTGCACAACACACACCACTGTTATCACCACCAGAGACCTGCACAACACACACACACCACTGTTATCACCACCAGAGACCTGCACAACACACACACACCACTGTTATCACCACCAGAGACCTGCACAACACACACACACACCACTGTTATCACCACCAGAGACCTGCACAACACACACACACACCACTGTTATCACCACCAGAGACCTGCACAACACACACACACACAGCACTGTTATCACCACCAGAGACCTGCACAACACACACACACCACTGGTATCACCACCAGAGACCTGCACAAAACACACCACTGTTATCACCACCAGAGACCTGCACAACACACACACACCACTGTTATCACCACCAGAGACCTGCACAACACACACACACCACTGGTATCACCACCAGAGACCTGCACAAAACACACCACTGTTATCACCACCACAGACCTGCACAACACACACACACCACTGTTATCACCACCAGAGACCTGCACAACACACACACACACCACTGTTATCACCACCAGAGACCTGCACAACACACACACACCACTGTTATCACCACCAGAGACCTGCACAACACACACACACACCACTGTTATCACCACCACAGACCTGCACAACACACACACACCACTGTTATCACCACCAGAGACCTGCACAACACACACACACCACTGTTATCACCACCAGAGACCTGCACAACACACACACACACCACTGTTATCACCACCAGAGACCTGCACAACACACACCACTGTTATCACCACCAGAGACCTGCACAACACACACACACCACTGTTATCACCACCAGAGACCTGCACAACACACACCACTGTTATCACCACCAGAGACCTGCACAACACACACCACTGTTATCACCACCAGAGACCTGCACAACACACACACACACCACTGTTATCACCACCAGAGACCTGCACAACACACACACACCACTGTTATCACCACCAGAGACCTGCACAACACACACACACCACTGTTATCACCACCAGAGACCTGCACAACACACACCACTGTTATCACCACCAGAGACCTGCACAACACACACCACTGGTATCACCACCAGAGACCTGCACAACACACACCACTGTTATCACCACCAGAGACCTGCACAACACACACCACTGTTATCACCACCAGAGACCTGCACAACACACACACACCACTGTTATCACCACCAGAGACCTGCACAACACACACCACTGGTATCACCACCAGAGACCTGCACAACACACACCACTGTTATCACCACCAGAGACCTGCACAACACACACACCACTGGTATCACCACCAGAGACCTGCACAACACACACACACACACCACTGTTATCACCACCAGAGACCTGCACAACACACACACACACCACTGTTATCAGAAGACTGAAAAAAGGTGCATCCACTCTACTGATATCGTAGAAAATGAAAAAGAAAAAGATGCATCCACTCTCATAGAAATTATAGAAAATAATATCATAGAAAATAAAATCGAAACCAGAGCCTCAAGGTTTACTTGTTGGCAGGCAAACTTCTTCACTATCCTGCCACCTTCCTTCCTTCCTGCCCAAGTAGCAGTGATCTTTCGTGCAAAACTGACTTAAGGCTGGATACATACATACATACACAAGAGGTGTGTGGAATAACTGATTAACTGACAACCTACAGGATGTGGATGACTTAAGCCAGGATACATATATACATATCCATGAGGTGTGTGGATGGATAATTAGTGACGTACAGACTGTGGATGACTTATATATACACATGAGGTGTGTGGACTGATTAACTAATAACGTACAGGATGTGGATGAGCTGGGCGATGCTGTGCCCCTCCTCCACGATGATTTTCTTGGTCCAGTGGTTGAGCATGCCACTGCCGTCCTCCATGCGGCTGGGCATGGCGGGGGTCAGGATGTCCAGCGCCTGCCGCACCACCACCTTCGCCTCTATGGCGTGCGCCTTCAAAAGGCTGTGGAACACCTGGGACACAGTCAGGTGTTGAAATGTGACATCACTTTACAGACAACCAGCAGGCTGTGGAACACCTGCCACATGATCATCACAATCAGGTGTTGTGTTGAGATATTACATGATTTTATAGACAACCAGCAGGCTGTGGAACACCTGCCACACAATCAGGTGTTGTGTTATGACATAACTTTACAGACAAGCAGCAGGATGTGGAACACCTGCCACACCACACAATCAGGTGTAGTGTTATGACATAACTTTACAGACAAGCAGCAGGCTGTGGAACACCTGCCACACAGTCATCATGATGTGTTGAGATATTACATGATTTTATAGACAAGCAGCAGGCCATGGAACACCTGCCACATGACACAATCAGGTGTTGTGTTGAGATGTGACAATTTTACAGACAAGCAGCAGGCCATGGAACACCTGTCACACAATCAGGTGTTGAGATGTGACATAACTTTACAGACAAGCAGCAGACTGTGGAACACATGGGACACAATCATCACAATGTGTTGAGATGTGACATAACTTTACAGACAAGCAGCAGGCTGTGGAACACCTGTCACACAATCATTCTGGCAGGACATGACACAGACTTACATGGCAGAGAGAACCTGCAAGGTTTGTATGAGAAATGTATGACGCCATTGTGTTGTATGAGAAATGTGTGACGCCATTGTGTTGTATGAGAAATGTGTGACGCCACTGTGTTGTATGAGAAATGTGTGACACCATTGTGATGTATGAGAAATGAATGACACCATTGTGTTGTATGAGAAATGTGTGACACCATTGTGATGTATGAGAAATGTGTGACGCCATTGTGTTGTATGAGAAATGTGTGACACCATTGTGATGTATGAGAAATGAATGACACCATTGTGTTGTATGAGAAATGTGTGACACCATTGTGATGTATGAGAAATGAATGACACCATTGTGTTGTATGAGAAATGTGTGACACCATTGTGATGTATGAGAAATGAATGACACCATTGTGTTGTATGAGAAATGTGTGACACCATTGTGATGTATGAGAAATGAATGACACCATTGTGTTGTATGAGAAATGTGTGACACCATTGTGATGTATGAGAAATGAATGACACCATTGTGTTGTATGAGGAATGTGTGGTGTTGATGTGGTTACCTGCAGCACGATGCGTTTGTGGATCGCGAACTTGGCGATGATGTGGGAGAGCAGCAGGTGGCCGTGGTACTTGGTGGCCGGGTCCACGCTGTTCTTGGCCAGCAGACACGGCCACGCAAACGTCATCAGGCGCCGCAGCTTGTTGCCCTGCTTCCTGCCACAGGCAATGAATAGATCCTTAAATAGTCCATCCTTTACAACACTGTTGCCCTGCTTCCTGCCACAGGCAATGAATAGATCCTTCAATAGTCCATCCTTTACAACACTGTTGCACTGCTTCCTGCCACAGGCAATGAATAGATCCTTAAATAGTCCATCCTTTACAACACTGTTGCCCTGCTTCCTGCCACAGGCAATGAATAGATCCTTCAATAGTCCATCCTTTACAACACTGTTGCCCTGCTTCCTGCCACAGGCAACAGTCCAAGTCCAAGTCAAGTCAAGTCCAAGTCAAAAACACTTTAGTCATCCCTGAAGGGCAATTACAAAAACACCATCCTTTACAATACCAGCATAAGAAGCTTTCTGTCCACAGGCAACAGTCCATTCTTTACATCACCAACATGAGAGGCAACGTGGCAGAATGCTCAAGACAGTCACCTGCCTAACAGGTAAAACGTGTGCTACTGAGATTGATTCCCAGCTTGACTTTGTTCCCAGTTTGATGAAAAAATCCAGCTGAATGTCAAGGTCCTTCACATGGGATCCTAAACCGAGGCCCCATGTGCAAATGCACGCAGAGCATCTTGCCCATACATTAAAAACCTATTCCGCCTTTCAGAAGAGTAGACCATTTTAAACAGGTAGGAATGGATGACAAAATTCTAAGAAACACAACCCTTATGGCAGCCACACTACATCTTCAGAATACTGAATCAGACTCTATCGCAGCTCTCTCCTTTACCAGAGCTGACAGCAGAAGCCATGCTCATCATCACAAGCCTTCTTCACATCACACAATCCAGACAACTAATTAAGAAAAAAAAGTGAATATGCAACAACAACAACAAATAATCTATCCAAATTTATTTTATCCATAGAAGACTAAATTTTCTTCTTTTTCCCCCCTCATAACTACATACCAATGTTGATTCTAGGATTTCAAAAAAGGGGGCCCAAGGGCCCCCTGAAATGAAAAAAAGGGGGCATTTGCCCCCCTCCCCCCTTTTCTCTTCATAAAAAGGGAACAAGTAATAAGTAGTATATTTTGCTCATAATACCGTTAGAACTCTGATTTCTGCTATTTTTCAAGAATGAGAAACAAAACAAACAAGATGGTATATAGGCAGACAGGATTTAATATACACCTTATGTATTGCAGCTGGTCTGTAAAATGATTTTCTTACACAGGAAAGAGAGAGAGAGTTTGGGGGAGAGGGGGGGGGGAGAGAAAGGGGGGGGGGAGATTGTGGTACATTCAGATGTGGAGGGATACATACTACATAGATACAGGAGGAGATGCATTGTTTGTACATGAGAGAGAGAGACAGAGACAGAGAGGCACAGAGAGAGAGAGGAGGGGGTAGGGAAGGAGAAAGAGAGAGAGAGGGGGGGGGGGAGGGAAGGAAGGAAGGAGAGAGAGAGTCAAAGTCAAATTTGTATTTCCACATTTTGAGTTGGAGAGAGAGCTAGATCTAGATGAAAAGAGAGGCAAGAGCTAAAATCAGTCTTACCCCCCCCCCCCCCCCCCCCCACACACACCATATGGAGAGAGAGAGAGAGAGAGAGGAGAGAGAGAGAGAGAGAGAGAGAGAGAGAGAGAGAGAGAGAGAGAGAGAGAGAGAGAGAGAGAGAGAGAGAGAGAGAGAGAGAGAGAGAGAGAGAGAGAGAGAGAGAGAGAGAGAGAGAGAGAGAGAGGAAGGGATGTCAAAAGTCCATCTTGTATTTCCATTCAGAGTTGGAGGGAGAACTACTAGATTTAGATCTAGATGAGAAAAGGGGTTAAAGCCAATGTCTAAGTTTTATCTTTTCCTCCCATATGGCAGAGAGAGAGAGAGAGAGAGAGAGAGAGAGAGGGGGGGGGGGTCAGTCATTTTTTTATTTCCACTTTCAGAGTTAGAGCTCTAGATCTAGATGAGAAGAGAGGTGAAAGCAAATATCAAAGTCTTGCCCCTCCCCCCTCCCCATGAGGGAGGGAGGGAGGAAGGAGGAGAGAGAGAGAGAGAGAGAGAGAGAGAGAGAGAGAGAGAGAGAGAGAGAGAGAGAGAGAGAGAGAGAGGAGAGAGAGATTTTCTGTTAAAGAGAGATCTAGATCTAGATGAGAAAAGAGGTGAAATCCAATATCAGTCTTTTTCCTCCCATGCAGTGAGAGAGAGGGGGGGGGGGAGAGAGAGAGAGAGAGAGAGAGAGAGAGAGAGGAGAGAGAGAGAGAGAGAGAGAGAGAGAGGGAGAGAGAGAGAGAGAGAGAGAGAGAGAGAGAGGAGAGAGAGGAGAGAGAGAGAGAGAGAGAGAGAGAGAGAGATTTTCTGTTAAAGAGAGATCTAGATCTAGATGAGAAGAGGTGAAATCCAATATCAGTCTTTTTCCTCCCATGCAGTGAGAGAGAGGGGGGGGGGGAGAGAGAGAGAGAGAGAGAGAGAGAGAGAGAGGGGAGAGAGAGAGAGAAAGAGAGGAGAGGGGGAGAGGAGAGAGAGAGAGAGAGAGAGAGAGAGAGGAAGAGAGAGAGAGAGAGAGAGAGAGAGAGAGAGAGAGGAGAGAGAGAGAGAGAGAGAGAGAGAGAGAGAGAGAGAGAGAGAGGAGGAGAGAGAGAGAGAGAGAGAGGGGGGGGGAGTCAAAGTCATTTTCGATATCCAGCCGATAGTCTACCCTATGCCATCATTATTGTTGCCAAGCACAGGCTACTTGTCTAGCCAGATCTGAAAAACCGCCTTGAAAACTCGTTGGTCTATCAGCTTTGAACCCTGCTGGGTCTCCGCTCCTTCCACAAACACCACTAACGATCTCTGTCACAATGACGTCACTTGTTTCAGGAGTCACGGCTCTTGTGAAAAATGACGTAATGACGTAAATGAGTAGGGAAATGACGTCAGACCAGCCGCTTTGTGATGGTTGTGAAGACTGTAGGCGCTAATCAGTGCATCCTGCTGTCCCTGGGGTATCAACGTAATGACCAACGCATGTAGCGCTATTTTGAAACTATACAAACCGCAGTTGGGGGGGCGCACTGTTTGTTCAAATATGCGCTATCCACAGTTTTTTGCGTCCGTTAGGGCGCACTGGTCACATTATTTTGCGGCAAAGTTGAAAAAAATGCGGGAATCCCGCAAGAGCGCACCCTAGAATCAACACTGACATACAATATCTATTCACACAGAATAAGATACATGTTCATCAATCAGTTATACATGTTAAAATGTGTTATCTATGAACACATGATGCTCTAACAGAATGACATAATTACTTTCTGTAATAACTAAATAAAACATTGCCTGGACATCACTGCAAAAAGGTGCTGCTATTTTGAGTAAAACCCCCCAATATATACCAATTTACACACACACACACACCCCCCCCCCCCCCCCCCCCCCCCCCCCCCCCCCCCCCCCCCCCCCCCCACACACACTCATTTACACACACATCACAACACACAAAGCCACACACTGGGGACATCTCCCTACTTATTGGCTGCATCGTGGATGTGGGAGGAGGCCTGCTCCACCAGCACAGACAGACAGACAGACAGACAGACAGACAGACAGACAGACAGACAGACAGACAGACAGACAGACAGACAGACAGACAGACAGACAGTGTTCACA
>CM060317.1:1060250-1062750 GCA_030674155.1 Stramonita haemastoma
CAGGCGAGGCAGACAAAACAAGACAAGGCAGGGCAGGCCCTGCTCAGTGAAATACAGGACAATTCTGACAGAAATTACAACAAGACAGGAACTTACTTGAAGTAGAAATTAAGACAGGCACTTACTTGAAGTAGAAATTATGACAAGAAAGGCCCTTACTTGAAGTAGAAACTATGACAAGACAGGCACTTACTTGAAGTAGAAGTTATGACAAGACAGGCACTTGAAGTAGAAGTTATGACAAGACAGGCACTTACTTGAAGTAGAAATTATGACAAGACAGGCACTTACTTGAAGTAGAAATTATGACAAGACAGGCACTTACTTGAAGTAGAAATTATGACAAGCACGGCACTTACTTGAAGTAGACATTATGACAAGCACGGCACTTACTTGAAGTAGAAACTGTGACAAGCACGGCACTTACTTGAAGCAGAGACTATGACAAGCAGGGCACTTACTTGAAGCAGAAATAATGATAAGCAGGGCACTTACTTGAAGCAGAGATTATGACAAGCAGGGCACTTACTTGAAGCAGAAATAATGACAAGCAGGGCACTTACTTGAAGCAGAGACTATGACAAGCAGGGCACTTACTTGAAGCAGAGACTATGACAAGCAGGGCACTTACTTGAAGTAGTTGAGGAGACACTTGACCAGCATGTCAGGCTCCTTCCAGTACACATAGTCCTGCTGGTCCTGCACACAGTCAGGTGGGAACCAATGATAAAACTGCATACACATGGGGACTGGACGTAAAAAAACATGAGTGCTTATTCCATTATCCTTGAAATAAAAGAATGTAAAAAAAATAGATAAATAAAATAGATACAAGTACCAGTAGGAAAATATCTTGCTCAATTTCTTTCCATTTTCATTTGGTTTCTTCAAAAAAGAATCTGGGAATCAAAGTAGAAATATACCTCCCAATATGTTGTTGAATAAAACAAAACAAACAATAAAACCTTCTTCCCACCCACACACTCACCAACATATGCACGCACACACGCACATACACACACATATACACACACAACACACACACGTAGACACACACATGCAAACCCACCCACCCACCCACCCACACCCCCACACATACGCATACCCACCCACCCACACGTACACACACACATGTACACACACCCACACACACACACACACACACCCCCCCCACTGACCACGCGCGCATGTCTGTTGGCGAAGGTGTCGGACACCCAGACGTCGAGGAGCAGCTTGACCAGGTGGCTGTGTGCGGGCAGCCAGGTGTCGTTGAAGCGCACCAGCTGACTCATCACCACCAGCGCCTGGTACTGCAGGTCACGCGGGTCAAACACCGGCACAATGCCAGACGCAGGGATCTGCACAGTCACCCCCCACCACGCCCCATCAACTACACTGCATGCTGTACCTTGGCTGCTTAGTGTTGGTGATGCAAACATGCTGACAAATTGCCTGGAAGTGCAGGTGTGTGTGTGTGTGTGTGTGTGTGTGTGTGTGTGTGTGTGTGTGTGTGTGTGTGTGTGTGTGTGTGAGAGAGAGAGAGGAGAGAGAGAGAGAGAGGAGAGAGAGAGAGAGAGAGGAGAGAGAGAGAGAGAGAGAGAGAGAGAGAGAGAGAGAGAGAGAGAGAGAGAGAGAGGTCACTGAAGTTTGTCCATTTCTTGTGTATCTATGATAACAAGCGTAGAGCATATCCAGTGTTTTACAAATATACAAATGGAAGGGGGACAGGAGGATAGGAGTGAAGACTGGAGATTAAAAGAGGAAAAAGGCAGACAGACCAATAGTGTTGTGCAAGAGCTTTATAAACAAAGGGTGCTGATTGCTGATAGATATGTGTATATGTATGTGCATGTGCGAGCATGTGCACACATGCAAGCAGACACACACAAGTATGAATGTGTGTAAGTGTCCATCATGTGACATAAAGGGCTGGAAAGAGAGGCAGAAGATGACTTTGGACACACAATGACACCTCAACAGAAAAAAAAAGTGACAAAACCCCCCACATCAAGCATTTACTATAACAATGAAGACTTTTTTTTTAACCCTCCCCCCCTCCCGATTACAAGTAACACTGAAATAGAGAGACAGGACTGACAGTGACAAATGACAGAGAGAAATATCATGACACCTCACCTGGAACTGGCCTGACAGCATGGCTGACAGACGTGCAGAGCTGGCCTCCAGTGCGTCTCGTATCGGCTTTCCCTCCTTGTGGCTCATGCAGTACTGCCACAGCAAACACATTTCAGGTCACAACAAACACATTTCAGGTCACAACAAACACATTTCGGTGTCACAAAAACACATTTCAGGTCACAACAAACACATTTCAGGTCACAACAAACACATTTCAGTGTCACAACAAACACATTTCGGTGTCACAACAAACACATTTCGGGTCACAACAAACACATTCCAGGTCACAACAAACACATTTCAGGTCACAACAAACACATTTCAGGTCACAACAAACACATTTCGGTGTCACAACACATTT
>CM060317.1:1067750-1090250 GCA_030674155.1 Stramonita haemastoma
AGCTGTGTTGTGGGTAGCGTCAGTGAGTGTGTAACACAGAGCTGTGTTGTGGGTAGCGTCAGTGAGTGTGTAACACAGAGCTGTGTTGTGGGTAGCGTCAGTGAGTGTGTAACACAGAGCTGTGTTGTGGGTAGCGTCAGTGAGTGTGTAACACAGAGCTGTGTTGTGGGTAGCGTCAGTGAGTGTGTAACACAGAGCTGTGTTGTGGGTAGTGTCAGTGAGTGTGTAACACAGAGCTGTGTTGTGGGTAGTGTCAGTGAGTGTGTAACACAGAGCTGTGTTGTGGGTAGTGTCAGTGAGTGTGTAACACAGAGCTGTGTTGTGGGTAGTGTCAGTGAGTGTGTAACACAGAGCTGTGTTGTGGGTAGTGTCAGTGAGTGTGTAACACAGAGCTGTGTTGTGGGTAGTGTCAGTGAGTGTGTAACACAGAGCTGTGTTGTGGGTAGTGTCAGTGAGTGTGTAACACAGAGCTGTGTTGTGGGTAGTGTCAGTGAGTGTGTAACACAGAGCTGTGTTGTGGGTAGTGTCAGTGAGTGTGTAACACAGAGCTGTGTTGTGGGTAGTGTCAGTGAGTGTGTAACACAGAGCTGTGTTGTGGGTAGTGTCAGTGAGTGTGTAACACAGAGCTGTGTTGTGGGTAGCGTCAGTGAGTGTGTAACACAGAGCTGTGTTGTGGGTAGTGTCGGTGAGTGTGTAACACAGAGCTGTGTTGTGGGTAGCGTCAGTGAGTGTGTAACACAGAGCTGTGTTGTGGGTAGTGTCGGTGAGTGTGTAACACAGAGCTGTGTTGTGGGTAGTGCCAGTAAGTGTGTAACACAGAGCTGTGCCATTCCCTGCCTGTGAAAGCTACATCTCACACTTCATGTTCACATCATTATCTTCCTAATATCATGCAGAGTTTCCCCGGTGTTTTTTTTTTTTTTTTTGTCTATTTGTTCATTTTTGCTTTTTGATCCCTCTGTGACAAAAACACAGGACGGCCTGAAGTTTCTCTTCTTGTTATGCGTGAACCAAAAAATTTGCAAAAAGGAAATGACAGGGAGTACTCCATACACACTAGGACATAATCATCAGCCAGAAATCCACTTTCTGGAAAATGCTTCTCTCATTGCATAACCCTATGACCTTGGGTAGTTCAGGGCTGACCGGCAGTTTTTGTCACCCCCACCCCACCCCCCTTTTCATAACTTTCTGCACGGCTTTCAGATTTCCTCATTTTTCCTTTGTCTCCCTTTTTTTCATCATCTCAACAGTTTAGCTCACACAGATGAAAATTACACTACATGGAAACAGTCTTACCAGAGAGAGGACGTGGCCGGCGGGTCTGGGGGGCTGGGCAGTCTTCAGGTTCAAGGCTGCTGTCTCAATCCACTTCTTCACGTGGGCCTGCAACAGCCACTCGGTTCACCACCACAGGGGCCAGGTCAGGGTCATGAACACAAAAACACGCTCCATGCTTTTCTTCTGTACTACTACACAGGCCAAAAGAAGTCTGGGCTTGTTGGTTTTAGGTATCCACAGCAACAGGAACAGAAGTAAAAACAAAACAAAACACAAAAAAAAGAAACAAAAAAACACCAAGAACAAAAGAAACTCAAACCATATGCCTGAATAGGTAAGTGAGAGAGAAAATCAGATTCTCACCTATGGGCATGTACATCAATATTTCTATATAGGTACACCTGTACACCTGCCACAGCCACTCTCACCTATGGGCATGTACATAAGTGACTTTAGAGGTAAACCTGTATATCTGCCACAGGCAGCCTCTCACCTATGAGCATGTACATCACTATTTCTATGTGTATACAGGTACACCTGTAAGGCATGTACATCACTATTTCTATACAGGTAAACCTGTACACCTGCCACAGCCAGACTCTCACCTATGGGCATGTACACCAATATTTCTGTGTGTATACAGGTACACCTGTAAGGCATTTACATCACTATTTCTATGTGTGTATACAGGTACACCTATAAGGCATTTACATCACTATTTCTATGTGTGTATGCAGGTACACCTGTAAGGCATGTACATCACTATTTCTATACAGGAACACCTGTAAGTGTCCCACAGGCCCCTGTCTCACCTGCAGCTGGTCACAGAGTTTCTCGTTGAAGGCGGTGGGGAAGAGCTGGACGAGGGAGGAGAGGCGCTGCACCACGTTCAGACTCAGGCAGCGGTGGTCCCCCAGCATCTGCAGCAGCGGCCGGATGGCCGTGTACACCGTCTCCATATCGATGGAGCAACCCTCGATGAACTGACACACAGGTACACACAGGTAAATATGCAGGTGTATTCAGCAAAATAGATAGGGTTTTCCATTTCTTCCATTTCAGAAATACTTATTGTATCTAGATTAAAGAATACACATATATCCCCATATATTGAAGGTAATCTGTCTTTTTCATCTTCATCCTTGATTTAAGAAAGGGTTTCTTATTTTCGTTTTAAAACATAATAAAGCAACACATATATGCATATGGGATTGCTTGTTAAAGAAAAAATTTATACATGATTTTGTGTGTGAGTTTTTGTTTAGTTTTGTTTTTGTTTTTTGGAGAGTATTTTTTTTTTTTTTTTTTTTTACTTAAGCAGAAACTCATAAAAATACTTAACTCCCAATTCCTCAAAACCATTTTTTATCTACTCCACTTTGACAGGGACAAACAACAAGCAGACACATGAACCACGCCACAAACTACGTGGCCTCAGTGGTGACCTGTATTCCATCCTAATGCCCACCTTCTTCATGCACTCATGGGCGGCAGTCTGCAGCTCGCTGTTGGTGCTGTTGAGAGCTTTGTGCAGGATCTGGAAAATCTTCTCTCTGCGGCTGGAAATGTAGTGACAGGCCGCCAGTGCCTCTGCAACATCACAAGGCACCATGAAATCCTAAACCAGGATTGCTTTTTTTTTAAATGAACATCTTATCTTCTTGAAGTGGCATATGATAGACCCCCCCCATCCCAAATTAATAATAAAAAAGTGACATACGCTTACGTACAGACTATTGCCGACAGCTATCCTAACAATGAAGGAACAGTTTGTGACAAGATATTGTCATTTAGATACAAGGCATAAGAGATAGAGTAAGATTCACTGTTTTATACTTTACCCATTTTTCAAAAGGTCAAAGTCAAATTTTTATTTCCAGATGGTACATGGAATAAGCAAGCACGCTGAGTTGAGTCAACATATACCTTCTGAACAACAAACAAAACACTGAGCATCAATTATGTCTTCAGACCTTGCACCAACACTTTCCTCTTGCAATTTAGTTAGCACAGGGATGAGGTACAACAAGAGCCCAAATCGTCTTATTGCTGTATGGGTTCTATATGCACTGAGTTTGGTCAACATGCACTGGTGATGCTAACATTTTTTTTTTTAAAAAGGGGACTGAAGGCCCTCTAAAATATAAAAAGGGTGTGTGTGTGTGTGTGTGTGTGTGTGTGTGTGTGTGTGTGTGTGTGTGTGTGTGTGTGTGTGTGTGTGTGTGAGTGTGAGTGTGTGTGTGTGTGTGTGTGCGAGTGTGAGTGTGAGTGAGCGTGTACATGTGGTGAATAACTATGAGAAAGCTTGGGCATATATCTATGCATGTGACAATTGTACAGGTAACAGCCACGCAAATAATCTTTTCTAAACAAACTCAGCACACAACACACACTGTACAAACACTGCATGGGCGCTTGAAACAGTTGCTGAGTTTCATAACAAAACAGCTGTGATCATTTATTTTTACTCACAATATTAAACAGATACCAACAATAAGCAAATGTTTCAAGCACTGTACAGTTGCAGGGAAAAGTTGAACTTACTGAGGGCACTTTTCCTCAGAGGGATGAGGTTGGTGATGTTTTTGTAGCAAGGCAGCTTGAGCAGCATGGTGTCATCCGCCTCACACAGGCTGACCAGCTGTGTAATATATGACTACATCAATTCCACATTACACACAGGCTGACCAACTGTGTAACACATGACTACATCAATTCCACATTACACACAGGCTGACCAGCTGTGTAATATATGAATACATCAAATCCACATTACACACAGGCTGACCAGCTGTGTAACACATGACTACATCAAATCCACATTACACACAGGCTGACCAGCTGTGTAACACATGTCTACATCAAATCCACATTACACACAGGCTGACCAACACATGACTACATCAAATCCACATTACACACAGGCTGACCAACACATGACTACATCAAATCCACATTACACACAGGCTGTGTAACACATGTCTACATCAAACCCACATTACACACAGGCTGTGTAACACATGTCTACATCAAACCCACATTACACACAGGCTGTGTAACACATGTCTACATCAAACCCACATTACACACAGGCTGACCAACACATGTCTACATCAAACCCACATTACACACAGGCTGACCAACACATGTCTACATCAAACCCACATTACACACAGGCTGACCAACACATGTCTACATCAAACCCACATTACACACAGGCTGTGTAACACATGACTACATCAAATCCACATTACACACACAACCTCTCTGTATTCCCCTTAATTCACTTCTTGAGGGGTCACTACAGCACCCCATGGAAAATTTAGGCCGTGTGTGTGGGGAAAGCTGAACTTGGGGGGAGGAGTCCATCCCTGTCCAGGTTGCATGCAAGGTATGTTCATGACATCCACATCCCCAGTTATAGCTGGTCTACTCTTACAAGTTAAAGATGGATGGTTTTCAATAACTGCAAAATGTTCTGTGACACATGGCACAGCATGCAAATCCAACATAACTCAAAGGGCTAGGATTTTTTTTGGTTTTTTTTTTGCTGCCTCGTCTTCTGTGACGTCCCCGTACTGCTGTTCCCACGCCGCTCATTCCAATCTCCCCGCCACAGCCATACCCTGATTCACTGTGTCTCACCCCTGGGGCCGGGAGTCCACAGGGAGCCCATCAGTATTAGGCCGCCGACGGGCCACCAGCCAGAGGGGCCCTGCACTTCTGCTGGGTCACTTTGGTGGTGTTCAGTGGTGCCTGTTCTGAGCTAACATACGCAGGACACCACCTACTAAGCCCCCTACTAACGACAGTATTAGCTCAGTCGCGGAGCCAGACTGAGTGAGCCACCCACCCGAGGTGGCGACCACCACAACGTCCCTCCAGCGACCGCCTCCTCGCGAACCTCCAACCCCAAAGGCTTCGACACAAATTCACCACAGGCACAGAAGCGTATGGGGAAACCGAATCTGAGGTCACCATGAGACCAGAGCAACGGGGGCCACCGAATCAGAGGCAATTTTTATTATTGCATGATGATCAATGATGATGAGGATGATGTAATGATGCTGCTGTGGAGGTGCATCCCCTTTGAGACTACTTGACAGGGTTGTTCTCTACGCTTACTATCATAATATATCCCGGCGTCAACCAGGCCCAAGAGATACAGACACCTGCAGTGTTGGTCAGGTAATTTGAGCAACACTCTCAAATTCGCATCCGTAAAGTGGATGAAGCTCGACTGTGTGGTCCCAGTCTCCCCACTGAGCCCACAGCACACTCACTCTGGGTAGGAGCCGGCCGGAGCCTGAAAAATTCCTATGACTCATGGGATTCGAACCCGCGACCTTCCAGTCCGGAATCCAAGGCGCTAACCACTGCGCCATGGCGGCTGGTTAAAGGGCTAGGATTGGATGGATAGCAGCAGAGAGTAGCTGAAAGTGGGGGAAACTGACAGCTGTGATGGACAGTTGGACTTTAAGAATAACGGAGTCAGTCAGCACGATGCCTAACTCAGAAAAACACCCTCAGACACCTGGCAGAGACTTAGTTAATTAATGCCTTCAGATCCTGTTAGATCAGTGACTTACTTCAGTGAAGAAGACATTGTGTTCCACAACATTGACGTCAATAGTGAAGAGACGAGGCTGCAGGGTCGTGCAAAATGTGTTCCCCTCCTGCAGCAACCAACAACAAAACCCACATGTACACATACAACAAAACACACACTTACACATACATACATACATGTGCAGGTACACACGCACACGCGCACACACACGCGCACACACACACACTCACACACACACACACACACACACTCACACACACACACACACACACACACACACACACACACACACACACACACACTTACTGGCTTTAAAACATTGGGACTCTAAACTGAGAAATGATGTTATTTTTGAAACCAAGTTCCTTGTGCATTCTCTTGTTTCTAAAGGTATAGGGATATATTTTGCTGGGTGCCATCACATTGCGGTCTTTACTGGAACGAACTGGCAGATTCTCTGGCAAAACGCGGTGCTTCAGAATGTACAAGTGACATAATGATTAATAGTATAGGTCTACGTTTATCATCATTTGAAATTATTTCAATTCTTGCAAACTCTGTATATTCAAAGTTTTTTAGATTTCACTTAAATCGTTTGTGTTGCCCACGAAATACAGAAATTATAATTCATAAATTACGTCTAAATGCTTGGAAAACTAAATATTCAACAAATGTTTTCTGCACTTGTTCTGCTATTATATCAGTCCATCATATATTGTTTGATTGCCCTGTGCTCATTGCCTCGTATAAAAGCAAAGGGATAGATCTAAGGAAAAAATACGGAAATATCCAAAGTGTTCTGTATGATTCTGAGTCGCATGTCCTAGTATCAGTTGCAGAAAGTATTTGCCAGTCACCAGTAGGTCAGTTACTATAAATGAAATTGTATAAATTTATCATCATCCATCATATTCTTTATCCTTTCACCTTTCCCCTCATCCCCTTTTCAGTGCATTCTTAACGTGAATGTACCATTGTCTAAATCACCTTGTAGTGAACGGACATTAAACCAATGAGAAGAAGAAGAAGACACACACACACCCCCCCCTGGAGTTAACATCAGTGCTGACTCCACTCTCCCCAAAAGTCCTTTGGATGAGACTACAAGCCTAGGCCCCATGTGCAAACACACACAGAACATCTTGCGCTCACGTTAAATCCTGTTCCGCTTTTCGTAACAGTAGGCCATTGTATGCCGGTGGGAACAGATGATAAGATTCGCAAAAACTGCATACACATGAGGACTGGATGTAAAAAAGCACTATTCCACTATCCTCAATATAAACGAATAAAAAAAGTAATAACACACACACACACATATGAGCATAATATACATTTATCTACAAAATCCAATCCGATCTTGTTTAGAGCCCCCAAATCTCAAACCATCTAACTATGCAAATATCTAGCAATGTAGCAGTGTGGTATGAAATACTACAGAAGATGATATTTTTGAAAAATAACTAACAACAGCTATAAATAATATCAACATATGCCAGAGCCCATTGCTGGTTGCATTTTGACAGGACCCTCAGATACTGTGATACGGTGCTCTGTACTTTCTATCTGTTTGTTTAGCTTGAAAAAGAAAAATCGTAAAAATTTGTGTAGGGTGTTTTTTTCTTCCTCTTTTTGGATTTTTCTTTAAAGTGATTGTTTCAAGTTGCAACTGACATTCCCTGTTATTTCCTTTCAAAACTTTTTTCTCTGTATGCATGTGTTGCTATATTACAACAACAATCAACACTGCTGCATACTATATGACAACAACAATCAACAAAGCTGCATACTATATGACAACAACAATCAACATTGCTGCATAGTCAGTGTTTTTTCTCTGTTTGTTGCTATATAACAACAATCAACAAAGCTGCATACTATATGACAACAACAATCAACAAAGCTGCATACTATATGACAACAACAATCAACAAAGCTGCATACTATATGACAACAACAATCAACACTGCTGCATAGTCAGTGTTTTTCCTCTGTATGCATGTGTTGCTATATTACAACAACAATCAACAAAGCTGCATACTATATGACAACAACAATCAACAAAGCTGCATACTATATGACAACAACAATCAACAAAGCTGCATACTATATGACAACAACAATCAACAAAGCTGCATACTATATGACAACAATAATCAACACTGCTGCATAGTCAGTGTTTTTTCTCTGTATGCATTTGTTGCTTTATGACAACAATCAACACTGCTGCATAGTCAGTGATTGAAACATTTTTTCTCCCCAGAAATATATTCATCAAGAACTTCCAAAAGTATCTCACATATACATATCTGGGGAACACATTGATGCATCATGCATAAACTCTGGTCTGCATCTGCACACATTTGTACAAGCACTTCACTACTGCTACATGGCTACTTTTAAAAAAACTTTTTAAAAAAACCTTCAATCCACTTTCTTAGCAGATAACTGCACTGTTGTTTAAATAACAACACAGTAAACTAACTGCCCCCCCCCCGTTGCCTTGGTGACGGTACCATGAGGCCGATCTGTGCGTTGAGGGGCTGGTGTCGGAGGAGGTGTTTCTTTGGGGGGATCATGTCCTGCAGCACGTCCTTGTGGGGCTCCATGATCTCCGTCACCGTCCTCTCCGTCGTCCTCGCCAACAGCTCCAGGGAGGACATGGCCTGGGGGGGCAGAGGTCACGTCTGTTATACATCTGTATGTATGTATAGTGCTGTCTGTTATCTATCTATCTATCTATATGATAGAGAGGACATGGCCTGGGGGGGGGGGGGCAGAGGTCACGTCTGTTATACATCTGTATGTATGTATAGCGCTGTCTGTTATCTATCTATCTATATGATAGAGAGGACATGGCCTGGGGGGGGCAGAGGTCACGTCTGTTATACATCTGTATGTATGTATAGTGCTGTTTGTTATCTATCTATCTATATGATAGAGAGGACATGGCCTGGGGGGGGCAGAGGTCACGTCTGTTATACATCTGTATGTATGTATAGTGCTGTCTGTTATCTATCTATCTATATGATAGAGAGGACATGGCCTGGGGGGGCAGAGGTCACGTCTGTTATACATCTGTATGTATGTATAGTGCTGTCTGTTATCTATCTATCTATATGATAGAGAGGACATGGCCTGGGGGGGCAGAGGTCACGTCTGTTATACATCTGTATGTATGTATAGTGCTGTCTGTTATCTATCTATCTATCTATATGATAGAGAGGACATGGCCTGGGGGGGCAGAGGTCACGTCTGTTATACATCTGTATGTATGTATAGTGCTGTCTGTTATCTATCTATCTATCTATATTGATAGAGAGGACATGGCCTGGGGGGGGGGGGGGGGGCAGAGGTCACGTCTGTTATACATCTGTATGTATGTATAGTGCTGTCTGTTATCTATCTATCTATCTATATGATAGAGAGGACATGGCCTGGGGGGGCAGAGGTCACGTCTGTTATACATCTGTATGTATGTATAGTGCTGTCTGTTATCTATCTATCTATATGATAGAGAGGACATGGCCTGGGGGGGCAGAGGTCACGTCTGTTATACATCTGTATGTATGTATAGTGCTGTCTGTTTATCTATCTATCTATCTATATGATAGAGAGGACATGGCCTGGGGGGGCAGAGGTCACGTCTGTTATACATCTGTATGTATGTATAGTGCTGTCTGTTATCTATCTATCTATCTATATGATAGAGAGGACATGGCCTGGGGGGGCAGAGGTCACGTCTGTTATACATCTGTATGTATGTATAGTGCTGTCTGTTATCTATCTATCTATCTATATGATAGAGAGGACATGGCCTGGGGGGGCAGAGGTCACGTCTGTTATACATCTGTATGTATGTATAGTGCTGTCTGTTATCTATCTATCTATCTATATGATAGAGAGGACATGGCCTGGGGGGGCAGAGGTCACGTCTGTTATACATCTGTATGTATGTATAGTGCTGTCTGTTATCTATCTATCTATCTATATGATAGAGAGGACATGGCCTGGGGGGGCAGAGGTCACATCTGTTATACATCTGTATGTATGTATAGTGCTGTCTGTTATCTATCTATCTATCTATATGATAGAGAGGACATGGCCTGGAGGGGGCAGAGGTCACGTCTGTTATACATCTGTATGTATGTATAGTGCTGTCTGTTATCTATCTATCTATCTATATGATAGAGAGGACATGGCCTGGGGGGGCAGAGGTCACGTCTGTTATACATCTGTATGTATGTATAGTGCTGTCTGTTATCTATCTATCTATATGATAGAGAGGACATGGCCTGGGGGGGCAGAGGTCACGTCTGTTATACATCTGTATGTATGTATAGTGCTGTCTGTTTATCTATCTATATGATAGAGAGGACATGGCCTGGGGGGGGCAGAGGTCACGTCTGTTATACATCTGTATGTATGTATAGTGCTGTCTGTTATCTATCTATCTATATGATAGAGAGGACATGGCCTGGGGGGGCAGAGGTCACGTCTGTTTATACATCTGTATGTATGTATAGTGCTGTCTGTTATCTATCTATCTATATGATAGAGAGGACATGGCCTGGGGGGGCGAGGTCACGTCTGTTATACATCTGTATGTATGCATAGTGCTGTCTGTTATCTATCTATCTATATGATAGAGAGGACATGGCCTGGGGGGGGCAGAGGTCACGTCTGTTATACATCTGTATGTATGTATAGTGCTGTCTGTTATCTATCTATCTATATGATAGAGAGGACATGGCCTGGGGGGGGGGGGCAGAGGTCACGTCTGTTATACATCTGTATGTATGTATAGTGCTGTCTGTTATCTATCTATCTATATGATAGAGAGGACATGTCCTGGGGGGGGGGGGGGGGGGGGCAGAGGTCATATGACAGAGAGAGAGGACATGGCCTGGGGGGGGCAGAGGTCATATGACAGAGAGAGAGGACATGGCCTGGGGGGGCAGAGGTCATATGACAGAGAGAGAGGACATGGCCGGGGGGGGGGCAGAGGTCATATGACAGAGAGAGAGGACATGGCCTGGGGGGGCAGAGGTCATATGACAGAGAGAGAGGACATGGCCTGGGGGGGGCAGAGGTCATATGACAGAGAGAGAGGACATGGCCTGGGGGGGCAGAGGTCATATGATAAGAGAGGACATGGCCTGGGGGGGCAGAGGTCATATGATAAGAGAGGACATGGCCTGGGGGGGCAGAGGTTATATGATAGAGGACAAGGCCTGGGGGGGCAGAGGTTATATGATAGAGAGGACATGGCCTGGGGGGGCAGAGGTTATATGATAGAGAGGACATGGCCTGGGGGGGCAGAGGTTATATGATAGAGAGGACATGGCCTGGGGGGGCAGAGGTTATATGATAGAGAGGACATGGCCTGGGGGGGCAGAGGTTATGTCTGTTATTTATCTATCTGTGTGCAGCAGTTAGGTCTGTTATCTATCTATCTATATGATAGAGAGGACATGGCCTGGGAGGGCATAGTGCTGTCTGTTATCTTTATGTCTCTTTTTAATATGGACAGCAATGTGTAACTGTAATTTACACTTTCTACTCACAAAATGTGTTAAGTGCATACTGTACTAAGTTAAAACAAACAACTTTAAGTGAATTTTGATTTTTATTCTAAAACCAAACCAAACAAAAGCCCTAAGCTACGCAAACTATTCTTATCATTCAGAAAGGATATATACAGAGAAATATTTTTAGAGGGGTGTGTGTGTGTGTGTGTGTGTGAATGATGGCATGTGTGTGTGCGCACATGTGCACTTGCACATGTGTGTGTGAGTTTGCATGCATGTGTGTGTACATGCATGAGTGTGCTTGAATAAAAAAGAAAATAACACGTCAATAAACAAACACAAAGCACACCATGCCCACAGAACATCTTGCACACACGTTAAATCCTGTTCCACTTTTCTTAAGAGTAGGCCATTGTGTGCCAGTGGGAACAGATGACATTTACAAAACTGCATACACACGGGGACCGGATGTAAAAAAAAGCACAAGAGTGCTTATTCCGTTATCTTCAATATAAAAGAATAAATCAAATCAAATCAGCACTGACCGTTTCGCGCACGAGAGTGTTTGGGGAGGTGACCTGTCTGACGAGTTCGTGTGTGACGTCGTGCAGGGATCGCTGCTGTGTGGTGTGCAGCTCTGCCGTCAGGCGGTCCTCAGGCAGGGGCCGCGCACACATGGCCAGCATCGTCTGCAGGTTGCTTTTGGCCAGGTCAATGGCCCCACTCGACACCTGCCACATCGTCATCTGCACACACCACTGTTATATTGAAGGGCAAGGACAAAACGCAACAGGATAACAGCCGAAGGCTGCTAACACACTGAGTATAAAGAACAACCAAATAGCACACACAGGACAATTGCAGAGCACACACAGGACAGTATGATTCTCTCGATCTACACTTTCAATCTCATCTAAATGAATGTTCCGAAAAGATGTCAGATATATTTATCAAAGCAGCACAATTGAGTTTGAAAGCTAAAAAGCCCCAAACGTTAAAAATGAAACGCAATAAAAAGTGGTTTGACCCAGATTGTACAAAAATGAGAAAAGAAGTACAATCATTACTTAATGCTGTAAACAGATATCCACACAAAGCTGAACTTCGACAAAAATATTTTTCCAAGAGAAACCAGTATAATAATATGATAAAAAAGAAAAAGAAAGCCTTCAAAAATATGCTAGTATCACAGTTACATGACATGATAAATGCAGATCCAAATATAGTGTGGAAAACATTGCAGAAATTAAAAGAGAGTGAAAGTGATGGCATAAAGCATGTAAACCATATGAACAGCAGGAAGTGGACTGAACACTTAAAAAAACTTATTGGAGAGGAACCACACATAGATCCTGAACAAATACAACTTGTACACAACATGTATAATGACATGAGAACAAATAGCAATAGGTACTTAGATAAACAAATTACTATTGAAGAAATAACAAGAACAATTAAAAGATTAAAAAATAAAAAGTCACCTGGTAAAGATGGCATAACAAATGAAATGCTCAAATCAATTTCACCCAGTCTGATGAAAGTAATAAAGAGTTTGTTTAATCTAGTGCTTGATACAGGTGCCTATCCTTGTGACTGGAAACTGGGTGTTAGTATCCCCATTTATAAAAGTGGATGCACTGTTAATCCGGATAACTACAGAGGGATAACATTAACAAACACAGTAGGGAAGCTCTTCTGCCAAATTTTGAATACAAGAATCTTTGAATATTTGGAGCAAAACAACAAACTTGTCAGAGAACAAGCTGGATTCAGAAAAACATGTAGAACAGCAGACCACATCTATATCCTTAATAAACTAATAGACAATGCATTAAAAACAAAAAACAATAGACTGTATTGTTGTTTTGTAGATTTTCAGAAAGCATTTGACAATGTTTGGCATCAGGCTCTACTTGTAAAGTTAAATAAGATAGGCATAACTGGTAAAACCTTTAATGTCATTAACAGCATGTATACAAACGCAACAATCCTTGTAAAAATAAAAGGAAGTTACACAGAAGGAAATTGTTGTAAAAAGGGGGGTACATCAAGGCAGCACACTAAGTCCTACATTATTTAATGTTTACATAAATGATATTGTTCAGGTCCTTGATGAAAAAGATTCACCGTATATTACTGCAGAAGATAAAATTCCATGTTTGCTCTATGCGGATGACTTAGCACTGTTATCAACAACCAAACTAGGACTGCAAACTAAACTAGATAGATTAAATGGTTACTGTTCCAAATGGGGACTAAAAGTAAACAAAGCAAAAACAAAAGTAGTAGTTTTCACCAAATCACCCCCTAAAATTCCAATTCATTTCCAATGTGGAGAACATCTAATTGAAACAACTAAAACTTATAAATACCTGGGTGTAGTATTTCACCAGAACGGGAAGTTTCAAGCAACCCAGGAACATTTGGCAAAGCAAAGCAATAAAGCAGCTCATGCTTTGAAAAAAGCAATTCATGGGCAAGGGGTTATGGCTAATATCATAATGCATTTATTTGATTCATTGATAACCCCCATCTTAACTTATGGAGCAGAAGTATGGTTTCCTTTTTGTTTCAATGACCAATCAGACTTTCATATTCACGATTTATTTAAATTAAGCACAACAAGAAAATATCTTTATAAAAATATTCATGTAAACTTTTGTAAGCAAACTTTGGGAATACATAAAAAAGCGATGGCATTACCCACTTTAGGAGAAACTTGGACGATTTCCATTGACTATCAAAATACTTAGTCAGTTAATGTCTTTTTGGATACATGTAACAGAGAAAGACAAAAACTCATATGTTAAAATATTGTATGATTATATGTATCAAAATAATGAATATGATCAGTGGATTAGCACAGTTAAAAATGTTCTGTGTAAAATTGGTTTTAAACATGTATGGGAAAACCAAAGTACACTTGATGTACACCGATTGTGCCATGCAATACAAACAAAACTGGAGAGTTTATATAAAACATTTTGGATTAACCAGAAACAAGAGTCCACAAAACTTAACTTTTATAATTTTGTGACGAAAGAATATAGACTAGAACCATATCTGATTAACTGTGAAAACAAAAACCACAGGAAAACATTTTGTAAATTTCGTACAAGTTGCCATGATTTAATGATAGAAAAAGGAAGATATAAGAATATACCAAGAGAGAACAGAACTTGTCAATACTGCAACAAAATAGAAGACGAGTTTCATTTACTTGATGAGTGTATCTTATATACTGAACAAAGAAAACAAATATTGCTAAATCTGAAATCTGATGTCAAAGAAATAAGAATTGTATAGACAAATTAAGCAATGTTTTAGTAACTGATAATCATCAAGCTGAAATAATTCAATATGTTTGTTCCTGTTTTGAAAAAAGAGAACAATTGAAATAAGATAGAATGCAACATGGTTTTGCTTTGTGGTGGTTTGGGGTGTTTTTTGCCTGCACATCATTTCAGTCATGCTGACCAGTGAATAGGTTATATTGATGAATATGTTGAGTTTATTTTGTTGTGTCAATAAGTCCATGTGACTTTAATGGCAATAAATAATTTCGGATTCTGATTCTGATTCAGGACAATTGCAGAGCACACACAGGACAATTGCAGAGCACACACAGGACAATTGCAGAGCACAGAAAGTATGGCGACAGAAAATGAAGGAACAATCAAAGAAGACACAGGGCAGTTGGAAAACATGGACAATTTAGAACACAAAAGACATCACAGGACACAGAAGACAATTACAAAACATAAACACCTATAAAACATGAAGGACAACGGCCAAAGACTGATAACACACACACACAAAATACATGTGATCCTAGTACCTAACACATCACTTCAAATCAAGTACATAATACAAAGCATATCTATTATCTTCACATAAAGATTGTTCACAGAAACAAAATCAAAAGGGAAAGACTAATTTTTAGCAAGGAAAGCAAAATCCTTAGTTTCCATTTTAAACAAGGCTCTTGAAATTTTCTTTATTTACAAGTCCTACCAACAGTCACAGTAATTTAACAACTCTACAGAGCCATGACGAACTACAAACCCTTGTGATCTACCACAACTGAAGTTATCAAATCATGTGTGCTAAAGGGCAGGCAGGCAGGCAGGCAGGCAGGCAGGCAGGCAGGCAGGCAGGCAGGCAGGCAGGCAGGCAGGCAGGCAGGCAGGCACACACACACACACACACACACACACACACACACACACACACACACACACACACACACACACACACACACACACACACACACACACACACAGGATGGTGGCTGACCTCACTGGTGAGGTCCATGATGACGAACATGAGCGCCCTGAGGAAGTTGAACTGATGCTCCAGCACCCACTTCAGAGCCATGTGCTCGTACATGAACTTGATGGCCAGACACCTGCAACAGTCAACACACACCTGTCACAGTCACCACACACCTGTCACAGCTATCACACCTGCAACAGTTACCACACCTGTCACAGCTATCACACCTGCAACAGTCACCACACACCTGTCACAGTCACCACACACCTGTCAGCTATCACACCTGCAACAGTCACAACACACCTGTCACAGTCACCTCACACCTGTCACAGTCATCTCACACCTGTCACAGTCACCTCACACCTGTCAGTCACCTCACACATGCCACACCTGCAACAGTCACAGCACACCTGTCACAGCTGCAACAGTCACCACGCACCTCACACACCTATCAAAAGCACTTTTTTTTTATCAAATGGCCCAAAAGGGATGGACACACAATAGCGGTTCCTCAACATTCCAGAATAGGTCTGGTGGGAGGGAACATCAGAATGGCTGTAGGATCTGACTGGCTTTGCTGACCAGTTCCAGTCACCGGGGCTGTATTTTGTTTTTCATTCCTCAGCTTGAGCTCCGAGTGACCTCAAGAGGCATGGGCTCTGCCAGTTCAACAAGCCTCAGACATTTTGATGTTTTAGTGCAAAATCATGATGACTCTCACAGAGCGAAGCAAGTCGAGCCATGTACACAGACCTGAAATTTGTAAGTGAAAGTACAGAGCTGTCATTCATCCCTCAACCACGCTAATGAGTGAATTCTAAAGAAAGAACAGCTGTGGTTTGACCATATAGAAAGTAAGCAGTGTACGGCTCAAATCTGATCCAATATTGGGCTCTTCCCCTCCCTGTGAAATGATACACTGATGTGATTCAGAGCTCTCTGACAAGTCTGTGGCCAACGTCTGCAGAAACCAAAGCCATTCCTACAGGCCACACTAGCAGACAGGGGGAACAACGTCAACCATGATTCCCAATGATCAGCAACAAGCACAGACATTTACCATGACTATACATGTATGTCGTACAGGAAACGCTTGGTTCCACGCAATACACAATACAATGCATGCACACATTATACACACACATTCACATATGCAACATATGCATGCGCACACATTTCATGACCTAACCCCTTCCCCCTTCCTTCACACACACACACACACACACACACACACACACACACACACACACACACACACACACACACACACACACACACACACACACACACACAGACGGTATTGCAAACAAAATAAAGCAGACTGACTCACCCTCCATACTTGGCGTACCAGGCCCGATCGTAGCACAAGGAACACATCTTGTCCACCAAGTATTCAAACAGTGGCAGCTGACAGGCCTGAAGAAAGAAAGGGTGATCCTCTAGTTATCACACACAATGATACAGAACAAGAGAGAGAGAGAGAGAGAGAGAGAGAGAGAGAGAGAGAGAGAGAGAGAGAGAGAGAGAGAGAGAGAGAGAGAGAGAAGAGAGAGAGAGAGAGGAGAGAGAGAGACAGACAGACAGACAGACAGACAGACAGACAGACAGACAGACAGACAGAGAGAATAAACCCTCAATGATATAAACTATAGAATACATATACCTTGAATGATATAAACTATAGAATGAATAAACCCTTAATGATATAAACTACAGAATAAATAAAGCCTCAATGATATAAGCTATAGAATAAATATACCCTCAATGATAAATAATATAGAATAAATAAACCCTGAATGATATAAACTATAGAATAAATAAAGCCCTCAATGACATAAAACACAGAATAAATAAAACCCTCAATGATATAAACTATAAAATAAACCCTCAATGATAAAAGCTATCAAATAAATAAACCCTCAGTGACATAAACTACAGACTAAACAAACCCTCAGTGACAAACTACAGACTAAACAAACCCTCAGTGACAAACTACAGACTAAACAAACCCTCAGTGACATAAACTACAGACTAAACAAACCCTCAGTGATATAAACTACAGACTAAACAAACCCTCAATGACATAAACTACAGACTAAACAAACTCTCAATGACATAAACTACAGACTAAACAAACCCTCAGTGACAAACTACAGACTAAACAAACCCTCAACGACATAAACTACAGACTAAACAAACCCTCAGTGACATAAACTACAGACTAAACAAACCCTCAGTGACAAACTACAGACTAAACAAACCCTCAACGACATAAACTACAGACTAAACAAACCCTCAGTGACATAAACTACAGACTAAACAAACCCTCAGTGATATAAACTACAGACTAAACAAACCCTCAGTGATATAAACTACAGACTAAACAAACTCTCAGTGACATAAACTACAGACTAAACAAACCCTCAGTGACATAAACTACAGACTAAACAAACCCTCAGTGACATAAACTATAGACTAAACAAACCCCAAATGACATAAACTACAGACTAAACAAACCCTCAGTGATATAAACTACAGACTAAACAAACCCTCAGTGATATAAACTACAGACTAAACAAACCCTCAGTGACATAAACTACAGACTAAACAAACCCTCAGTGATATAAACTACAGACTAAACAAACCCTCAGTGATATAAACTACAGACTAAACAAACCCTCAGTGACATAAACTACAGACTAAACAAACTCTCAGTGACATAAACTACAGACTAAACAAACCCTCAGTGACATAAACTACAGACTAAACAAACCCTCAGTGACATAAACTACAGACTAAACAAACTCTCAATGACATAAACTACAGACTAAACAAACCCTCAGTGATATAAACTACAGACTAAACAAACCCTCAGTGATATAAACTACAGACTAAACAAACTCTCAGTGACATATACAGACTAAACAAACCCTCAGTGACATAAACTACAGACTAAACAAACCCTCAGTGACATAAACTACAGACTAAACAAACCCTCAGTGATATAAACTACAGACTAAACAAACTCTCAGTGACATATACAGACTAAACAAACTCTCAGTGACATAAACTACAGACTAAACAAACTCTCAGTGACATATACAGACTAAACAAACCCTCAGTGACATAAACTACAGACTAAACAAACTCTCAGTGACATAAACTACAGACTAAACAAACCCTCAGTGACATAAACTACAGACTAAACAAACTCTCAGTGACATAAACTACAGACTAAACAAACCCTCAGTGATATATATACTACAGACTAAACAAACCCTCAGTGATATATATACTACAGACTAAACAAACCCTCAGTGATATAAACTACAGACTAAACAAACCCTCAGTGATATAAACTACAGACTAAACAAACCCTCAGTGATATATACTATAGACTAAACAAACCCTCAGTGATATATATACTACAGACTAAACAAACCCTCAGTGATATAAACTACAGACTAAACAAACCCTCAGTGATATATATACTACAGAACAAATCCCCCCAGCCCCTCTCACCCTCTCCTTTGAGCCCAGGATGGTGGCTGCGGTGTCGACCATGAAACAAACCCTCAATGATATAACCTACAGACTAACAAATCCCCCCAGCTCCCTCACTGACCCTCTCCTTTGACCCCAGGATGGTGGCTGCGGTGTCGACCATGATCATGAGGGCCAGGCTGCCCGGCTTGCAGAGCTCCTTCTCCTCGTGGCCCATGATCACCGCCAGCGCATCCACCAGGATCTGCGTGTCCATGCCCTGAAGCTTGCTCCACTTCTCTCCCACCATCGCAAACGGCCCTGAACCAAGCATTTTGTTCATCATTTATTTATTTATTCTTTCATTTCTTTCTTTCTTTATTCTTATTTATTTATTTATTCATTTATTTTTATTTATTCTTTCATTTATTTATTCATTTATTTATTTATTTTTATTTATTTATTCTTTTATCTATTTATTCATTCTTTTATATATATATATCGAGGATAATGGAATAAGTGCTCATGTGCTTTTTTACATCCAGTCCCTGTGTGTATGCAGTTTTGTAAACCTGTGTGTCAGATTCACTGTTTCCCTGTGGGGATGTCCACTGGGCCTGTCAGTACAAACAGCATCCCCACCTTCTGGAAATTCTGTGCTAGACATTTCCCCTTTTCTATCCCTCGCTTTGTTTCTGCCTTGTTCCTTTTCTTCCTGTCACCTCATCTGTGTATATATCTTCCTTAGCCCCACGGAGAGCAAGTCACCACTGACAAAAATGGATGGAAGGACTGACTGACTGACTGACTGACTGACTGACTGACTGACTGACTGACTGACTGACTGACAGCCTGACTGACTGACTGACTGACTGACTGAAAATGCGAAAGAACTGTACCCTGTCAGCTAGAAAAAACCATGCACAGAGGTGCTTCACCCTCACTTATCTAATCCCAACTTAGCAACCCCCACCACTTGCTTTCAAAAGAGAAAAAGGCCTCTGTCCTGTGAATCACACATGCAGGACATTTCTCCCTTGTTACAGAAACCTACTGTGAATGGGACAGGGTAACTGTATGGTCCCAAGTCAGCTAAAACAACAGAACCCCCAACACTGTTCTTTATCAAAGTAGCAAACAGTTTCGACACTAAATTTCTGAGTGAAAAACACAGATACTAGAAGGTTAACCTTGTAAAAAACAACAACAACAACAAAAAAACAGGGGTTAACCTTGGTTTTGGAGAGCAAATGCTCTGAGAAGGCACTGTCAAATGACCCATATACTGGCTTGTAAACACCCCCCACCCCCCCCCTCCCACACAACCCCCCCTCTCTGTAACCCCCCCCCCTCTAATAATAATAATAATAATAATAATACATGGAACTTATATAGCGCTATATCTTGTAAAACAAATCAAAGCGCTTGCATTCAGCCTTTACATCACACAAGCAATCAAAACACAAGCGCACACACTCACCACGCCCCCCCCCCCCCCCCCCCCCCCCCCCCCTCACACACCCACCCACCCACACAGGCTACCACAAAGGCTACCCTCTACCACACAAAAAAACCCCTCTCTGTAAACACCCCCTCTCCCACACAAACACCCCCCCCCCCTCTCTGTAAACCCCCCTTCTCTCTGTAAACCCCCCTTCTCTCTGTAAACCCCCCTCTCTCTGTAAACCCCCCCTCTCTCTGTAAACCCCCCCTCTGTGTAACAAGAGGCCCAGACCTGCTTGCTGGGAGATGGCGATCATGGTGTAGTGACGGACCATGCCTGCCAGGAAGGTGATGGCACTGTTGTGCAGTTCCTTGATGGCCGCAGCAACTGCAACACCGCAAAACACAGCATTTTCATTTATTTATGTATTCATCCTTTTATATCGAGGATAATGGGATAATCACTCTTGTGCTTTTTTACATCCAGCCCCTGTGTGTATGCAGTTTTGTAAATGTCATCTGTTCCCACCGGCACACGATGGCCTACTCTTACGAAAAGCGGAACATGATTTAACGTGTGCGCAAGATGTTCTGCGTGCGTTCACACACAGCACCGTTTATATGTAACTGCAACATCGCAAAATACACCACCCTTTATATACAACTGCAACGTCGCAAAATACAGCAGACCCCCCCTCTCCACGCCACTGGAATGATCCATTGGAAAGGCAATGACTGATACGAATGGTTCCAGTACCATCGCAGGAGCCGCCAGAACGTTGCCATATATAGACATCAATACAGCACCATTTATATATAACTGGAACATCAGAAAATGATGATGTGATGATGATCCCAAACAAAGCCATGAACCAGAGTCACAGGGTGAGGCACACTGAAACAAAGCAATGACTTCAGTCACAAGCAGAGGCACACTGAAGTGATGATCCCTAACAAAGCCATGACCTGTCACAAGCAGAGGCACACTGAAGTTACAATCCCAAACAAAGCCATGAACCAGAGTCACAAGCAGAGGCACACTGAAGTGATGATCCCAAACAAAGCCATGAACCAGAGTCACAAGCAGAGGCACACTGAAGTGATGATCCCTAACAAAGCCATGAACACAGTCACAAGCAGAGGCACACTGAAGTGATGATCCCAAACACAGCCATGAACACAGTCACAAGCAGAGGCAGTCACTCACCAAACATGCCGGTCAGCGCCTGCTCGTGCACTTTGCGGGAGTGGGCATCGGGGTTGACGTACAGCTGGGACTTGGTGCCCCCACCAGAGGGGAGGGTGGGGGGGAGGATGTCGCGGTCGGTGAAGGAGGGGTGGGTGAAGAGGTGCTGCAGCGTGGCGCGGTCGTCCTCCAGACTCATCACCGACACCAGGAAACACCGGATCAGCTCCCACGCCTGACGCCGGTGGTAACTGTCCGTGGTGTTGCTCTTCAGCGCCATCAGGGCGCTGTCTATGGCCTGACACACACAGTAACATCATCATCATCATCATCATCATCATCATCCCACACCTGACGCCGGTGGTAACTGTCCGTGGTGTTGTTCTTCAGCGCCATCAGAGCACTGTCTATGGCCTGACACACACAGTAACATCATCATCATCATCATCATCATCATCATCATCATCATCCCACACCTGACGCCGGTGGTAACTGTCCGTGGTGTTGTTCTTCAGCGCCATCAGAGCACTGTCTATGGCCTGACACACACACACCATCATCACTCTCAATAAACAATTAACCTGAAAATGAGGATAAAACAATTCTACATCATGTGTTGCTCTTCAGCGCCATCAGAGCACTGTCTATGGCCTGACACACACACACCATCATCACTCTCAATAAACAATTAACCTGAAAATGAGGATAAAACAATTCTACATCATGTGTTG
>CM060317.1:1100250-1110250 GCA_030674155.1 Stramonita haemastoma
TATTACACTACATTACAGTAACATTACACTACATCACAGTATTATTACACTACATTACAGTATTATTACACTACATTACAGTATTATTACACTACATTACAGTATTATTACACTACATTACAGCTCCATGGACCGGTTCACCAGCTTGTGCAGGTGAGGCTGACATCACACACACAGTACTGTTATTATTGTACAGTATTACACTACATTACAGTATTACAGATTATATTACAGTATGAGTACACTGCATTACATCATTACTACATTACAGTTTTCTTCCACACTACATTACAATATTATTACACTAAATTACATCATCACACTACATTATAGTATTACACTACATTACATCATCACACTACATTACAGTATTACACTACATTACAGTATTACACTACATTACAGTATTACACTACATTACAGTATTACACTACATTATAGTATTACACTACATTACATCATCACACTACATTATAGTATTACACTACATTACAGTATTACACTACATTACATTGTTACATTACTCCCTTGTCTCAAGTTCAACTAAACTGGGATCATGCTGGGGTTATCAAAACTACCACAATAACTTTACTTCTTTGACCCCAAATCCCATTCCCTGAAGCTCTCTTGAGGGTATACGAGTACCTCTTTGAGATCAAATCACTTCTCGGTTTATAACAAGGCTGCTAATTGTGTCGTGTACAAAAAAGACAATGTATTTCTTTATTAATTTAAAAGTCAGAAGATCTCTTATAGAAAACATTAACTAAATAACCATTTCCAGCAGAGATGTAAAGTACAAAAAACAAACAGAAACAGAAACAAAACATCCAAACCTAACAGCAGAAGATGGGAAGGGAAAACAAACCAACCACACCTTGAGCATTTGCTCGTTTTCTGCCGCGAAGAGGGAGACCGATCCAAACACCAGTTTGTGCATCTTGAGGTAGAGGTTGGAGCGATCCATGTTTGCTGCACAGAAAAATCGTCCACACCATTTTTCTTTGTTGATAACTGTGTCACTCTTGTCAGCAGAACGATGTGCAGCATTCACAACAACTCCTCACAGAACTTATCATGCTCCTCAGTCTGGAATGGTTTCACTGCCATAGACACGTTTTGAGGTGAACTGTGTTGTGCTATACTTTTAATGCTGTCACACCGTTCTTCTTCTGAAAATATTAAGACTTGTGAGGGCACCTAGAGTGAAGGAGATTGCTATTTTCTGGTATGATGAATACATTAAAAGCTGAAGCTCATACTCTCTCACACCAAATCTATCTCTTCCTTCCTCTCTTACATACTCATCCACCCACACACCCTCCCTCACACATACACAAACATACACAACAGGAACAGGTGACAACATTTACAAAACTGCATATACACAGGGACTGGATGTAAAAAAGCACATGAGTGCTTATTCCATTATCCTCGAAATAAAAGAATAATAAAACACAGGCACTACTAACACACATATACAGACACACACAGGCACCAACAGACAGACAGACAGACAGACAGACAGACAGACAGACAGACAGACAGACAGACAGACAGACACACACACACACACACACACCAACAGGTACATCACTCACATCCCATCTCCTCCATGCGTCCCATGAGGAAGTTGATGAGGATGGTGGCGAAGGTGGAGGAGGTGGACAGGTTGGCCAGGAAGGCGTTGGCCACGATCTGCAGCGCGTAGTTCTGGTTGATGCGCTCCACCACAAACTGTCATCACATCACACATACGCCACATCATGACATGTGCTCCACCACAAACTGTCACATTACATACACCACATCATGACATGCGCTCCACCACAAACTGTCACATCACACAACACACCATGACATGCGCTCCACCACAAACTGTCACACACAGAACACACCATGACATGCGCTCCACCACAAACTGTCACACACAGAACACACCATGACATGCGCTCCACCACAAACTGTCACATCACACACACACCATGACATGCGCTCCACCACAAACTGTCACACACAGAACACACCATGACATGCGCTCCACCACAAACTGTCACATCACACACACACCATGACATGCGCTCCACCACAAACTGTCACACACAGAACACACCATGACATGCGCTCCACCACAAACTGTCACATCACACACACACCATGACATGCGCTCCACCACAAACTGTCACACACAGAACACACCATGACACTCTACACTTTGGAGAGGGTCCCCCCCCCCAAACAATATGGACGGCAAAGATCCCTACACTGATATAGCATTATGCTTTGAAATGTAATGTTGAGATTGTCTTGATCCATGACAAGCTCAGAGCCTAATAATCTGTTTTCTGCTAAATTAGAAAAAAAAAACACCAGAAGTTAACCATCTTGCATTCGGTGACTCTGAACACAAACTGCCCCTAGATTTCACATTCCATCACGAAATCAGGTCAGACACACATGCTCGATGCCCTTTTCATCCTTCTAAGTACATACCAGCAGCTATAATTACTTCCAGACACTCTACAGGGTTTCTCCTTCTGGCCCGATACAGCTTTGACATGTGGTAGCAATTAATGACGGTCACAGCGTGATGAAAATCTGCTGTGTGTAAATCCCAGCAAATCCTGGATCGGGACTTGGGGGGGGGGGGGGGTAGTTATTCAATCCCAGCAAATCCCAGATTGGGACTATGTGGGTTAATGTATAGCTGTTGGCACAGTGAGGTGCTTTAACACCATACATACCAATGTCTCATCCACTTATGATCCCAGTGATTGTCAGGCTTGATGAGGAACAATGCATACTCTGGGCAACCTCCATGGTTTAGCTAAGATGGGGAACACCCAACAACACCCTAATCTAAAACAAATATTATAAATTAAAAAAGAAAACAAATGTTGTGTTAACAGTTACAAACATAAAATCACCTCAATGCAGGTGGAAAAGATCTCCCGGAATGTGACAGGACTCATCATGGTAAACTGCAACAGAAAATGTCACACCTCTTTCAATCCATCCCTCTACAACCTATGTCTTCGTGGACAAAAAATAAAAACATGCATGTAAATGTATTATTTATATATATAAATATAAATATATATATATATATATATATATATATATATATATATATATAAACAACTGAATCAATCAATCATTAATTTTAGTGCATCAAGTGAAATTAATCAAGGAAATAAGGTAACACTCTACTGCAAGAAAGCCAATATTCAAGAAGTAATGTCCCGTTACAAATGACAGTTAATTTAGACAAAATGCTTTTTACTTTTATATTTCTACAGCAAAATCAAACCCTTGTCTGATATGAATCTAAAAAAAATTTTCCAGAAGGGCGTTTCAAGCTGTTACCTTGACTGTATAAAATGCACATGTTAGTTAAGTATGCAAGTTTGTGTGTGTGTGTGTGTGTGTGTGTGTGTGTGTGTGTGCATGTGTGCGTGTGTGCGTGCATGAGTGCATGCATGTGTGGGTGTGTGGGTGTTTAAAGCATTTTTAAACTAAAAAATCCCATTTAGAAAAAGAACATTTTTTTTAACTTTCAATGATTTTTCTGTGACTTCAAAAACCCCCCAAAACCCCAATCCATGATTGAAAAAAAACCACATCCAAGATGAAACATTTCAACCGAGTTACACATTTTCCCAAAGTCTATAATTACTATATGAAAACACAAAGACATCATTGCAGTTACTTACAACACCAGCGAAGTGTTCCAGGACTTCCTTCTCTTCTTTGGTCTTCACACTCTGGACCCTGTAAACACAACCCATCATCTGACTGTTATCTACAGTCGTCAACATTTGCACCTCTTAGTTTCTTAGTCACTTGCTTCCTTTCACACAGATGCATCCACACATATACATCCATGTGCACACGCATGCATGAACGCACAAATGCACACACACACACACATACATCTCTCTCTCTCTCTCTCTCTCTCTCTATATATATATATATATATATATACACACACACCCTCAAATTAATGACTAAAATCCCTTGTCTTCCTCTCAAAAAAACTTTTTCCTATCAATGTGAAAAAAGAACACACTACTGTGCAGACTTGTATACTGCTGTATCAGTTGCATTGTATTCAACTGTACTGTATTTCATTGCACTGCTTTGAATTGTATAAACATGTTCAGTCACAGCAGATTTCTCTGCATGACATAAGGCTGCTCTTGTCACAAGAACTGGGGCATAGCCATTTTTTTTTTGGTTGCACAATAATTACGAAAATGATTCAGTCATCACTCACGCTCCAAGAAGGGAAATGGCAGGTGGTTAAGATAGTCACCTACCTAACTAGTAAACACTGAGCTTCTGGGTTCGATTCTCAGACTTGCCCTTCCTTCCAAGTTTGACGAGAAATTCAAACTGAAGGTCAAAGTCCTTCAGATGAGACTATAAACCGAGCCTTGTGAGCAAATAAATGCAGACAATCTTGCACACACATTAAAAACCCATTCCATCTTTCAGATGAGTTGGCCATTTTGAGTTTAGATATCAATAAAAACATTTGAAAAAATTATGCACATAGGTGTTGTGTTTAGCGCTATCCCTAGAGTTGAAATGTGGGTAAAGAAATGGCGAGGGGGAAACGGTTCCCCATGCAAAAGTATCCCCATTGCTGACCCTCAGAGCTGTAGGGGAGGAGCACCACACTCACGCTGCAGGGCGGATGAAGGTTTGCCCGTTAGTGGCCACATTGACAGTGTAGATGTCCAAAGCCAGCATGGCGTACTTGACCAGCCGTGAATACACCAGCGTCTCTTTGGGCTGGAACTGCTTGTGGGTCACCAGACTTGGCTCAGCTGAAACATAACATAAGATATAATATATATCGATCGATCGATCGATCGATCGAGAGAGAGAGAGAGAGAGAGAGAGAGAGAGAGAGAGAGAGAGAGAGAGAGAGAGAGAGAGAGGAGAGAGAGAGAGAGAGAGAGAGAGAGAGAAACTGACTACACACCACTCAAAATTTCATTCTTCTGAAGTATAACTTTCAAAATGACTGAAACACAACTATAAATTTCATTAATCTGAGATAGAAATATCAAATCGTCCAGATAGATTCAATGACTGACAAAAGAAGACTGAAAAAAAAGAAGAAAAAAAAAAAGCCCAAACATAAAAAAGACAGACTGAAAGATGTTAAAATGAAATGGAAGTTGGAGATAGATATGTAAATGGTTTTTATATATTTGTACAATTACGCCAGGGATAACCTTCATGCAAGATTTTTAAAAATCACAGGTCCTTTTAAAGTGTGCTAAATCTGTGGAGACCATCTTGTGTGGGGTCAGTGCTGCACTGGAGAGGGCCTTGTACCTGTGCCAATGGCCTTGCAGGTGAGGACTCCCCAGGTGATGGTTTTGACGCCACACACCAGGGTTTTCACCAGGCCCCGGCAGTCCCCCACAGAGTAGGTGTTCAGGTGTGACGGCATCACCCCAAAGCGCGTCGCTGTCGGCTGAAACCAACATTACACGCAATATTGTTGTTATCATTATATACCAAACTGCCAACTGCACAATTGGAACATTTGTTAAAACCTCCAAAAACAAAACAAAAAAAAAAACCCTTAATAAAAACCCAAAAGTACAGCCACTGTTACCCTCCCCCACTCTTCCTAATGACAAGCACAGCTCTCACTTGATCAGTGCTGTTCCATTTGTATCAGTCATCTTACTCACTATTTAGAATTGGATGTCACATACACCAGTACAGGACAAGCACAGCTCTCACTTGATCAGTGCTGTTCCATTGTATCAGTCATCTTACTCACTATTTAGAATTGGATGTCACATACACCAGTACAGGACAAGCACAGCTCTCACTTGATCAGTGCTGTTCCATTGTATCAGTCATCTTACTCACTATTTAGAATTGGATGTCACATACACCAGTACAGGACAAGCACAGCTCTCACTTGATCAGTGCTGTTCCATTGTATCAGTCATCTTACTCACTATTTAGAATTGGATGTCACATACACCAGTACAGGACAAGCACAGCTCTCACTTGATCAGTGCTGTTCCATTTGTATCAGTCATCTTACTCACTATTTAGAATTGGATGTCACATACACCAGTACAGGACAAGCACAGCTCTCACTTGATCAGTGCTGTTCCATTGTATCAGTCATCTTACTCACTATTTAGAATTGGATGTCACATACACCAGTACAGGACAAGCACAGCTCTCACTTGATCAGTGCTGTTCCATTGTATCAGTCATCTTACTCACTATTTAGAATTGGATGTCACATACACCAGTACAGGACAAGCACAGCTCTCACTTGATCAGTGCAGTTCCATTTGTATCAGTCATCTTACTCACTATTTAGAATTGGATGTCACATACACCAGTACAGGACAAGCACAGCTCTCACTTGATCAGTGCTGTTCCATTGTATCAGTCATCTTACTCACTATTTAGAATTGGATGTCACATACACCAGTACAGGACAAGCACAGCTCTCACTTGATCAGTGCTGTTCCATTGTATCAGTCATCTTACTCACTATTTAGAATTGGATGTCACATACACCAGTACAGGACAAGCACAGCTCTCACTTGATCAGTGCAGTTCCATTTGTATCAGTCATCTTACTCACTATTTAGAATTGGATGTCACATACACCAGTACAGGACAAGCACAGCTCTCACTTGATCAGTGCTGTTCCATTTGTATCAGTCATCTTACTCACTATTTAGAATTGGATGTCACATACACCAGTACAGGACAAGCACAGCTCTCACTTGATCAGTGCTGTTCCATTTGTATCAGTCATCTTACTCACTATTTAGAATTGGATGTCACATACACCAGTACAGGACAAGCACAGCTCTCGCTTGATCAGTGCTGTTCCATTTGTATCAGTCATCTTACTCACTATTTAGAATTGGATGTCACATACACCAGTACAGGACAAGCACAGCTCTCACTTGATCAGTGCTGTTCCATTTGTATCAGTCATCTTACTCACTATTTAGAATTGGATGTCACATACACCAGTACAGGACAAGCACAGCTCTCACTTGATCAGTGCTGTTCCATTTGTATCAGTCATCTTACTCACTATTTAGAATTGGATGTCACATACACCAGTACAGGACAAGCACAGCTCTCACTTGATCAGTGCTGTTCCATTTGTATCAGTCATCTTACTCACTATTTAGAATTGGATGTCACATACACCAGTACAGGACAAGCACAGCTCTCACTTGATCAGTGCTGTTCCATTTGTATCAGTCATCTTACTCACTATTTAGAATTGGATGTCACATACACCAGTACAGGACAAGCACAGCTCTCACTTGATCAGTGCTGTTCCATTTGTATCAGTCATCTTACTCACTATTTAGAATTGGATGTCACATACACCAGTACAGGACAAGCACAGCTCTCACTTGATCAGTGCTGTTCCATTTGTATCAGTCATCTTACTCACTATTTAGAATTAGATGTCACATACACCAGTACAGGACAATGAATCCCCCCCCCCCCCCATGTCCCCCTTGTTGCTGGTGAAATGTGGTTATGCTATCTTGGGATAACTCTTTTGGTGCAAACTTCTTAACACAGGTCATTTTAGTGTACATGTGTTTCTACCCATGCATGCATGTCTGAGAGTGAAAGAATTGGGTAAATAACCACATCATAACATCACTACAATAATACTAATTAAAAAAAAAAATTCTGTATGAAATTTTATTGCTATTTCTCTAAGACATATTTTCTAATGAGAAGACTGTTATTCACTTCTTAACAAAATCATACTAACATGCAAAAATACAGCTACAAATATTTGAAATGTTCTAACTACTAATTTTTCAAATGATGAATTCACACTTTTTGCAGCATAACTTGTCATTCCAAAATTTTGCAAGGATTAGTAACCTGTAGCTTATCAAATTTTGCATAAACAAGCAGCACAAATTCAGCACGTCTTGCCAGTCCAAAAGTGTGAGTGTGTGTGTGTGTTTCTGTTTTTGTTGTTAGTGCTGTTGCTTGCATTCTTTATCGGCATATTGTATTTTTCAGGCTGTTGAAATCATGTTGGTTAATTAATGTTGATGAAATGTTTTTCTCTGTTTGTTTGTTTTTTTGATAGATGGCTTAATGAAAAAAAGCAAATCGATGCTTACTCAATGTACCATCTGAAAATAAAATTTTGACTTTGACTTTGACACACGTACACACACACGTACACACACACGTACACACGTACACACACACACGTACACACACACGTACACACACATGTACACACACACATACGTACACACACACGTACACACACACACACGTAAAACACACACGTACACACACACGTACACACACACGTACACACACACGTACACGTACACACACACACACGTACACACACACGTACACGTACACACACACGTACACACACACACGTACACACACACACACGTACACACACACGTACACACACACGTACACACACACACGTACACACACACGTACACGTACACACACCCCCACCCCCACCCAGGACTCACTTTCTCAGACTCGGCTGCAGAGCACAGGCCGGCAAACAGCTTGTCCTCCTTGGGTGTCTCTGGGGGCATCACCTTGATGTCGGGGGTGGGGGGGGCGCCTGGCTGGGGGGCGGGGGTGGAGGGGGTGGAGAGTGGCGGTTTGATGTCCGGTGCTGTAGTCTGCTGCGCTGCTGCTGCTACTCCTGATCCAGATGATGCTCCTGTTGCTGCTGCTGAAGACGATGCTGATGCTGATGTTGTTGCTGCAGCAGTGGCGGTGGCTGTGGCTGGGGTGGATGAGGAAGATGTCTGGCCATTCTGCTTGCTGCCAGTCAAACAAACCAACCAACCAACCTGTTAGATGTTTACTACACAATTCCTTTTTTTCTTCTCCTTTCTTTCTCTCTGACACATCTGTTCAAATGCCTGTTTTACTTACACACACGCACGCACACACACACGCACGCACGCACGCACACACACACACGCACCACGCACACACACATACTATACACTGTATACATCAATTTGGATAAGTAAACAGAAATGGATAAATTCCGGAACCCACATTCAAAACATCAAATAATTATATGAAGAGACAAAAAATCCTTTTCCAGTTTCTTTAGCTTTGGCCCAAATTCTAGCTTTAAATCAAAACTCGATGGCTATGTGTTTGATTCTCTTTCTGATCCCTTCCATCCCAAAGTCTTACTGTACTAAAGCCGACAGCTACTTTAACCCTCTTAGTTCCGACCTGGGATTTGCCAGGATTAAGCCATTCCCTCCCCTGAATCCCAAACCGGGATTTGCCGGGATTTACACACAGTAGTTTTCCATCACGCAGTGACCTCCACTGATCACTACCACATGCCAAAGCTCTTAACAGGCCAGAGGCACAGAGTCTGCTGTGAGTCTGGAAGTAATGACAGCTGCTGATATGTACTTAGAAGGAGGAAAAGGTGAGCGAGCATGTGTGCCTGACCTGATTTCGTGATGGAATGCGAAATCTAGAGGCAATTTGTGTTCAGAGTATACGAATGCATGAGGGTTAAGCCTGAAAATCAGAACATTTGGAAGACTAAACATACATCCATCAGACTGACTGATACCTATCCATTAAATTCATAATGAGTGCTCATTCCATTATCCTCCATGTAAAAGAATAGATAAATAAATAAATAAATAGATAAATGAATGAATAAATTCATCCTGAACAGTCCTCTAGTGTAAGCCATGTACAGTACACACCACTTGGCCAAGATCTGGGGCAGCTGAATCTTGGCGATGGTTTTGAACTTGAGCACAAAGACCTCCAGCATCCTCATCAGCAACTCCCGGCCCTGCAACATCACAGCGCACACCTGCAGGCTTCACACACACACACCTAAAACATGTTAAACAATATTAAACAAAATTAAGCAAAATCCCATGTACCATAAACACTGAGTGACAAATATCTATCATTAAAA
>CM060317.1:1115250-1172750 GCA_030674155.1 Stramonita haemastoma
AATTATGATACATCTTACACGCAGCACAATTCACGATCCCAACCACTTACTTCAAAACAGACAAGTTCATTGTTATTGTCTGTTATTACTTTTTACAAAGAAGGCTTTAAAAATAAAATGGACAAGATACTAGGGTTTTAGGAAAGGATGACAACAAAGCATACAATCAAATAATAAAGAGAGAACTATCTGATGTCCTTGTAAATACCAGAAAAATACTGTCTAGCAGAGAACTGTGATTGTCCTCAACAGCTACCTAGCGAGCGAGAACAAACAAACAAACAGAACCTCCATCATAAAACAGTGAGACAAGCAGAGGACGAGAAGAAGAAGAAGCAGAGGAGAAGAAGAAGAAGAAGAAGAAGAAGAAGAAGAAAGAAGAAGAAGAAGAAGAAGAAGAAGAAGGAAAGAAGAAGAAGAAGAAGAAGGAGAAGGTGAAGAAGGAGAAGAAGAAGAAGAAGAAGAAGAAGAAGAAAACAAGAAGAAGAAGAAGAAGAAGAAGAAGGAGAAGGAGAAGAAGGAGAAGAAGAAAACAAGAAGAAGAAGAAGAAAACAAGAAGAAGAAGAAAAAGAAGACGAAAAAGAAGAAGAAGAAGAAGAAGAAGAAGAAGAAGAAGAAGAAGAAGAAGGAGAAGGAGAAGGAGAAGAAGAAGAAGAAGAAAACAAGAAGAAGAAGAAGAAGAAGAAGGAGAAGAAGAGAGAAGAAGAAAGAAGAAGGAGAAGAAGAAGAAGAAGGAAAAGAAGAAGAAGAAGAAGAAGAAGAAGAAGAAGAAGAAGAAGAAGAAGAGAAGGAGAAGAAGGAGAAGAAGAAGAAGAAGAAGAAGAAAACAAGAAGAAGAAGAAGAAGAAGACAAAGAAGAAGCAGAAGACGAAAAGAAGAAGAAGACAAAGAAGAAGCAGAAGACGAGAAGAAGAAGAAGACAAAGAAGAAGCAGAAGACGAGAAGAGGACGAAGAAGAAGACAAGAAGAAGCAGAAGAGGAGAAGAAGACAAAGCAGAAGAGGAGAGGAGGGGGGAGCACTACTCACAGGACGTGTGCGGGAGGCTGGAGGGTGATGGTGTTCATGATGAGGGGATGAAGTCGATCATGTCGGTCTGCACCTGCACCTTGTAGAGCTGGTACATCAGCACCACAATGATGGGCAGCTCTGCCAGCACCTTCAGAGACTGCACGCCTCGGGGAATGATGTTGTACTGTGCAACACATCACACAACAATAATGATCACTCATCACTTTATTACTACCTTCAGCGGGATGATGTTGTACTGTGCAACACATCACACAACAATAATGATCACTCATCACTTTATTACTACCTTCAGCGGGATGATGTTGTACTGCGCAACACACATCACAGCCCTCATCAATGAGTTACTGCCGCACACAACAATCATCACTCAATTACTGCCACACACACATTACAGCCCTCATCACTCAATTACTGCCTTCAGCGACTGCACGCCGCAAGGGATGATGTTGTACTGCACAACACACACATCACATCCTCATCACTCATTTACTGTACTGCCCAACACACACATCACATCCTCATCACTCATTTACTGCCCAACACACACATCACATCCTCATCACTCATTTACTGTACTGCCCAACACACACATCACATCCTCATCACTCATTTACTGCACAACACACACATCACATCCTCATCACTCATTTACTGTACTGCACAACACACACATCACATCCTCATCACTCATTTACTGTACTGCACAACACACACATCACATCCTCATCACTCATTTACTGTACTGCACAACACACACATCACATCCTCATCACTCATTTACTGTACTGCACAACACACACACAACAATCATCACTCATTTACTGTACTGCACAACACACACACAACAATCATCACTCATTTACTGTACTGCACAACACACACATCACATCCTCATCACTCATTTACTGTACTGCACAACACACACATCACATCCTCATCACTCATTTACTGCACAACACACACATCACATCCTCATCACTCATTTACTGTACTGCACAACACACACATCACATCCTCATCACTCATTTACTGTACTGCACAACACACACATCACATCCTCATCACTCATTTACTGCACAACACACACATCACATCCTCATCACTCATTTACTGTACTGCACAACACACACATCACATCCTCATCACTCATTTACTGTACTGCACAACACACACACAACAATCATCACTCATTTACTGTACTGCACAACACACACATCACATCCTCATCACTCATTTACTGTACTGCACAACACACACATCACATCCTCATCACTCATTTACTGTACTGCACAACACACACATCACATCCTCATCACTCATTTACTGTACTGCACAACACACACATCACATCCTCATCACTCATTTAACTGCACAACACACACATCACATCCTCATCACTCATTTACTGTACTGCACAACACACACATCACATCCTCATCACTCATTTACTGCACAACACACAAATCACATCCTCATCACTCATTTACTGCACAACACACAAATCACATCCTCATCACTCATTTACTGTATTGCACAACACACAAATCACATCCTCATCACTCATTTACTGCCACAACACACACATCACATCCTCATCACTCATTTACTGCACAACACACACATCACATCCTCATCACTCATTTACTGCACAACACACACACCACATCCTCATCACTCATTTACTGCACAACACACACACCACATCCTCATCACTCATTTACTGCACAACACACAAATCACATCCTCATCACTCATTTACTGTATTGCACAACACACACATCACATCCTCATCACTCCATTACTGTACTGCCCAACACACACATCACATCCTCATCACTCATTTACTGCCCAACACACACATCACATCCTCATCACTCATTTACTGCACAACACACATCACATCCTCATCACTCATTTACTGCCGCTGCTTCTTCTAGAGGCCCATTTTCTAGCTTTCTGTGACTGCTGCCCATTCCTCACAGAAATTCCTGTGCCCCTGATTCAAGACCCTTCACCTTTTGCTGCCTCATCTTCCATGACGTTCCTACCCCTGCTGTTCCCACACCGCTCGTTTCTATCTCCCCGCCTCAGCCATACCCCAGGTTTGCTTTACATGCTTCATCCTCAGCAGACCCTTCCCCTTCATTCACGGGAGCAAGTGACCCCACAACCCACATCCTAAAAGTGGAAAGTTCTGCCACCTGTCTCTGACCTGAAGTGCCTTCACTGCTCCTCCATAAGTCATACACTCTATCCCTCCATAAGTCATACATACACTCTATCCCTCCATAAGTCATACATACACTCTATCCCTCCCTAAGTCATATGTACACTCTATCACAACTCTCAGTCAGTCTCCCCCTACAAAACAAATGAATACATTAATTTGAAAAGTCAGGGGGAAATGAAAAATGGTGGAACCGTAATCAATCATTATGTTATCAGTTTTGGAACAAAGTTTAACCAATAGGGAGGAGCACTTCAGGTAAATTTATTTCAGTGTTTCCCTTTGTTCACTTTCTTCAGCAGCCAAAAGTGAAGAAGAGGTTTATGACAGCTTCAGTCTTGATTACTGGCCACGAATAGGCAAAGAGACAACCATTGTGAGCCCATTTCTTTTTAACAACTTTTGCTAATCACAACTTTCCAGCTATATTCAAAAAATGTTCAACTCCTGTTTGTGACCATAACTGACAACTCTCATTTCCCCACACACTCATGTGACTGTTCATTACCTACCAGACTTGGTAACAGGTGAAAAAAGGGAATTTTTATACAGTGCTCCATCAATGCATGCAAGAGATGATTTATTAAAAGCTTCATGCAAATTTTTATCCACCATTTTTAACACTTACTGGTGATTACTACTAGTTCCCAATAAAACAAAAGCCCAACAGAAAGAGTGAAAGAAAAAATGAGACAGAAAAAAGCACATAATAGATATCCAATAAAAATAATTTACATTAAAAAATATTTTTAAAAAGGCAAAGAAAGCTCCATACACAAGTGAAGGCAGGCAGACAGACAAGAGAAGAGAAGAGAAGAGAAGAGAAGAGAAGAGAAGAGAAGAGAAGAGAAGAGGGGAGGGAGGAGAGGGGAGGGGGGGAGGGGAGGGGAGGGGAGGGGAGGGGAGGGGAGAGGAGAGGAGAGGAGAGGAGAGGAGAGGAGGGGGGAGGGGAGGGGAGGGGAGGGGAGAGGGGAGGGGAGGGGAGAGGGGAGGGGAGGGGAAGGGAGGGGAGGGGAGGGGGAAGAGAAGAGAAGAGAAGAGAAGAGAAGAGAAGAGAAGAGAAGAGAAGAGGAGAGGAGAGGAGAGGAGAGGAGAGGAGAGGGGAGGGGAGGGGAGGGGAGGGGAGAGGAGATAAGGGGAGGGGAGGGGAGGGGAGGGGAGGGGAGGGGAGGGGAGAGGAGAGGAGAGGAGAGGAGAGAAGAGAAGAGAAGAGAAGAGAAGAGAGAAGAGAAGAGAGAAGAGAGAAGAGAAGAGAGAAGAGAAGACAAGAGAAGACAAGAGAAGAGAAGACAAGAGTAGAGAAGACAAGACAGGAGCTTACAGTCACATTCTGCTGGTCACTGTTCTTCTTCTCCGTCACCACAGGGGTCATGGTGTATATGTCGTTCAGCCAAGATTCCACATTGATCTCCGACATGTCCTTCACCTTGCGCTGACCCCGCACCTCGAAGATGCTACTCAGATGATTCGGCAACATGCCATAGATCCTCTTCACAAAGGCAAGAAACTCTTGGATCTGGGTTAGAGGAAAATGATAAACAATCAAACGTCAGCCTTAAATGTGAAACTGCAGAACATAATGCCAAAACTAAGAATAATTTCATGTAAGTTTGAAACAGAATGGAACGATAATGAAGCACTGCAAACTTCTGTGAGGTGGATGAAACCAGACTGTGCTAAGGGTGCTAGCAATTCTAGCTATTTATCATCCCCAAACAACAAAGTGTTTAAAAAAAAAACACCTCAAAATCACCATGACAAACATTACAAAAAATATTACAAATGATGAACAACCATAAATAATGAACATTCATTTCTATACCCATCCCTGCACTACCTGGTTGCCAGAATAAAATGGTACATCAAAAATGCCAGAAACTGGGTGAACAGAAAAAAAACTGTCAGATTTCATTGAAAAAAAGGCAGGGCAATCAAGTGGGAAGGAAGAAAATAATCAACACTGGACTTTAAAAAAAAAAAAAAAAAAAGTGAAAAAATGGTTACAAAGACAGAGACAAAAAAGGGGAACATTTCTAGCACAGATTTTCAAGACACTGGGAATACTTTGAAACACTGTACATTTGTCAACACTGACTTAAAACAAAAAACAACAACAAACAAACAAATCTTGACTTTCCTGACTATTCCTGTGCTTCTTTAAGATGTTAGCAAAAACAATATTTGAAGCCGAGGTGGAAAGAGGGGGCTGGGGGCATATGGAGCTACCTTCATAGGAAAAGTGAAAGGAAACAGGTAAAAATGCAAAGATGCATACTTCACAGATGAACACAAACCCAGCTCTACAGACAACTGACTGGCATTCAAACATCATTCTGCAAACATTTTCCAAACTTTTTTTTTACCAACAGCACAATCTACCCAGCTACAAATATATCAGTCTGACAAAATGTAATATCAAAACAAAAAACAGCATGTAACTTTAAAAAAAAACCCAGCAGAAGCAGTATCAATCAGTGCTTCTAAAACAAGCACAAAATTATTCTAAAATACATAACCACATCAGTGAAAAATTCTACCTCCTCGTTCATCTGTGGCCGGAAAGACTTATGCAGCTCCAGGATTATTCTGATGCACACCAGAACATTCTCCTCGTTTTCTTTCTGAGAAAAAGAAACAAAGATACACCTCTGAACACCACAAAACAAACCACTTGTCGATGAAACATCAAAAACACACACAAACCTACTCAAACTACATAAAAATAAGAAAAGACGAGCAGGATTTTCCTTTATAATGATAATAAAAATTTACCAAATGCTCTCCACAATACAAAAAATTTAATGTAGGATCTTCACACTTTGGTTTTTGGTTTAGCCAGCCATAGCATTACACACACACGCGCGCGTGCGTGCGCACGCACACACACACACACACATATTAATCCTCTTCCATCCTGCCCTTTTACAGAAAACCTTGTAAAGTCTGGCTTTGCTGCATGAGAGCCTACCTTGAGGAGCATAAACAAAAGAATAAGCTGCAATCCCCCCCCCCCCCTTATCCAAACCCCTTTACACACAATTCCATGATGTTCCTTTCTACTGCAAAACTTTCCCTGAGGGCATTAACATAACCAACAGAATGGGTTGTTTGCATACACACACACACACACACACACACACACACACACACACACACACACACACACACACACACACAACACTTACACACACACACACACACAAAACACACACACACACACACATACATACACACACACACACACACACACACACACACACACATACATACACACACACATATACATACACACACACACACCACACACACACACACACACACACACACACACAACAACCACACAACACACACACAACACAACACACAACACACACACACACACACACACACACACAGCACACAACACACACACACACACACACACACACACACACACACACACAGTGACACACACACACAGCACCCAGTACACACACAGTGACACACACAGACACACACACACACACAGTGACACACACACACAGTGACACACACAACACACACAAGTGACACACACAGACACACACACGACACAACACCCAAACACACACACCACATACACACACACACACACACAGAGTGACACACACACACACACACACACATACACACACACACACACAACACACACAACACACACAACACACACACAACAACACACACACACACACACACACACACACACACCACACACACACACACAAACAAATCAACTCACCCTCCACCACACATCACATCCCCCTCTCTCACCTCCCACATTCCCTCCCAAACTGCCAATCCCTGTCCCGCTCTGCCTGGCTGGAGAGAGAGAGAGAGAGAGAGAGAGAGAGAGAGAGAGGAGAGAGAGAGAGAGAGAGAGAGAGCGAGAGAGAGAGAGAGAGAGAGAGAGAGAGAGAGAGGAGAGAGAGAGAGAGAGAGCACCCACCCGGAGCAGCTTGAACATGAGGGACAGGATGGGCTGCACGAAGCGCTTCAGGTGGTCGTTGCTGGGGATGCGGTGCAGGATTTCCAGCAGCACTTTGCGCAGGTGCTGACAACACAACACAGGTGTTGTTACACTTCCTTCTGAACTGACAGGTGTTACACTTCCTTCTAAACTGACAGGTGTTACACTTCCTTCTGAACTGACAGGTGTTACATTTCGTTCTGAACTGACAGGTGTTACACTTCCTTCTGAACTGACAGGTGTTACACTTCCTTCTGAACTGACAGGTGTTACACTTCCTTCTGAACTGACAGGTGTCACACTTCCTTCTGAACTGACAGGTGTTACACTTCCTTCTGAACTGACAGGTGTTACACTTCCTTCTGAACTGACAGGTGTTACACTTCCTTCTGAACTGACAGGTGTTACACTTCGTTCTGAACTGACAGGTGTTACACTTCGTTCTGAACTGACAGGTGTTACACTTCCTTCTGAACTGACAGGTGTTACACTTTGTTCTGAACTGACAGGTGTTCATCCCATGCATTCCTGTCAAATACATGATCTACATACTGTGTGCCTGCAGGGAAAGGTGTCTAGCACACAGGGGAGGGTTTTTTTTATCAAGATTATTTATACCATACATTTTACTTTTTTTTAAATTTTTAATGAAGATTACTTTATATCATACATATTACAATTTTTTTTAATGAAGATTACTTTATATCATACATATTACAATTTTTTTTAAATGAAGATTACTTTATATCATACATATTACAATTTTTTTTAAATGAAGATTACTTTATATCATACATATTACAATTTTTTTAAAATGAAGATTACTTTATATCATACATATTACAATTTTTTTAAAATGAAGATTACTTTATATCATACATATTACAAATTTTTTTTTAATGAAGATTACTTTATATCATACATATTACAAATTTTTTTCTTTGTTCGGGTCATGAATACACAGGTAATACACAAAAACATGGACACCAATAGAGAAAATCAATGCACGCACACACACACACACACACACACACACACACACAACTGAAGGGAGCTAACCTGCATGTTGGACTCGGCGATGAACTGAGGTTCCCCCTCCTCCAGGATTTTGAGGAAGACCTTCATGGCGTCCGCCAGGAAAGTGGAGTACTGGGGGAGTTCACCACCGTCTGGAACAACAACAACAACACAGCATACACTGCAGCATTATAACAGTCTGGAACAACAACAACAACAAACAGCATACACTGCAGCATTGTAACAGTCTGAAACAACAACAAACAGCATACACTGCAGCATTGTAACAGTCTGGAACAACAACAACAACAAACAGCATACACTGCGGCATTGTAACAGTCTGAAACAACAACAAACAGCATACACTGCAGCATTGTAACAGTCTGAAACAACAACAACAACAAACAGCATACACTGCAGCATTGTAACAGTCTAAAACAACAACAAACAGCATACACTGCGGCATTGTAACAGTCTGGAACAACAACAACAACAAACAGCATACACTGCAGCATTGTAACAGTCTGAAACAACAACAAACAGCATACACTGCAGCATTGTAACAGTCTGAAACAACAACAACAACAAACAGCATACACTGCAGCATTGTAACAGTCTGAAACAACAACAAACAGCATACACTGCAGCATTGTAACAGTCTGAAACAACAACAACAACAAACAGCATACACTGCAGCATTGTAACAGTCTGGAACAACAACAACAACAACAAACAGCATACACTGCAGCATTGTAACAGTCTGAAACCAACAACAAAAAACAAACAGCATAACCACAGCAGCATTGTAACAATCTGAAACAACAACAACAACAAACAGCATACACTGCAGCATTGTAACAGTCTGAAACAACAACAACAACAAACAGCATACACTGCAGCATTGTAACAGTCTGAAACAACAACAACAACAAACAGCATACACTGCAGCATTGTAACAGTCTGAAACAACAACAACAACAAACAGCATACACTGCAGCATTGTAACAGTCTGAAACAACAACAAACAGCATACACTGCAGCATTGTAACAGTCTGAAACAACAACAACAACAAACAGCATACACTGCAGCATTGTAACAGTCTGGAACAACAACAACAACAACAGCATACACTGCAGCATTATAACAGTCTGGAACAACAACAACAACAACAGCATACACTGCAGCATTATAACAGTCTGGAACAACAACAACAACAACAGCATACACTGCAGCATTGTAACAGTCTGGAACAACAACAACAACAAACAGCATACACTGCAGCATTATAACAGTCTGGAACAACAACAACAACAACAGCATACACTGCAGCATTATAACAGTCTGGAACAACAACAACAACAACAGCATACACTGCAGCATTATAACAGTCTGGAACAACAACAAACAGCATACACTGCAGCATTATAACAGTCTGAAACAACACACAACAACAAACAGCATACATTGCAGCATTATAACAGTCTGGAACAACAACAACAACAACAGCATACACTGCAGCATTGTAACAGTCTGAAACAACAACAAACAGCATACACTGCAGCATTGTAACAGTCTGAAACAACAACAACAACAAACAGCATACACTGCAGCATTGTAACAGTCTGAAACAACAACAACAACAAACAGCATACACTGCAGCATTGTAACAGTCTGGAACAACAACAAACAGCATACACTGCAGCATTATAACAGTCTGAAACAACAACAACAACAAACAGCATACATTGCAGCATTATAACAGTCTGGAACAACAACAACAACAACAGCATACACTGCAGCATTATAACAGTCTGGAACAACACAACAAAACAACACACAAACAGTCAATACAACTGAAACAGCATTATAACAGTCTGAAACAACAACAACAACAAACAGCATACACTGCAGCATTGTAACAGTCTCTGGTATAAATCATTACTACACCATTATATCAGTCTCTGGTATAAATCATTACCACACCATTATAACAGTATGGTATAAATCATTACTAGGCATACACTACACCATTATAACAGTCTCTGGTATAAATCATTACTAGGCATACACTACACCATTTTAACAGTCCCTGGTATAAATCATTACTAGGCATACACTACACCATTGTAACAGTATGGTATAAATCATTACTAGGCATACACTACACCATTATAACAGTATGGTATAAATCATTACTACACACCATTTTAACAGTCCCTGGTATAAATCATTACTAGGCATACACTACACCATTGTAACAGTATGGTATAAATCATTACTAGGCATACACTACACCATTATAACAGTCTCTGGTATAAATCATTACTACACCATTATATCAGTATGGTATAAATCATTACTACACCATTATATCAGTATGGTATAAATCATTACTAGGCATACACTACACCATTATAACAGTCTCTGGTATAAATCATTACTACACCATTATATCAGTATGGTATAAATCATTACCACACCATTATATCAGTCTCTGGTATAAATCATTACCACACCATTATAACAGTATGGTATAAATCATTACTAGGCATACACTACACCATTATATCAGTATGGTATAAATCATTACCACACCATTATAACAGTATGGTATAAATCATTACTAGGCATACACACACCATTATATCAGTCTCTGGTATAAATCATTACTACACCATTATATCAGTATGGTATAAATCATTACCACACCATTATAACAGTATGGTATAAATCATTACTAGGCATACACTACACCATTGTAACAGTCCCTGGTATAAATCATTACTAGGCATACACTACACCATCATAACAGTCTCTGGTATAAATCATTACCACACCATTATAACAGTATGGTATAAATCATTACTAGGCATACACTACACCATTATATCAGTCTCTGGTATAAATCATTACCACACCATTATAACAGTATGGTATAAATCATTACTACACCATCATAACAGTCTCTGGTATAAATCAGTACTAGGCATACACTACACCATTTTAACAGTCTCTGGTATAAATCAGTACTAGGGAACATATCAAACAGTTCACCACCATCTGAAAGAAGAACAACAGCATACACTACACCATTATAACAGTTTCTGGTATAAATCATTTCAAGGGAACATATCAAAGTGTTTGTGTGTGTGTGCATGAATGTGTGTATGTATCCTTAAGTGCGTGCATTTGCACACATTATTTACGTTGATGATACCCCTTCTCTATCTCCTCTTCAAAATCTTTTTAACTTGTAACCTGATGATCACACCCAAGGGTGTGGAAATCATTCATAAAATTTACAAAGTTAATAGGATCCCCCCCCCCCCCCCCCCCCCCCCCGATATGTAAAAAAAAAAGAAAAAGAAAAGTAACCAACAAAACAAATACACACCTCAAAATTCTCACTCAACTCATTGGCAGCTTTCAGTTTCTTCTCCACAACTGCAATTAAAAATAATTAAATCAGGAATGAATACAGAAAAAAAAATATAAAGAGAAACATCAATACAATTTCTTATTAGTATTAAATATCTACAAAATCTCACAATTAGTTTCTTTATAAATGAGACACAGAGAGAGAACTTGAACTCAAACTGAAATGTTTAATTGAAGGTAACTGGATAAGCCAGAGGCTTCTGTACACCAGGCACTCACAAAAAAAAGAAGGGAAATATATATATATATGTGTAACAACTAACATTTATAATACACACAGCAATAAAGCTAATAATAAACTTATTCACTTAGGTATTAGACTATAACATATGCAATCAACTACTCACACTGCCAATCAATTATGTAACCAACCAACCAATCAACAATACAGAACTAAGTCCAAACAGATCTATACACATAAAATGTTTCCACATACATAAGGATATGTTCACATTATTGCCATTCATAAATCATGCATTTCAACATTTCTGAAAGACAGACAGACAGACAGACAGACAGGCAGAGAGAGAGAGAGAGAGAGAGAGAGAGAGAGAGAGAGAGAGAGAGAGAGAGAGAGAGAGAGAGAGAGGAGGGGGGGGGGGGTTGGTGTTGTTTTTTTTAAATAACTATCTATGGTATAAAGTTGATCACCAAGTTAGTAAATAAATGTCTAAAGCTGTTGGTGGTCAGATCTTATCAGCCCCATGGTTTATCTTCAGGGCACGAACACAAGATGCTCAACCCGTTCACCAGACAGACAGACAGACAGACAGACAGATCATCAGTGTGCAAGTTTCTGCACACCGTCACACCAGGGAGCTTCCTGTCTCATGCCTCAGACCATCGCCATTAGTATCAACAACTTCTCATCATCCCACCAACTTTTCACATACAGCAACAGCGAAAACAGTGTACAGAAGTATTAAATTACAATCCTCCCCCCCCCCCCCCCCCCCCCCATCTCCCTACAACCTATCATTAATTAAAACACTAGATTATTTGTTCTTAAGAATCAACCACAGTCCACAGTGTCTTCCATTGATTGCCTATGTAGCAGTATTTCAAGTCTGCTTTAAACATTTCTGAACATTTCTAACGAATGCTTTTTGTCCAATTGAACCAATATCAAGAGCCCGAGGATTCCAAATCTACAGTTTCTCCCTGCATCATTTTTTCTATTTTGAGAGTGTTCTTTAGAGAGAACACTTTGTGAACATTTTGGGAAATGCTAATATCATCTTGTGATATAATTCAAACTTCACTCAAAACTTAAAATCATTTGATTTATGCATTTCAAGCATGAACACTAGAAGTTTGTGAGGGTTTTTTTTTAACAGAAAGTCTGCAATTTGCTTGATTATGTTTACAAACGTAAAGAAATACCCAGACAGTACACAATCAATCTCTCTCATATATTTTAGACAAGTAATATTACATCCATAGTGCCCACGTAAAGCACTTACAAAGAATCAAAGCAAAGAATATCACATTATCAGAGGCAGTACCAAGTTAAACACAATGAGAGCCAATTCATTCTGCATTAATGAACACAGCTTGCTGGTATATATAGATAACGAATCCTTACTTCCAGGTGTGTTGTCTCCTATGAGATTCAGGTAGGACTTGAACGTAGTCAGCTGGGCAGCAGTGTCCTGCGGATTCAGAGGTGAGCCCAGCATGATGACTCCACTGATGTGCTGCTTTCTCACTAGTTCAAACCACTGTTGACCTGCTGTCTACCAACTCTGTGAGCCTATCTTCTTTCAATTTTGCGCTTTACACCTGCATCTGAAATCAAACAAGAATCACATACATGTATAAAAGATTACTTGACTCAATCACTGAGGAAAACATTTCCCAGCAGTTTTGTGATCTGTTTTTTCCTGCTGCAAACAGAAAAAGTATTTTAATTCGTTGCAAGCCAGCTAAACAGTGAGCTTTGAGACAGAAAGGCTCTGCCAGGCTCAGAGGCTCAAGCCTACTTGCCTGTAGACACATATCCTGAAAAATTCAATGCGCCATCCAACAGGCCTAGCCCAACTCTTCCAGGAGTTAAAGGAGAAGGCAAGTCAAATGCAGTCCTGAAGCAGTTCTACCCAAAAGGGCACCTCACCCCATACAGTTTAAACTACTCTTTTTGAAAAGGCTTCACAATTCAATTTCCTTGACACTAGGTACTCACACTGACTTATCATCATTCCAGGTTCTCCAGGAACAAGTATAAAAATTAATACAATACCAATGCATGGTGTGTACAACAGCAGTAACTTTAAACCAGTTTGTCCTTTTTCTTGCTTCTTAGTGCCTTGAATGCTCTTTGTAACTCATCTGCATTGTGTCATCTATAGATAAATACAACACTTAAAACACCTAACAACAGTAAGCATGTTCACTCTAAGGGAAAATATTTGTGCTGTAGCTGAATTAATAGTCTTCTTTCAAATAAGTTCCTTCCCTTTAGTTTAACTGTCAGAAGTTGATAATTGGACTTTTTCTTGCATCACCTTGAGTTCCTAATTTTTCAGGACAAAAATAGTAGCAAAGGTGTTCACATGGAAAGAGGCAGTTCGGGCAATGTTAGAAAAGAAGAAAAGAGGCAATGCACAGCTTCTCATTGCCGTCAATTTAGTTCCCCAGTCAAAGTTCATGACCCGCAGCTGGCAGGGCGTGATATATTAAGCTGACCGAAAAGAAAGGAGGCACTAGCGGATTGCGCTACCGTCATTTTCATATACCTTCTTTCATACTGGTTGGTGTGGAAACAGTTAAAACATACATAAAGATAAACAGGAAAGGTGTGGGCAGAATCACAATCACAAAAAACAGACATTTTTAACTCTCTCTCTAAAAAAAAAAAAGCCATTTACTCAATTAATAATAAATACAAACAACAAACATAGAGAAAACATTGAATATGTCTGCATTCAGACTAATCAGTTGGGGTTTTTTGCAGACTCATTCGTCCTGTGGGCACAGCAAGACCATTTATGATTTATAAACCACAGCACTTTAGCAGGCTACCGCGTGCCACAGCGCAGAGTATGAATGAATGAATAATCTTTATTTGTAAGCATTACATACTTTTTTTCATCCAGCCCTTGCCCTGATCAGGGAATAAAGCTAAGAAACCCCCTCCCTACCCCATACATACCAGCATCACCACCAACAGCAGTTCAACCAATATTTTAAAAGAAGAAAACGAGATACATTCAACAAAGTTGAGTAATGGAGAGCGTGGGGTCAGAGTCTGGCAGTCATTAGGCCTAGCCTAGCTTAGTGTTGGCTATCTGACTTTACTGTAAACACTAGGGTCTACTGTATGGTCAAAGCGATACAGCAGTAAACAGTTCACTGTTTCATCAGCTTATAGTATAGGGTATCCTTGCTACAGCTTAAAGTTTGTTCACAAGACCTAACTGATTCCAATACAGCTCATAAGGCCTAAGCATACACAGTATAAAACAAATGTCTTGTCAGTATCCTACTGAGTTCAGTGCCAGCCGCCAACTAAAGAGTCCGATTTTTCCAGTTTTAAGCAGCTGTGAATGTTGTTGAAGTAGGCATTGGCCTAGCCTACTGCAATAGCCTAACACTAGGCTAATCCATTTTCTAACAGCATTGCCATATGAAAAATCTGGAACTCTCTTGCCTAACAGTTGCTATTAACAGTACCCTGGTTATAAATGCAATTGCAAGAGTGTTTCTACCGGCATGAAATGGCCTATTTTTCTAAAAAGCGAGGTAGGTTTCCATATAAGTGCATGCTGTCTTGCATGCGATCGTCATCACTGTGCTACTAAGAGCAGACTTTAGTTTCGTTCTCTAGTCATCCACTCGCTACTCTCACTAGGCTACCAATGTGCGTGGGCATACGGGCCCGTTTCTTGTCTCATCGGAAGGACTTTGGGGGAGGGGGGGGGGGGGGGAGGAGACAGTTATGATGTTATTGTTAACTTCATGGTAAATTTCCAAAGAACAGGCACCTCCGCGGTGGCTCGATCCGGGCCGTATCTAAGCCTAACAGCACAAGCCCCCCCCCCCCCCCCCCCCCCTCTAACATGTTTGATTTGTAGTTTTTCAAAAGAATTATTAACCTTAAATATATCCAAACCTTTCTCTTAATTTCAGCCGAACGGCCCAAGAAGACAACACTTTTAAAGTATTAATTATTTTGAACAAACAACGATGTATGCAATTGCTTATCATCCACTCCGGATAGAACTTGGCACGTGTTGGACGGATCTGATCACTGATCACACTTTAAAGGAGAGCAAAATGAGCTCAAACACACATGTTTTCAAGAATCATATACGCACTATCAATAAACACAGATGCACGCATACTTTAAAGAGTTAAAGGCAAAATCAAGTGACAGCAAACTGGGCTACCTACAGGATATCCAAAGCTGTATACACCGCCATTTTGCATGCATGGAAGTACTTCCGGATAAGTCTTCCTGTCTAGAGCTACAGAACAGAATTTTGAATTTTCTTTTCCTTATGTATGACAAAAATCAAACTAAAATGTTTTCCCGTATTCTTTTTTATTTTATTCTTTGAAACAAAGTTTTTGCATTTCCATTTTTTCTATTTTTCTATTTTGGATTGAAAAAATCGTCCCATGATGATACAAAATCTCTCCCTATTTGCTTATAGTATGCATACTCTGTTGGATTGAATAAAAACATTTTTTTTAAAAAAAGCCTATCAAATGCTGCTTAAAGAGAGGCTGTCTGATTCTCGGGGATGGAGGGTGGGCTATAGGTGAAGTGATTACACTTTTACTGGATGTTAGGCCCCTATCACAATACCCTCACATCTGAGGGCTTTCTCGCTCCTAAGGATTTTTTGCACCCTCATATCTGAGGGCTTTCTCGCTCCTAAGGATTTTTTGCAGAATTATTTTAGCCTATACAATAGAATTGATTTCCAGTCTAGTACTAGTATCTCTCGGTAAAACAAGATTTTGTTTGTGGTTCTTGTCTAAATCTCTCAGGAGTAAGAGAGAATTTCTTATATAACACATCTTTTTTTTTGCTTCTTCAATGTATATTAGGCTAAAGGGGGACGGGGCCTAGTGGTCAGAACATTGCGCTGGCAATTTGACGACCCGGGTTCGATTGCCGTTCGAGGAGAATTTTCTCCTGGAGTTAACATCAGTGCTGACTTCACTCTCCCCCCAAACTTCTTCGGATGAGACTATAAAGCGAGGCCTCGTGTGTGAACGCACGCAGAACATCTTGGGCACACGTTAAATCCTGCTCATCTAGCGCTCACGATAAATCCTGCCCCGCTTTTCGTAAGAGTAGGCCATCGTGTGCCGGTGGGAACAGTTGACATTTACAAAGTTGCATACACACAGGGACTGGATGTAAAAAAGCACAAGAGTGCTTATCCCATTATCCTTGATATAAAAGAATAAGATAAATAAATATATATGTTTATTAATTTAAAAAAAAAAAAAAAAAAAAAAAAAAAAATATATATATATATATATATATATATATATATATATATATATATATATATATATATATAAAACACCAGTTTCAGAAAATTTTGGCATAGGAACTAATAAAGACTGACCATTAGGAATACATATATAATCATATTTAACTTTTTTTCATTGCTTACAAGCCCCACAAGGCATTCTTATTTTCTAAGCCCTTTTGCTTCCATTTCAGGCTTGTTTTCATGATAAGGATGCAGGGTTCCTGCTGTTGTTTCAATCTGAAAACAGTTCCCATTTTAGTGCCAAGTGCATACAAAAATTTATGGCTCAGTTAAAAAAAAAAAAGTATATATATATATATATATATATATATATATATATATATATATATATATATATATATATATATATATATGAATGTGCAATGGTGTCACACACACACACATTTATTTGTAGTTACATTATTATTGTTCTTATTGTTAAATGTTCCTACTTTGTTGAGTTTAAATTTTGCTCCTGTTTTTAAGAGTACTATTGTTACCACTTTTTTTCTTTTTTTTTAAAAGTGTACAAAAATACCACCATTAATGCTATCTTATAACGTTTTTTCTTACTGCCCCTTCCACTCACTTCCATTACACTTTCCACTTTTCTCGTCTAATATCACTTAGAGTGAACAGACATTAAATTGAAGACAACAACAACACACACACACACACACATATATACATAGTTAAAAAGTAAAGGTGTCCCATAACCTTTGTGGTTGTAGAGGAGCGAGGTGTCAGAGATCTCAGCTTCTCTAGGGGCCAGCATGTTGAGGGTGGCGCCCATCTCCTCTCCCTCGCTGCTTTACCTTCCCTGACCCTAAAAAGGGCAGGTGCCCATTTACAGCTGGGTGAACTGGGGGACTGTATTGAAGCCAAGGTGCACAAACATCACCGACACCAACTGACGGAGTCCTATTACACACACACACACACACACACATATATATATATATATATATATATATATATCTATATCTATATATATATACATACATATATCTATATCTATATATCTATATATATATATCTGTGTGTATTTATATATATATATATGTCTGTCCCGAGCCTAAGGCTCATCAGGCCGGTGCTTAAACCCGGTTTCTGTGGCGTTAAGCGACTGAGAGTCAGAGACTCCCCCCTGGATAGGACGCCAGTCTATCGCAGAGTTAACCCCCAACACAAGGTTGGTACCCCTTTTACACCTGGGTGGGGTGAGAAAATAGCCGTAAAGTGCCTTTTCCAAGGGCACAACGCCATAGCCGAAAGCTGGGATCGAACCTGCAACCTTTAGATTACGAGTCCAACGCACTAACCACTAGACTACGGCGGCGGCATATATATATATATATATATATATATATATATATATATATATATATATATATATATATATATATATATATATATATATATATATATATACATATATATATACATCTACACCAAAGGAACTAAATTTTCAAAGCAAACATCTTGTCACACAGCATTGAAAGCAGATAAGTCAGCCAGAGGTTCCACACAGCTAGCCAGTCATTCTGAAGAGACTAGACAACAGTGGATCACTCTCTTTTTGATTTGATCACGTTACACTTTCTTCAGCCAGAGGTTCCACACAGCTAGCCAGTCATTCTGAAGAGACTAGACAACAGTGGATCACTCTCTTTATGATTTGATCATGTTACACTTTCTTCAGCCAGAGCTGGTTCAACACCTTTAGCTGCAGGTGGAGAGCAGTCCATGCATACCAGCAGTTACAGGCATATCCATGGACAACGTTGTTGAACTAAAAATGGCTCAAGCAGTATGTTTGTTGAGCAAATTTTGTTAAATTGCAAACCCTAGCAGAATAAAGCATTAAAATCTATTTTTTCTTTGTCATGAATTTTCTCTTGGTCATGGAATGTCTACCTTAGTTTTTGCTGAGATTTCTCTCATGCAAAAGAGGCAATTCCCCACTTTTTAAGCTTTTTTCGGTAGCAGAAAAGCAGATATTGTGGAGACTGCTGTTCATGGTTTCTCTTATGAGAGTTTAACTCCATCTAGAATACAAACCTTAAGTATCTCAGTTTTAAACAGGAATTAAAACTAAAAAACACCGACTTTGATATGAAAGTTAGATATGGGAGGCTTAGCGACTGAAGCAAATTGAAGGGACAGTAGTTTGAAGGGTTTTTCAGACCTGCGACTTGACTGCTTATTGCTGAGTGAGGATAGCCTGCTGACATGCACACACGAGAAACAGGGTCTCCTCAAATGGAAAGATTTCTGCAACACACACACACACACACACACACACACACACACACACACACACACACACACACATTCACTCTCTCTCTCTCCCAACCAATCTTACACACACACACACACACACACACACACACACACACACACACACACACACACACACACACACACGCTCATGCTCACAAACACACACATGCTCACGCACATGCACACACAGACACAGACACACATCACTTAAATGTCGGACACATTTATTATCCCAACAAAGTAAATTCATAAGATACATCAACACAAGTACAATATTAAGCCTTGGATACACTTTGTATTAGACATTCATTCAAGATATGAATTTTCATAGTTATAATTTTTCAGTTTTGTCACACATACAAACTCCCTGAGAGACAGGCAGCCACACACTCTCCCCTATTCCACACACACCTAAACAAAAATAATTAGAAAAAAGTAAAACATTATAAAACTGCATGTCATGTTGTTTTTTATCGTATCCCATATCACTTCCAAAAAATGGAGAAAAAGTACAAACAAGCATTATAGCGTGTAAACATGATTTCATGACTTCTGCTTCTAGAAAAACAAATTCCCTCATCCCCCCCCCCCCCTCCTTCAAAAAAAAAAAAAAGAGGAGGGGGGGGGGGGGTGAACTATATGGGGGAAAATCCATTTTCATGTGCATTCACCCCCCATCTCATCAAAGGCATGCCTACTCGCCCACACACCCACACACATTCACAGTAAATTCCGGCGTGATGACACATCACTGCAAATACTTGCCAAAATAATGAAATACAAAATGCATTTGAAAAATATATATATTTACATACACACACAAAAACCAACCCCATAGACCCCCCCCCCCCCTCTAAAATAAAGATAAAAAACCCACACCCAAAAAGAAAGTGTGCAATGACACTAATGGAGACAGACCAAAGCATAAATTTGCTAAAAGCACATACATAATGCGTTTTCTGTCAAATCTAAGACTATTGCATAGATGTGCCAAGTGTATGAATTATTTCCACTTCTATCAACATTCAGAGCCACATCAGGGTCACATCCTTTGTCAAACCATACACATTTCCTGTCCTGCAAATTACACACACAATTTCACAACTTCTCTACTTTCAAAAATTGAAGATATTCTCTCATGCCCCCCCCCAAAAAAAAAAAAAAAAAAAAGACGGGAGGGGGAAACTACAGTTAAAAAAAAATCATTCCCATTCCCCCTGCCCATCAATGCAAGGTATGCCTACTCCCCCCCCCCACATTTTCACAGTAAACGTCCCTCTCACACTTCCCCTTGTCCCCATACTTTCACTTGCTATAACACAGTTGGTATGCATTCATGATTTACATAATTATATTTTGTCAACTTTTGATGGACATAAAATGTATTTTTCTAATTAGAATTCATCCTTTTTGTTAAGGTATTTGTAGGTATTAAGGTATTTGTGTGTTGCTGTAAAACCTGCTATGATCTACAAGAATTAGATCAGAGCATTGATTTGCCAGCACACACACACACACACACACACACACACACACACACACACACACACACACACTCTCATGCCCTTCCCCCCAAAAACAACAACAACACACAAACAAACAAAAACACACACAAAAACAACAACAAAAGCAAACGAAACCAAAAAGATAACCCAGCCAACAAACAAACCACACACACTCCAGCAATTTACCCATGCATAAACACACCTTCTCTCTCTCTCTCATGTCAACCCCACTTCTCCCACCTGCCCACTCACACAAGCACACACTTTCTCAAAGTGCTAGTATAATGGAATTCTTCCCCCCCCCCCCCCTACTCCCACTCACTTTAAGTGCCCCTCCCCTGCCACTCACAAACATCCTTCGAACCACACACACCCATTCTTCTCCCTACAATTACTGATCCTATTATTCCCCCCACCCTCACCCCATTTCCACTCACCCACCCTAATACCCCCTTCCCCTGCAACCCCTCAGAACCCCCCCCCCAAAAAAAACAACAACACACAAACCCCCCCCACCCCAACAACAACAAAAAACAACCCCCACACACAAATACACACCCTTAAAATTTCTAAAAACAAAACCAGAAATAAGAAAACATTATTGAGTCATAATCAGTTGTAGACAAAGTTTCCACTTTAAATAATCACACATACAAGTATCAATCACAGCTTTTGCACTCGTTTCACAACAAGGCATAACAGTAAAAGGAACAATGATATGCTATAACAATCATTCACAGACCATCAAATGTGTTTGACCAAAAAGCAAAAACAAAATAACCTCACACATTCGCATAAAAACTGGAAATAAAAAAGGTATTTTGCTGTCAAAACAGTAATGGCATTATCTCAGACAGATCAAGGCATAAATTTGCCAGGAACACAATGTTCCAGGTGTCTGTAAACATGCTTTCAGGACTTTTCTGTTTGTAAAGGAAATTTCCTCTATGAACAGAAAAGTCCTGAGAGCATCACTTTTTATTCAAGTGTCCAATGTATAACTCATTAAGGTATAAATATCTACCCCACATTCAAAATGTTCACTTTCCATTTGTAAGGTTAGCCATTAACCCATTAAGTGCTGAAAACATCACAGAGCTCTCCAAGTACATTGCATTTGCCTTTGAACTAAAGAAAAAGAACTTTCTCAAACGTCTTGATCGCACTTGTGCTATGCTAATGTTTGTTTTGGATATTCAATACAACGCACCCCATGTGTGAATGTATTTTGTTTATTTTCATTGCTGTTTTGTATTTGATTGGGGCAATGGCCTATATCAATTAAATTTCAGAGTTCCAAGTTCTGTTTATAGAGGGAAAAAATCTCATTAAAAAAAACTATCCAAGGGGAACTCTGTCAGGAAATTTTTTTTTCCAAAAATGCATTCACACCCTACTCCCTACAAAAGACATACCCATTCCCTACAGCACAATCACAATAGATCTCTCACACTCCTTTTCCCAATTCTTTCTTGGGTACATGTATTTACAAATTTTATATTCCACAACATTCATACAGCATTTGCCTATTTTGGGTGTTTTTTTCAACTTTCTATGGATGGAAATGCATATCTCTAAAAATTGCTCATATTTTGTTTCAAAGTTTGTGTGTTGCTGTAAAACCTGCCGTGACCTACAAGTAGTAGATCAGAGCACTGATTTGCCAGCACACACACACACACACACACACACACATTCCCCCCTCACCCTACACACACATTCTCAAAATACCATCACTCTCTACTCACACTCACTCGCAGTACCCCTACCCTAACACATCCATCAGAACCAAATACACACACACACACACACACACATGAGACATGCAGACACACACACACACACACACACACATGCACACACACACACACACACACACACACTCTCTCCCTCTCTCTCTCTCTCACACACACACACACACAATCTAATTTTCCACCCCCCTCCCCACTCACATTCACCCTAATACCCATCTTCCCTGTATACAATTAGGATCCTTCAGAACCCCCCCCCCCCCCCCCCCAAAACACAGTTTCTAACCCTCCATTCCAAATTAACCACAAATCATAAACACATGTTTATTACTGATAAATTTTGAAACTATCCTTTCTGCTTTAAAAGCTAAACAAAAGTGAACCAAAATATTCCACAAATACATCATTTCTGCTGGTTACACAACAGAGCACAACAGTAAAAAAAAAAAAAAAATAAATAATAATAATTTTTTTTTTTTTTTAAAGCACACTACCATCATGCGATTGTGATCAATTCGCCAAAAGCACATAATTTGACAACATCCCCCCAATAAAAAATGAAAGCCCATAAACCCCCCACCGTCCAACCCCCCTTCCTCCCCCCCCCCCCCACACACATACATTTTTTTTTTGAAGTATGTTGCTCTCAAATCTCTCATGGCATTACCAAAGACAGACCAGGAATAATAATAATAATAATAATAATAAATGGAACTTATATAGCGCTATATCTTGCAAAAACAAATCAAAGCGCTTGCATTCAACCAATTCTTGCACATGCAGCCAACAACAATTAAAAATTTTTAACGAAGTCAATGCACACACACACACACACACACACACACAAGAGTATAAACACACAGAGTATAAACACTTTGGCAGGGCGGTGGGTATTTCGGCTGTTGAGCAAGGGTAGATGATGAAACAGGATAGGAAAGTCTTAGCTTTGAAATAAGTGTGTCTTGAGGCTGGATTTAAATGTGTCATAGGTAGGCTTTTTACGAAGGGAGAGAGGGAGGTTGTTCCAAATCACTGGACCAGAAACAGAGAAAGAGCGATGGCCAACAGTGGATTGATTGAATCTAGGTATTTGTAAGCGCGGGGTATCTGCAGCAGAGCGGAGGGAACGAGAAGGAGTGTACGGGTGAAGACATTCACAGAGGTAGGAGGGTTGTTGTTTTGTAAAGACATTTATAACAGAGTACTGATCTTATAGTTTACTCTCTGTGGCACAGGCAGCCAGTGGAGAGATTGCAAGAGAGGAGTAATGTGCTCAGATTTTTTCTTTCTGAGGACCAGTCGAGCTGCGGAGTTTTGTATACGTTGAAGGGAGTGGATAGATGATGCTGGCAGACCAGCCAAAAGAGAATTGCAATAGTCCAGACGTGAAAGAATCAGAGACGTGACGAGTTTAGATGTTGCATCAGTGGACAGGTACTTTCGAATTGCACTAATACGTCTTAATTGATAATAGCATGACTGGCAGGTCTGGGTGATGAATTTTTGCATGGATAGTGTGTTGTCGATTACAACCCCTAGATACTTTACAGCAGTGGAAAGAGTGACTGAAGTATTGCCGAATTCTACTGAAGCTGTAGTAATGGAAGAAAGTTTGTGTTTGTGCCTACCAGCATGGCTTCAGTTTTATCTGCATTTAGCTGTAATTTATTCTGTATCATCCAGTTTTGGATATCTTCAAGGCAGTAGGACATATTTATCAAGAGAAAAGGCAGATTTTCAGGAGTATCACAGCTTAGAATCTGAGAGTCGTCGGCATAGAAATGATAGTTGATTTGATGACTGTTTATTATATGTGACAGTGGAGCAGTGTATAGAGTGAAAAGAACAGGGCCCAGAACTGATCCCTGCGGGACTCCACATTCCAGTTTGACAGGTTTGGATTGAATCTTGTTTACTGCAACTGTTTGGAATCGATCGGTAAGGTATGAATTAAACCATGTGAGAGCTGTGCCTGTGATGCCAAACGTTTTTTGAAGACGAGAGAGAAGAATTGAGTGGTCTATAGTGTCAAAAGCTGCAGATAGATCGAGAAGAGTGAGAAGGGATATTTTTCCTGTATCAGAAGCGTGTAGAAGCGTATTTAAGGTGTGCACTAGGGTGGTTTCAGTGCTGTGGTTGGCGCGATAGGCAGACTGGAAAGGCGGAAGGAGGCTATTGGAATGAAGATGGCTGTTGAGTTGTCTGAGAACGACTTTTTCAAGGACTTTTGAGATAAAAGGTAGGTTAGAAACAGGTCTATAGTTCTTCAGAATGTTAGGGTCGAGATCGTGCTTTTTTAGTAGAGGATACAGTGCCTGTCTATCAAATTCTATAGTAGAATACAGTGCCTGTCTATCAAATCGGCCATAACATATACTTGTAAGACTTGCAGAGATAATTTGCATGTCACATAAAATCATTTCCACTTTGCCAACATTCAGAGTTATGTCAGGATCAAATAGCTTTACAAAGCATACAGACTTTCTGTTCTGCCAATTGTAAACATGACATCAAGACTATTACATTCATAAAAACATTGTCATTTAAAAACAAAACAAAAAACAAAACTGAGAAGCGACAACCATGTTCAGAAAAACCTTTTTCTTCATCAGCATTCAAACTCCATAGGAGGCTCATCTACTCCTACCCACACATTCACAACAAATGTCACACACACACACACGCATGCGCGCGCACACACACACACACTAAACAATATATACTATTATAAATACTAAACAAGTTTTCTCATTTAAAAAAAACAACAGAAAAAAGCCACAGAAAGGAAAAACTATGTCAGGAAACACACACACACACACACACACACACACACACACACACACACACACACACACACACACACCCAAACTAGTCACCCCCCCTTCCCACTCACACTCCTCTCCACTGTTAGTCATGCACATCTCTCAGTGCCCCCCCCCCCCCCCTTCTTCACACACACACACACACACACACACACACACACACACACACACACACACACACACACACTCTTTGCACCCTCTTCTCCTGCACGCACCTCTAATCATAATAACAAGCTATATAAAAAACCCTCTAAAAGGGCACATCACACATCTAATATCTAAAACTTTATATTAAAATACACACACAAAAAATGCCTGCAAGTAGTTTAACTTTTGCACTAATTTTACCACTGAGCATTGAAGTAAAATCTTCGATGGCAGGCATTGGCGAAGATTAGCCAGAGTGTTTAAACTTTTCCAAAAAAAAAAAAAGGCGCACACACCCAAAAAAGGGAAAAATCAGACACACAACAACTACTCTTTTGCCCCCTCCTTTACTCCCAAGAATATATAATCTAACTTAAGAAAAAAAGAACAAGAAAACAGTGACCATCAAATTCGCAATGGTACTACACCAGATAAACCATGGCATAAATTCAGCAGAAGCGCAAAGTGTAACCATGTCAAATCTATCATTGTCTATTGCTGATAATGCTGCACACAGCTGCCCCCCCCCCCCCAAGCTAGTCACACCCCCCTTCCCACTCACACTGCTCTTCACTGTTAGTTATGCACATCTCTCAGTGCCCCCCCCCCCCCCCTCACCTTTACCTGCCTCCCCCTTCACACACACTTTGCACCCCCTTCTGCCCACACCTCAAATCATAATAAGCTAATAAAAAAAATCTTTGAAAGGGCACATCACAAATCTAATTTCTAAAACTTATTAAAAAAAACACCACCACACACACACACACACACAAACACACACACACACCCACAAAATGCATTCAAGTACTTCAGCCTTTGCACTAACTTTACAACTGAGCATTGCAGTAAAATCTGTAACGGCATACACTAGCAAAGATTAACGAGAGAATTTAAACATTTGAAAAAAAAAAAAAACGAAACACACACCAACAAAAATAAAAGGAGAAAAATCAGACACAACTACTCCTTTGCCTTGTCATTTACTCCCAAGGATATAACATCTAAATGTTTAAAAAAAAAAAGACGAAGAAAAAAAGTGGCTATCAAATTAGCGACAGTAGTATACCAGACAAACCATGACATAAATTCAGCAGAAGCGCAAAGTGCAATCAAGTCAAATCTATCACTGTCTATTGCTGATAATACTGATGAGAGCTGCAAAAATAAAAATGATGTGAAACAAAAAGACAAACCCCAACCAAAAACATGCACTCAGTTTTACAACTTTTGTGGTAGTTTCACATTAGAGAAGTACAGTCAAATCAACAATGCCATAACATTGCAAATATTGATTAAAAGCATAAAATGCATCAGGAAATAATTTTTTTAAAAACTTTCATACACATACTGTTAATGTTTTGCTTCAACATTTGTGTGTTGCTGTAAAAACCTGCCATGATCTCTAAGTAGTAGATCAGGGCATTGATTTGCCAGCACAGACACACCCATACCCACCCACCCACCCACCCCACACACACACCCACACACAATGTACCATCTGAAAATAAAATTTTGACTTGACTTGACTTGACTTGACTTCACCCCCCCCCCCCCCCCAAACTAGTCACACCCCCCTAGTCACATCCCCCTTCCCACTCCTCTTCAATGTCATGCACATCCCTCGGTGTCACCCCCCCCTCCCCCCCCATCTCCTTTACCCGTCTTCCCCCTTCACACACAAACATTTTGCACCCCTTTCTGCACGCACCTCTAATCATAATGACAAGCTATAAAAAAAATATCTTTATAAGGGCACATTACACATCTAATTTCTAAAACTTATTAAAAAAAAACACACTCCAAAAACCATTCCAGTATAACTTTTGCACCAATTTTACAACTGAGCATTGCAGTAAAATCTGTGAAGATAAGCCACAGTGCTGAAACATTTCGAAAAACCAACCAACCCAAACACACACCAAAAAAAAAAAAAAAAAAAAAAGAAAAATCAAAACACACACAACTACTTTTCTCTCATGAATGTAACTTCTAACTTAAAAAAAAAGAAGTGACTATTGAATTCGCAATGGTAGTATACCAGATAAACCATGACATAAATTCAGCAGAAGCGCAAAGTGCGATCAATTCAAATCTATCACTGTCTATTGCTGATAATACTTCTGAGAACTGCAATAAAAAAAAAAAATGATGTGAAACAAAAAGACAAACCCCAACCAAAAACATGCACTCAGTTTTACAACTTTTGTGGTGGTTTCACATTAGAGAAGTACAGTCAAATCAACAATGCCATAACATTGCAAACAGTCATCAAGAGCATATAATGCATAAAGAACACATTAAAAACACACACACACACACTGTTAATGTTTTATTTCAACATTTGTGTGTTGCTGTAAAACCTGCCATAATCTCTAAGTAGTAGATCAGGGCATCGATTTGCCAGCACACACACACACACACACACACCCCCCCCCCCCCCCCCCCCCCCCCCCCACACACACACACACATACAACCATCATCACTCTCACTCTGCCTCAAATTTACAACAGAATCAAGTCTTCCCCTCCCACTCAAACTCACCCAAAATGCACACCCCCTTACATCCATCAGAACCACACACACCACACACACACAAGTACCAAAGAAAACAAACAAACAAACAAAAAAACAACAAACTAGTCACACCCCCCTTGCCACTCACACTCCTCTTCACTGTTAGTCATGCACATCTCTCAGTGTTCCCCCCCCCCCCCTTCACACACACACACTTCCCACCCCCTTCTCCTGCATGCACCTCAAATCAAACTAAAAAAAAAATTGTTAAAAGGGCACATCACACATCTCATTTTTAAAACTTTATATTAAAACACACACACACAAAATGAATTCAAGTAATTCAACTTTTGCAATAATTTTACTACTGATCATTGAAGTAGAATTGTGATAGCAGACATTGGCGAAGATTAGCCAGAGCATTTAAACTTTTGAACCCCCCCCCCCCCCCAAAAAAAAGGGAAAAAATCAGAAAAACAACAACTCCTCTGCCCCCTCCTTTACTCCCAAGAGTATAACATCTAAATGTTAAGAGAAAAAGGGAAAAAAAAGACTATTGAATTTGCAACGGTAGTATACCAGATTAACTATGGCTTGAATTCAGCAGAAGCTCAAAGTGTAACCATGTCAAATCTATCATTGTCTATTGCTGATAATACTGCATAGATCTGCCAACACTCCCCCCCAAAAAAAACAACAACAACACACACACACAAAAAACAACAACAAAAAACCCCAACCAAAATTAAACAAAAAGCACACAAACCAATCAAAATCATGCATACAAGTTTTACAACTTTTTGTGGTGGTTTCACAACAGAGCAGTTCAGTCAAATCAACAATGCCATAACATTGCAAATATTCATCAAGAGCATATAATGCATCAGGAACAAATAAAAAAAAAAGAAGCACTTTTAAACATATATTGTTGATGTTTTGTTTCAACTTTTGTGTGTTGCTGTAAAAGCTGCCATGATCTCTAAGTAGTAGATCAGAGCACTGATTTGCCAGCACACACACACACACACACACACACACACACACACACACACACACACACACACACACACACACACATGTAGGCCATCGTGTGCCGGTGGGAACAGATGACAATATTTACAAAACTGCATACACATGGGGACCGGATGAAAAAAAGCACATGATTGCTTATTCTGTTATCCTCGATATAAAAAATAAAAACACACACACACACATGTACAACCAGCATCATAATCACTCTCACCCTCAAAACACACTATCTCAAATTTACAACAGAATCAAGTCATCCCCTCCCCCTACTCAAACTCACCCGAAATGCACATCCCCTTACATCCCTCAGAACCACCCCCCCAAAAAAAACAACAACAATCCCCCCCCCCCTCCAAAAAAACCAAAAAAACCCAATCTATTTTCTCCCCCCCCCCCCAAAAAAAAAAATCTAGTTACATCCCCCTTCCCCCTCACACTCCTATTCACTGTCAGTCATGCACATCTCTCAGTGCCCCCCCCCCCACCTCCCCCTTCACACACACACACACTTTGCACCCCCTTCTCCTGCACGCACCTCTGATCATAACAAACTATTAAAAGAATCTTTATATGGGCACATCACACATCTAATTTCTATAACTTAATATTAAAAAAACCACAAAGAATGCATTCAAGTAGTTCAACTTTTGCAGTAATTTTACATCGAGCATTGCAGTGACATTCACTGGTGAAGATTAGCCAGAGCGCTGAAACATTTGGAAAAAATTAAAACCCAAACACACTTACCCCAAAAAGGAGAAAAATCAGACACACACAATTACTCCTCTGCCCCCTCTTTTACTACCAAGACTGTAACATCCAAATGTTGAAAAAAAAGAAGAAAAAAGTTACTATCAAATTTGCAATGGTAGTAATTTGCAATGGCATAAATTCAGCAGAAGCGCAAAGTGCGATTTTGTGACTATCAGTTTTAAACAAATTCTTATCCAAAGTGTGTAAACCCCCCCCCCAAAAAAAAGGAAGAAAATAAAGCACACCATTAAATATGCATCTTTCACACATTCTCATAGTAAATCTTTTATCCTTGTAATAGTACCTACGATTTCTGGACTATGAAATTGTAAACAAATTTGATCCGCAAAAAAGAACAAATCCACACATCATTTACAAACACATTCTTTCCATTACATATCCTTCACCATGCCAACAACAAACATAATTTAAGGATTACATTTCTAGACAACTTTCATCCATTCAAAAATTAATCTAACAAAATACGATTTAAAACGATGTCCATCTTTAAATTGATCATTGTCCCAACAAGAAACACAATCTCAAGACAAACGACTGATGAAAAAAAACAACCCCCCCCCCCAAAAGCCTGTAGCATTATCACTAGAATGAATGCATTTTTTCCATTAAAAAGTTATCCTATAAACAACAGCTATCATTTCAACATTGTAATATCCATAAACAAATTTGATATCATCTGAAGCAGTTTAAAACTGACAATCACAAAACAACTTAAAAAAACAACAAACTATTGTATGATCTTGCAAAGCACAAACATTATTTCAGAGTTGCTATGTTTGTAAACAAATTTGATATGACAAAAATGCCAACACACATAGTTCCTGGATATATACCATCAATAGATAAATGACTGACCACATGAAAATCCCCAAAAGCAACCCGCCCCAAAATACTACAAGATCGAAAGGAGCAATAATATGAAAAACACACTGGTGCCATCTTTTCACAACTCTTTCACCTTGCAAACAACATACACAATTGAAGGGATCTGACATGTCTAAACAACTTATCTTTATTAACAAAAAAGAAAAGGAAAATAATAACAAAAGCGCACTACTTCCACTTTTTTGCAACCCCCCCAAAAAAGAAAATATCTGATCTGACCAAAAACAAAATTGAAGAAATGAAACAGACAGAAGACAATGCCATTCAAACATACTTTTTCTATATTCCCACAAGTCTTGTATCTTGCCCTCAAAAAGCGGATTTTTAGGACCAGAGTATTTGTAAACAATATTGACCCTGTACAAAACAAACCAACAACAAATTTGAAAAGAAACCAAACAATATATATCTGAAATTAAAATATTTTTATGACAAGTTTATGATTCTGCAAACGACACGCGTGCTTTCAATACTAACACATTATATTAAAAAAATCTGATCTTATAAAGGCAAGACAATCATGCAATAAAAAATTCCACTTTTTTCAATAATTCTCTACCCTTATGCCTTTTTAAACCCAAAATATACAAATTTCATTCTATGCAGCCATGCACATATTACATGTTCTCTTTAAAAGAAGAATGCATGCATGTAATGCATCTTTTAAGGCTGATTTTAAAACAGCACACCACGTTCCCCTCATCATATCTATGATGTCATACCAACGACAGCCTAGTGGACAGAGACTGTTATTGGAACAAAGCACCCCTACCCTCATTCACTAACACACAGTCACTCCCCCCTCCCCTTCCTACACACACACACACACACACACACACACACACACACACACACACACACACACACACACACAATCTTTTACCCTCAATAAAGATAATTTTGACTTGACTTGACACACAATAGCACTGACCTGAAAAAAAAAAGCTTCCTATCTTCTGTTTATAAACATGTTTACATTCTTGTAATCTGCACCCCCTCCCCTAGCGAAGGGGTCTTGTACCCCTTTTATACCCCCCCCCTTTTTGTGTTTTCACACACACCAGGCCTTCCCTCTGTCCTGTGCTTATCACTGACCCGAAGATGTATCCTTCCAAAACATTTCTCTTTAAAATGTCTCCCCTCTCCAGTTACAAACCAAAAAGTTGACCTGCATACCTGACTCCTATTCTCTTCCACACCCACAACTTTTACCTTCTCTCCCCCCCCCCCCCCCCCATTTCTACAGAAGTAAACATATGCTGCATATATATTCATCTAACAGCACTTTCTCTGAAATCTTTTTTTTTACTCCCCTGGGGATGCCAGGGGGAGGGGGTGGTGATGGTGGTTGCGGGGGGGGGGGGGGGGGGGGGGGGGGGGGGGGCTGTCAGTATAAAAAGCATCCCCACCTTGAGTAAATTCTGTACAAGGAATTCCCTCTCCATTTCTCTGTTTCTGCCTTGTTCCTGTCTTTCCTGTTACCTCCCCCTTTATTTTCTGCCTTTTTGGTCCACTCTATCTTTTTTTCCAGAAAGCCTTAGAAGATAACAATTCTCTCTCATGCTTAAATTGGATGTACCAGGCCTGGTTTGTCAGGTGCTTAACAACAGCGGAACACATTTTCGCTCATATGGTAGTCAACAATAGTTGCTGTCCTAGTATTCGACAACAAAGACAAAAATGTTCTACCCAAATCATTTTTTCCAGAAAGTTTGAGCAGTATACCATAGTGTTTGTGTACCATTATGTCCACATGCTTTGCAATTTCATGCAAGGTTAAAGTTTGGGTCAGTATCAAGGTTAGAGTTAAGAATTAGTAGAATTGTGTTATCTTTCCGTCTGCTAAAGTCAATGCATGCATATGGACACAATGTACATAGACACAAGAGTATGTTGCTTTAATCAATTACAAATTACTTCAGATCAAAGGCTACTTTTGAAATTTCTGGATTTTGATTAACATATTTATTTTCCTATCTTGTTAGGAACAAGATGATTTTAATTCCGAATCTTTGGTAAAATCCGTTTTTTTTTTGCACAGATTAAGTGGAAAATGCTTGGATTTTGATAAATGTATTTTCCCATCTGATTATGAACAAGATGATTTTAAGTCTGAATCTTTGGAAAATTCTGATCTGTTTTACGAAAAAATTATGTAGAAAATGATTTGAAAAATACAAGGATTAGCCAGCTCTCTGTTCCCAGTGTTCTTAAGGTATATTCCTTCTACATTCCATGTTCATTCACACACACGCACACACGCACACACACACACACACACACACACACACACACACACACACACACACACACACACACACACACACACACACGCACACTACTGAAAATGATACATATTGCCCTCTAATTTTCTTTAAACTTCTCACAATAAAAGCTATTGCATCTATTTGATCCAGTGTCAATATTTTCCTTACAAGAGTCAAATCTTCAAAGGTACACACTGGCAAGCCATCACAGAATTACAAACATTCTAAATCTTAAATTTAATCCCCGGACCAATTTCTAATTGTCAAAATAAACAACTCATTTTTGAAATTATACCGACTCAAAAAAAGGCAATCTACTGATCCATTTACTGTACCCCCTCCTTTCCTGAAATCTAGGCACTTTCCAGCATCTATTATCAGGCATCTACTTTCTCCTACAGACTGATATTTGCATGCACATTCATAATGCTGCCCCACTTTTTCTGCAAGTTCAACAAGACCCCATCATCTCTCACACACTAATATCACACATATTTCATTTCAGTAAAGGTGAATACATCCAGAAAAAAAAATCGAAGAGTCCAAGGAAAAAAGTGCTCTCCAGACTACGCACACTCTGATAATTACAAAGCATTTCTGGTGGGTGGTTTTTGTTTTGCTTTTTTTCTGGGGGGGGGGGGGGGGGGGGGGGGGGGATGTAGGTCTTAGGTGGACAACGATAATAAAGCATCTTTTACCATTTTTTTGTGGGTTTTTTGTTGATTTAAAAAAAAAAAAATATTAGAAAAAATTTGTGTGTGTCTTCACAACTCTTGTTATAGGCCTAGAAAATAAACCCTCTCTATCTCGCTCATTCATTGCTCTCTCCCTCCTCTTTGCTTACTTACTTTGGTATTAAGCTCGTTGGAATCATAATGACGTTTAAATTTTCATTTGCACAATGTCCTGCTTCTGCTAGTTGATGTCTTTGATGTTGCTGCTGCTGGATGTCCTGTTGCTTTGATGCCATGTTGCATTTGCTTAAGTGATAATTTCTGTTGCTGACGATTCCTGTTGCTGCTCAGAGATGTCCTTCTGTTGCTGATAGGTGATGTCCTTCTGTTGCTGATAGGTGATGTCCTCCTGTTGCTGATTGGTGATGCCCTGTCAATTCTCCTTGATGTTCAGTTGTGGCTTCATGGTCTTTTGCTGCTCCACATCTTTTATATCCCTTTCAAGGCCCTGGTGATACAAAGAAATGTAAAAGAACATTGATATCTGTGTAAGCTTTCACTATTGCTTTCCTCTTGCCTTTACAGAAAAGTGCTGCTTCAGCAAAACAAATTTGATATAAATTATCTACATGTGTATCACCTCACCCATTATTTTCAAAACACACACACACACACACACACACACACACACACACACACACACACACACACACACACACACAAAACACACACACGCACACACACTCTTCATAAAAGCCAAGTAGATTTATTTTTTTAACAAAAAGAAATTAAATCTTTTGGCTTCAAATTTATTTTCAGACATATCAAAACTGATTCTCCATAGGTAAAAGTACAATCTACTTCAAAGCAGACAACAGGTAAAGAGATTAAGTCTTTGTTAACACCTATTTACTACAGGTAAAGAGATTAAGTCTTTGTTAACACCTATTTACCAAGACATACTTATCTCTTTATAGTAATTTTATTACAGTAAAGCCAATTTATTATTTTCTTTATCTGTTTCTCCTATATCTGCATACTCAAAGAGGGGAACAATCAATTTCAATTTTTAGTCATTAAAACTTTTAGGTCACCACTGATAAATTTGAAATTATACTATGCACTTAATTTCTGAAGTGTTTGCCTTTTAGGTGTTTTTCTATGAATTCAGGTTTATGAGACTGTTTTATGGGTGGGAGAGAGCTAGAGGGCATGAGAGAGAATGTGTGTGTGTGAGAGAGAGAGAGAGAGAGAGAGAGAGAGAGAGAGAGAGAGAGAGAGAGAGAGAGAGAGAGAGAGAGAGAGAGAGAGAACCATACAACATATTTTTCTGACACTGTTCAAATTGATTGCGATTCGATTGTCTCCAGCTCTTGTAAAATATATGTAAATCTCCCAGAAAGAGTAGAAAAAATAGCAATAAATAAAATCCCTGAATAATGGAAGTAATCTGCAACTAACACACAAAAACAACAAAAACTAGACCGAGGAAGAAGCATCCTAGAAATACCCCCCCCCCCCCCCCTCCTCCCGAACAAAATCTAAGTTCAACTACTTTCATTCAAAGCACCTGAGGACTGCTATCTGGTGACCCTGTGGTGGCACGTGTCTATGGCGTGGCCCTTGGTTTCAGCTGCTTGGCCCCTGAAAGCAGTGAGCAATCTCTGGTAATGCTGGACGTCCTGCTTTCTTCATGGTCTATCATTACAATGATTGGATTAAACTTATATACCCTCCCACCACAAAACCTTAGATTTACAAGTAAATAACTGCAAAAAGATAGTTTAATTTCTTATCCAACGCACTGGCCAATTCAAAGGCAATATATTATGTGGACAAGTCAATTTGACAATGTTTGTCCAAACAACTTCATACACAGAAACGAGATCCATTTTTGTGCTATCAATATTTTCCTTTCCTTTTTTTTTCAATTATGGGAGATAGATCTAGATTGACAAATGATTCTGCATGATTCCTTCATCTGACAATCCATTTGAGAAGAGACATTATCCAAATGTTTAGACTATACAGCAGCAAGGGGCATTCTCACCTCGACTTTGTTCACAGGTGGAAAGCTCCTGGTCCCATGCAGGTATGCATCTTGTCAGTGGTGTTCTTGCATCAGTCTGTTGGCAAACTGGTTTTGACACCTGTTAAAAATGAAATGCACACCGTCATATAGATTCAAACTGTGTGACAAACAAAAATGGACAAAGGAAGACTCAGAAGAAAATGCTCAGATACGCAAAACATCACAATTGGTGAAAAACTGGAGATTTAGCTGCAGAGCACAAAAATAAACCAACAAACAAACACCCCCACACAAATGAAAAACAAAACAAAAAAGAGAAAGATTTAACTGACAAATGTTACATGCAGACCTTGTCATCATAAAAAAAAAAAACTTGTTCAAATGTGGCATCTAAGTTCTCATTCTAAACATGACAACCCAAGGTGACATTTTAAAGCATAATACTATCTTGTTCTGAGCATGGATGCTGGAATAATAATGATAATAAATGGAATTTACATAGCGATATCTATATCTTGCAAAAGCAAATCAAAGCGCTTGCATTCAACCAAGCTGTCAGCTGCATTCCCAGTAAGTACCCTACATGCAAAAAGCTAAATAAAGTTCTTGTGAAGTCTGTCACCGACACAGGCCTAATCAGATACAGAAGCGTGGATCTTGAATACTGAAATGAACCTTATAAGCAGTTATGCACTTACACAAATAAGATTTTTTCCTTTCTTTTGCATTCGACGTATGGCCAGCTCGGTCTCTGGAGTGAAGGCAGCAGTACGTCTCCCAAGTCACTGTAGAGCTTCTTGGCCACTGGGGTGGGGTCAGCTCTGTTAAATCTTAGGCAGGACTGAAATACATGTTCTCTTCTCTGGATGCCAGTCCTGCAAGGGCAGTGTATGCTCTGATGGGCCTATGCAGGATTTCATGTTCATCATACAATAACTTAGGCAGCTGTGGCTCCTCCCAAGGTTGAAATTAAATCCTCTTCAGCCTTGTCAGCAGACAATAGGGAACTTACCTGTTGTTGTGTGGGTGTTCTTGTATCCTCTTGCAATGGCGTTTGGCCTTGATGATGGCTTTGTCTTCAGAACAGCTGGCAGACATATATCCACGTTATCTGGCCTTGTACCTCTCTTTGCTAGGGAGCAGTGGTGGTTTGGTGGAGGGCATTTTCCAGAGGATAGCACCAGTACTGTTGTAATCAACATGACTGTAACCACAATGTTAAGACTTCTGTGAACAAGGAATGGGAGGGATGGACACTTTTGACGAAGAGTGTGGACATTGCTGAGTCTATTAGTCCGGAGTATTGCCAGTGCCTTCATAGGTAGTGTTCTTTTGAAACACCAAGATCACTTGTTCACCATGATTGCTCCCCTTTGATTAATGTTATGGATTTTCTCAATTGATAATGTTTTAATATATATATATATATATATATATATATATATATATATATATATATATATATATATTATATATACATACATACATACATATACACACACACTCACACATATATATATATATATATATATATATATATACATATACAGATATATATATATATATATATATACATATACAGATATATATATATATATATATATATATATATATATACATATACAGATATATAATATATATATATATATATATATATATATATATATATATTATAATATATATATATATATATATATACAGTTTTATTGTGCAAGTCTAGTTGCCTGTTGGCTTTAGGTTTTAGTTTTTAAGTTTTAGTTCAGTTGATTCCAACCTACATTTAATCTAGTTTTAGTTTAGTTTAGCTTGGTTTGGGTTGGTTTATTCTTATTTTAAGTTTATTTTCTAATACTGCTTTATCTTTATCCATACTAATTTTAGGATTTTTATTATCTCATCTTAGCTAAAGTTGGTTTGGTTTATTTCAGTTTAGCTTTTTTTAAATTTAATTTTCTGTTGTTTATATGGTTAAACTCTATTTTCTTTTCTAAATCTTCGTTTAGTTCAGTTTTTGTACAAAGGGGATGTGAACGCAATCAGTTTGGTGATCAAGTGATCCTTTAAAGGCGACAGGTTAATGAAATATACTGTGAACTAGTCTCACAGAGTCCAAGGGGCAAAATGTGATAAAAGCAGAAGGAAGTGTGAGGGATAACCCTAACCCTCTTTTTGAGCACTGCGTCTTGAGGCTGTAATTTCAAAGCACGCCCATGTATTGGGTAAAGCAGCTGCTTGGCCTGTGGCACTGCAGATCTTTCTCTTCATGTATTAAACTTTACATGGAACAGCAGCTTTTTGCAATATATAGCTGTGTTTATCAGCTTTAATCCCCTAAAACATTTCTGATGTGGTGTTCTGAAGACTCCATTCTGCTAGTATTAGAAAACGCATTATGTCAGCAACTCTGTCGTTCAGTCAGAAGCCTAACATGGGATAAGTCATGTTTTCACACACAGTACAACAGCACTATACCTCTGTACCACTGTACACCACCCCAATGGTCTCCAGTAAGGTCCACAACTGCTGGTCATACCTGATAAAATGAACAGAAACAGAAGGGTAGCACAGATTTAACACTTTATCAACCCCCCAAAAATAAAGACTGAACATCATCCCTCAGGATCTGATCAAAGGAGATTCTCATAACCCATATTTCCTGAACCAACTAGGCTGTCTAATATCACATCCGTTTAAATTCTTCATACCTTTGAAAATAATGGCTATTTAGCCATTGATGAAACATCTGATGAAGAATGCATCAAGTGAGTGGGATGAAGCAAACAAGTTAAGAGAGATAAGCACACCAAATTTTAATGACAATTTTTTTCATCGATTCTTTCAGCCAAAGCCCACACATTAAGACCTCAATAATAATCCTACTAAACGAAATCATGCACACACACACACACACACACACACACACACACACACACACACACACACACACACACACACATTACTCATTACTGTCAATATTATACTATATACTTCTGAAAAGTTACAGATTTCTCTCCTTAAATTTTGGCTGTTCTCTTCTTAAAGAACATGTAGCCACTTGTGCAAAACTTCATCTCTATGACTGAGCGTGGCCTTTTTCTACAGAATTTTGCCTTGGGCAACTTGTGTTGACATGGGCTCATTCATAATTTATGTTACACACAGAACCTTGTTTTCAAAATACTAGTGTGCACTTTTCATGAGAGAATTTGCAGTTCTAGAATTATAGCATTCAATTTTGTACTAGCTTAACTGCAAGCAACACAAGCAAATTAAGGTTAATTCACAAATTTACTTTTTCAGGACATGCATCGATTTCCTACTGGGCTCCTGGAGAGCAGACAGCGGCACAGAGGATCTGTTAAGTGGGGTGCAATGATGGCTACGTTTTAATACTTATGTGGAGTGCTGAATCTAATTAGCCACAAAATGTACTCGATATGGTGACATAATAATGATAAGGATAATGCATGGAATTTATATGTATTGAAAAAAAGTGATGTGGGAAAGAAAACAATTCAATAAACTGTCTGGCCACAGCAGAGTTAAATATAACAATAAACTCGAGCTCTCAACTGTTCCAAAATGTCTGCAAGCACTCATTACTGTTCTGGACTAAAAAAAGATTGGTTTACTTTTTACAGGTCGTCCAATTTTTACTTCTTAAAACCACCACTTCCGAACTAAAACTATGAAGGCAAATTTATCAAAATGACAATAATTACCCAACCAAACTAAAATTAATAGCGTAAATGTAGTTACCTTATGAACAGCAGCTCAAAAGTAGTAAGTACCCGGATTTAAACAGGGGAAAAGTTTTTATCTCACTTCAAAGTGCAAGAGTGTATAAGTTTCAGTAGAGGTTTGCAAACTGTAGTTATGAAATATCACAAAACGATGCTTAACATGAAAAAGGCTACCAGGTCTACGGCAGCCTCGAATCACAACTACCTGACTAGCAGCTTCACTCTTGACAAACATGAATTCGTACTCACCTTCCATTTGCCGGGTCGAAACTCTGTTCATGCGGAGTAACTCTCAGGCCAATGTCTTTGCTGACCTTGACCTGTCTCTACACCTCTACCGTGCAGTCGTCCTATTTGACCAATCAGATACAAGGACAGACATTTAGTTACAATATCTGAACAAAGGCACTTGCATAAGTCGGCCTACCAAAAAAAAAGAAGATAATTTCATGATGATAATTTATTATGTTTATACAGCATACTGGTTATAAAACAATGCGAGATTCACAAAACGAAACTTTTTTTATTTTTATAAAAAAAAACCTCAGAATACACTGTATTAGGCCGTCCAGAATATAGTACATTAAGCCTGTGACAAAAGCCTTGCAACCATAAGCTATCAATGCATACAATGATGATGCAAGACCTTTTTGCGGTTCGGCAATAACTATGCTTAATGACAGTCCAGCCACTTTATTCGTACAAATAAACTTTCTACCAATCTGTCTCGGCTTTTCCTGATTCTTTCTGGCATCCCCCCCCCCCCCCCCCCCCCCCCCCGTTTATCTCATGCTTTGTCTTCGTAATTGACTCGCACTCTTCTCTAAAGGATAACCGGGTTAAAACGCGCTTTGTCCTCAACAAGAAGAAAGACTAAACTGAGCGATGAAGGAGGGGAATGAAGGGTTACAGTTTGAAAGCACAAACACAGACATTTTTCTAGCTGCATAGCAGTCAACCAGCGGCTCAAAACTGTCAATGCCCGGCTAGCCTAAAGCCTGGCGGCGAAGAGCTACATAGTCTAGATGTCTCCAACAACCATCATTCACTAAGATCCACACTGTGATACGCAATGTTTTCCTCTTTTGGGTTTTTAAACTTTAAAAACTTTTTTTTCACGACAAAAAGATGGGTTTCAAGCAAAAAAGGATTGTGGGTTTGAAACATTACGTCAGTAGGCCTAGTGCTGGAGGGAAAGCCATTGGAAATGTGTACTCCCATTATCAGCTCTTTAACTTCAGTCTCTTTGAAAACGAAATGTTGCTAAATTTATTAGTTTACAGAACGCTTTCATTTCTAACACGTAATCAATGATAATCATGAAGAATAATTCAAGCCGAAAAAATGTTGCCAATCATATTAATTAGCATCAGCAGCGTGAGCACAGGCTTACCTAGCAGTTCAGTGACTGGCCTCAGGTCAAACTGGCCAATGGACAATGCTTGTCTTGTCATTCTGAATGACCAGTCAGCGTCCACAAGGCTACTGAATGGGCAGGCATGCCAACAGCTTGATACCAACTTCTGTCGATGAACTTTCCTGACTTGTTCTCGTGCTTTACGAGCTCCATCATGCTACCACTACTCTCTCTCTCTCTCTCTCTCTCTCTGGTTGGGGAGGGGGGATTATTTATAGACTCGTGCCACCATTTGACAACAGTGTAAGTTGATTGCTTCCCTTGGACCGGTGTTGGTTACTTTTCCGTGCAGGGAGACTGAATGTAGCTGTCAAAAGAGACCGGGGTTACCACCAAAAACAGCAAACAAAACAAAACATAAAAGAAACAACAACAACAACAACAAAAAGGGGGGGGGGGGAGGGGTTGCGTGTGCCTTCTGGAAGAGTAGGCCATTCAATTCGTGTGGGTAAGAACGGGTGACAAAATATATTAGAAAGAAAAACACATGGCCGGTAGTATGGACGTTATCCCCGAAGTCGAAATGTGGCTACCTAGTGGGTGGGCAAAAAAACTCGCGTACGCAAAAATATCATGAGGAAAATAATTAGATAAGCACAAGGGGGATTATAACAGTCAAGTTGTGAGAAATACCAGCGAGAGCATGTGGTCTTTGAGTACTGTATTCAATCTCTTGATTCTTGATCTAAAATGCGATTTCGATCAGACTTTGTAAATTGACAGAACTTCTTTTTATCTACCCTGAATCCCCCTCTCCCCAGTCACCTGGGCTTGCTTCTTATCCACATTTGTTTAGGCCACATTTGGCTTCAGTGCAGTCCCCCAGTCCACCCTACTGTAAGTGGGTACCTGCCCTCTTTAGGGTCAGGGAAAGTAAGGCAGCAAGGGAGAGGAGATGGGCACCACCCTCAATATGCTGGCCCCTAGATAAGCTGAGGTCTCTGATGCCTCGCTCCCCTCGACCGCCTAGGTTTTGGGACACCTTTACCTTTTTTTTTTCTTGGAGAATCAAACGGTGATTAAAAAAAATATTTTATCAAGTTTACTGTTTACATGCTGGTAAAGGGGTAAGACAGACAGTGAAGAGGACACGAATGCTTCGTAAATCTAGGTAGTTACATTCTTGTTCGAAACTTAGGATTTGGAGACTGTCACGGAATACGGGGTCTATTTAACCGCAGCAAAGGATATAATTATTTTGTCAAAACCAAAGAACAATCCCACTTGCCACATTACAGCGCTAGCTTGTTGAGATTGGTTGTAGATAAGACTTCAGAAGGACTGGAACGTATACTAATAATTATGATCTTGATCTTTAATTTTTGTTTATTTCTTGCTGTGTCCATTTTTTTTTTGGGGGGGGGGGGGGGGGACGTACTAGTGACAGATAGAGGGAGGTGGGGGAGAAGGCGAAATTTTGGACAGGGGAGGGCAGAGCAGAGGGGAGGGAGGGGATGCTTGATTTGACAAGCTCCTTTATAACCAAAACAAACAAACAAAACTAAAACAACCCAAAGCAAAACAAAAAACCCAAACAACAACCCCCCCCCCCCCCCCCACAAGGAAGAAGCAGGATTATCGTGGTATGATTCTGGAAGCCATCGACTGACTGACACAAAGACAGATCATTGTGTTGGCCTTCACCGCCTCTTAGCATGGCGTGGCGTGGCTGACCTCTCTCCCTGATGAGGGAGCAATTCAGCATGCCTGCCTGCCTGCCTGCCAGCCTGCCTGCCTGCCTGCCTGCCTGCCTGCCTGCCTGCCGCCCATCAAGCTCACTGACCTAGGCTACAGCAGAGTGGGTTCAGCGTCAGCTGGGCTATTCTGTCGGCAATTCGGTGTCAGCAATATCTTCTGGGTGACGTGAGGCAGTCAAACGATTTTTTTCGGCGGATTGAACTGACTGGCAGCCAGGCGGAATATCTTCGTTTTTGAGTAGCGGGCAGTATGGAAGTGGTTCAGACTTTTAAACTCATGAATGGCCATAGTTGAGGACATGAGTTCAAGTCTATGCTCAGAGTGTCCACGTCAGAGGACTTTGTACAGTGATTCAGCACACTTGGTAACAGTGATGACATGCGAACTTCTTACCCAGAGTATACCCAAGATCTTACAACAATTCCCATTTGTGGCGAGCGCTATGAACGAGACAAGAGTGTACATTCTGGGTGACCTCCACAGGGTATTGAGCTGGGGAGCCTGATAACAGAACTCCAATATCTTGCAGGTCCCTTAAATGAGATATTAGTGAAGCTCCCATGGGTCTATGCAGACATGTTAACAGCTGTTTACACGTTACAAACACAACCCTCTTTCGTTATAGAACAATTCTTTTATCTCGAGGGTAATAGAATAAGCTCTTATGTGCTTCTATATCTTTCTTCTTCTTCTTCTTTTTTTTATATATTTTTTTTACATCTAGTCCCTGTGTGCATGCGGTTTTGTAGGCCTAAACTTTGTCTTCCGCTCTCACTGCTACAAATGGCATACTCTTCTGGAAGACAGAACGGGTTTAACAAGGGCGCAGTTCTGTGTGCTTTCACATACGAGGATTCGGTTTACAGTCTCATCCAAAGGACTTTCCAGCGAGTGGAGTTGGCATTGATGTCTACTCCAGGGGGGACAGCTCTTATAGTAGTAGTTCCAACACGGGCTCGAACCCGCGACATCAGATCGCCAATGCAACACAGCGCTCTAACCACTTGAAGTTGGTACTACAGATGGCGAATGCAACACAGCGCTCTAACCACTTGAAGTTGGTACTACAGATGGCGAATGCAACACAGCGCTCTAACCACTTGAAGTTGGTACTACAGATGGCGAATGCAACACAGCGCTCTAACCACTTGAAGTTGGTACTACAGATGGCGAATGCAACACAGCGCTCTAACCACTTGAAGTTGGTACTACAGATGGCGAATGCAACACAGCGCTCTAACCACTTGAAGTTGGTACTACAGATGGCGAATGCAACACAGCGCTCTAACCACTTGAAGTTGGTACTACAGATGGCGAATGCAACACAGCGCTCTAACCACTTGAAGTTGGTACTACAGATGGCGAATGCAACACAGCGCTCTAACCACTTGAAGTTGGTACTACAGATGGCGAATGCAACACAGCGCTCTAACCACTTGAAGTTGGTACTACAGATGGCGAATGCAACACAGCGCTCTAACCACTTGAAGTTGGTACTACAGATGGCGAATGCAACACAGCGCTCTAACCACTTGAAGTTGGTACTACAGATGGCGAATGCAACACAGCGCTCTAACCACTTGAAGTTGGTACTACAGATGGCGAATGCAACACAGCGCTCTAACCACTTGAAGTTGGTACTACAGATGGCGAATGCAACACAGCGCTCTAACCACTTGAAGTTGGTACTACAGATGGCGAATGCAACACAGCGCTCTAACCACTTGAAGCTGGTACTACAGATGGCACCCGGCATAATTACTCAGAATGCAGCATTCCTCTGTGACCACTGGAGAGGGATAGGCGCTGTGAGGTCCACCCGCCCAGGGCACAGTGCCTGAATAGTTTCAAGAGGACAATGCCCCAAGCACTCCTCCAACAGGAAAACAAGCCAAGTCCTAAAGGTCTATCATATGACGTTTCTACTTAGGTCTAGAATCCATTCTTTCAACAATAAACCGCGGACCTGATAGTTCTGCATACATCTGAGGATATCGTTTCTAAGCCTCCAGTTTCCGTATGAAGTATGTTTTAGATCTAATCAAATCTTACGAATAGGTCAATATGATATAGCCTAACATGAGGTTAATGGCAATAGTAGGCTATGTAATCTAGACCATGAATTTAGATCTGACGAAACTCTCCTAAGCTACGAAGATTGATGGTGAGATCATTAGATCTGGTGTGGTGCCAAAATGCAGATCTGATCAACTCTACACAGTTACAGATCTATTGAGGTTCATGGTAAGGTTTCATGATTTAGAATGATGGACTCTGAACCGGGTGAAACCCAGTCTGGCCTCAAGAGGGGATGGTTTACGGACCATTTCCTGCCTCTCTGTAATTGATCAGCCATGTGGGAGCAAGTAGTGGCCTTTTCGGACTTCTTGATTTCGATCCTTTTCCCTGTTTGTCTGTCTGACCCTATCCTTTTCTGTCTCTCCTTGTACGCCCAACGCGCGCGCGTGTGTGTGTGTGTGTGTGTGTTGTGGATGAGGTATATATATATATATATATATATATATATATATATATATATATATATATATATATATATATATATATAGGCACGTTATGCTTGGTTTCCTTATGCTTCCACCCTCAGAAATGAACATTTTGATTCTCTCTCTCTCTCTTTCTCTCTCTCTCTCTCTAGTTGCTAGACACTCTGCTATTGTGTAGAACTAGAAGACATGGCGGCGTGTAGACAGACAGACAGACAACCCAGTCTGCAGATGGAAGGCAACAGATGCTGATTGTGATCAACGAACACACAGAACATTCTATACTCACAGCACAAGCACACAAAAGCGACCAGGATAGGATACTTCAGATCTTGGCTTACCTCGTGTGGCTCAGAGCAGTTTTTAGAGAGTGTGTATATAGCGGCCGGTAACAGTCTTGGACACACTGTCGACAAAAGTGGTGGTGTGTTTGATACTGGCATTGCGATACTGTGCACAGCGGTTCCGACAGGCAGAACAGACAGAGACGACTGAGAGACGTAGAAACCTTGCTTCAGTAAAACTGCCCTCCGCTGACCTGACGACATGCAACACAGGCTGGTTGTTTGAATCACATGACAATGCGCTGCAACACTCCAACCAAGATATTTAACGATGAATCTCTTCTGGTTCGTGAGACAGCAGGGGAAAAAATCTGCTGGCCCTAAACTGACCAACCTGCGGAAGGGCAAACAGCTGCACAACACTCTCTACACAGCTGCACAACACTCTACACAGCTGCACAACACTCTACACAGCTGCACAACACACTACACAGGGAGACGTGAACAGAGAGAACAGCCTTTCGTGTTCTGACCCTGCTCAATGTGGGGTGATGACCTGGACAGGTCTACGTTGTACAAACCTGGTCAGTCAGTTTGCTGAGCAGTTACAGACAGTAATGGACATCGCGTATGACAGGACATATAAAACAACAACAAAACCAATTGCCGTGGTTTCCATGCTAATGTAATAAATCTAATAATTATTGTGATGGTCTTGAAATCTTACTGTGCTGCGCTGCAGTGCTAGATGACTTAGGCTAACTGCTCCCCCCCCCTCCCCCGACCTCTCTCACTCTCATTCTGTACACTAGGACTCCTTTCATAGGCTGTCTCTTGGTCTTCAACCCCTTCGCTTTTTGCGGACACGCACACACATGTGCGCGCGTGTGTGAATGTGTGTGGTGTGTAGGCCTACTTGCGGGTATAGATATGACCCGTCACCAGGAAATGAGTCTCACTGCATCTGCCTACTTTTGCACTAAGGGCTAATTTAGGAAGGGGGGGGGGGGGATCAGGTTGTTGTTTAGAGATTTTGATTGATTTTAAAACTATAAGCTTTGTTCTACATTACACTGAAGTATCAAGGCGTATTTTGTTTCCCTATGCTTTAAAAATGTGTTTAAAAACACCCAAGCCCTCATCGTTCATTACAAAACGAAATTTGTCAAATGCTCATTTTGTCAGTTCCCCGAGTCTAGCATTTCAGTTTGTAACAGCCTGTTACAGAATTGTCCTATATCAATTTGTAACAGCCTGTTACAGAATTGTCCTATATCAATTTGTAACAGCCTGTTACAGAATTGTCCTATATCAATTTGTAACAGCCTGTTACAGAATTGTCCTATATCAATTTGTAACAGCCTGTTACAGAATTGTCCTATATCAATTTGTAACAGCCTGTTACAGAATTGTCCTATGTCAATCTGTAACAGCCTATTACAGAATTGTCCTATGTCAATCTGTAACAGCCTATTACAGAATTGTCCTATGTCAATCTGTAACAGCCTATTACAGAATTGTCCTATGTCAATCTGTAACAGCCTATTACAGAATTGTCCTATGTCAATCTGTAACAGCCTATTACAGAATTGTCCTATATCAATCTGGTTTTGTATTGAAAGGTCGTTTCTCTGCACACTAACGAAAGTTTAGCCCAATGCTTACAACTAAATATCGACCTCCGTTGCAATGCGATTCATTCATGGTGTGGTGGAGGGGCACATAATTATGTGTAGGAGTTGTTTTTCAGCACCTTTTGCAAGGGATGCAAAATTGCCACATGGGCAACTGGTTACGTCGGTATGCAGCTATTTAAAAATCATTCACTCAATGGCTTCAATTAAAAAAAGGAATTTCTTAAAATTCGAAATCTGTCAGCTCTTCTCTTTCCCTGTCCTGTTTGCATAGGTCAAATCGTAATTCTTTGCTTATGTTTTTTAGTTTTTATTTACTGTCAATGGAATATTTAAGATTAGCTGATTAATTTTGTGTGATAAAAATGAGTGGACAACAACGGGGCTGTCGTGATTGTCTGATTACTGTAATCTTGTTTATTTATTTATTTATTTATTTATTTATTTATTTATTTATTTATCTATTCATACTGTTCCTCTGTGTCTTCACCGATCCCTTTAAAACAAAGGAGGGATGCTATTCCAGCCAGGATCGAGTTTGCTCTCACAACTTCCAGATTTTCAGCGTCTTTCTGCACACGGGATAGCCTAGTGGTCAGAACATTGCGCTCGCAATTTGACGACCCGAGATCGATTCCCGTTGGAGGGGATTTTTCCCCTGGAGTTAACATCAGTACTGACTCCACTCTCCCCAAAAGTCTTTCGGATGAGACTGTAAACCGAGGCCCCGTGTGCGAACGCACGCAGATCATCTTGCGCACACATTAAATCCTGTTCCGCCTTTCGTAAGAGTAGGCCATTGTGTGCCGGTGGGAACGATGACAATATTTACACAACTGCACACACACGGGGACTGGATGGAAAAAAAGCACATGAGTGCTTATCCTAATATTCTCGACACACACACACACACACACACACACACACACACACACACACACACACACACACACACACACACACATTAGGCCTATATTTATATATGTGTATTTATGTATCTATATATCTTCAATTCCCTCTCCTTTTTTACGTTTCAGTTGATCACTGATGACGACATGTTAATTTGTTGTTAAGAGAGCAGCCAGGAGCCTGACCAAGAAAGGTTATGGAAGGATATGCAGAGAGAGAGAGAGAGAGAGAGAGAAGAGAGAGAGAGAGAGAGAGAGAGAGAGAGAGAGAGGAATCAACCGTTGGAAAGGTCTAATGTTAATATATAATCAAAGGTAACTACATGCCTTTGAAAAGCACAATGATACTGCGCTGTATGGAAAGGTCAGTGTAGTTTGCGAATCAAGGAGAAAGTTTAGAGGACTTCATGAAGATAATCACAGCACTTACTCATATAATAAGAGCATTTTTCATGACACTGAAGACATTTTGGCTACGTTACATCGTCATTTCTAGCTACTTAAAGGAGGTCAAAGACTCTCCCCTTTTTGTCCAAGGAAATATCCTTCTACGCCATTAAAACGTCACAATAGAAAAGAAAGCGTCATTTTGCTTCTATGTCATTGCAGCATAAAGAAAACAGGGGCTCTGGCTTAGGACAGGATGACAACAGTCTGTGACCTTCCAATACTTAACAGAGATATTAACCAAGATGTAGAATGTTTTGTTTGGCGCTGGAAGAAAGTACCTGTCTGAATTAGCAGATCTTTGGAATGACAGTGGCCAGTGAATTGACTACCATTTCTCTTGTGGTAGATGTACCTGAGCTGTAGAGCGGTGTTTTGTTGGGGATCGAGCCACCACGGAGGTTTCCGTGTTAGGGGATTCCCCTGGAGTTACCCGCAGTACTGACTCCACTGCCCCAAAATTCCTTCAGGTGAGACTATAAAGCGAAGTCTGGTGTGCGAACGTACGCAGAACATCTTGAGCACACGTTGAAAACCTGTTCCACATTCGGGAAGAGTTGGCCATTTTGTGCTGGTAGGAACGGATGACATTTTTTTTAAAGCGCATGCACACAGGTGTCGTATTTGAACACCATCCCTGAAGTCGGAATGCGGCTACCTTCATGGGGGTAAAAACGGTCATATACACAAACCACCATGGTGACCCTGGAAGCTGCAGCCGAGGAACAAATAAAGAATCCCCGTTTGAAAGGAACTCCTCCCCCATCTGCCACCTAAACCTGAGTGGTGATCTGGGTGCTAGTCTTTCAGATGAGACGATAGATTGAAGTCTCATATACCACATACTTTTACCACACGTTAAAGAATCCACGGTAACAACATGGTTGGCCCTGACTAAAATTCTGCAGAGAAAAGCTATTCTCGTGGAGAAACAAATGCACATGCATACAGGAACAGTAAGAACCAGTTTGTGCTCTTGTGGCGAATGCTCTCCCCATAGGAAAAAAGTACAAATTTCACCTACTACTACTACTACTACTACTACTACTACTACTACTACTACTACTACTACTACTACTACTACCCCTAGAACAGCGATTCACTTCTCACAGACCGTTATTGGGCAGACAGGGATTGTGAAGGTGTGTCACAACGTCCACTGGTGCTCTGGCCAGGTACGGATGATAGGGGGAAGGGTCTGGCTTATGGGACCTGACTGACAGAGGTCTCAGCGCTATCTGTTCTGTCACTGATCACATCCTCAGTGCCAGACATCTTTACGTCTCCACCACATCAGGGCGCTGTAAAAGTTGTCTTGGACGATTCCCTGTCTCTGTCTGTCTGTCTGTCTGTCTGTCTGGAGAGAGAGAGAGAGAGAGAGAGAGAGAGAGAGAGAGAGAGAGAGAGAGAGAGAGAGAGAGAGAGAGACAGACAGACAGACAGACAGACAGACAGACAGACAGACAGACAGACAGAGACAGACAGAGCGAGAGAGAGCAATGGAAACAGACTGTTAGTATAAATTTTCGTCTTTTTTCACACAACTCCCCTAGAGGCCATCGGAACACAATGCCTAAAGTTCTTCTCTAAAGTCCTCCCTGTCATCACTGTACTTGCTGTGTGCCCAAACCCTGGTGTCCGCCAATGGTTTCCCCCTCTGCAGTGTGGATCTATCCTGGAGGTGTGTCCCTGCCCTTCCATCCCTCCCCTGAAGAGCTGTGGTAGCAAGGCCACGTGATGTGGTTAGGCGGCGATACAACTGTGGCTTTCCTAACTGACGTCAGCAGATCTACGCATCGTGGACAAGATAAATCTGGCTGTTCCAAAGAACTTCGGCACAAGAAAACAAATCACCATGTCTGGCCTGTGGGCGTGCATGTAAAAAAACAGTAGAGTTGTTTCAAAGTCTGGTGCAAATCGAATAGGACAGGAGTAATGGACAGCAAGTATGTACCTACTTCCTCCTGATGCCGCCCCCCCCCCACACACACACAGAGGCACGAGCACACATGCACGCACACAGACACACACACGCAAGCACGCACGAACACACACACACATGCGCACACGCACGCAGGCACGCACGCATGCAGGCACGCACACACAAGCTGACAAGCTCATATTGCGTAGATCTTCAAAGCAAAGGGATAACCCAACAAGGAAGAAAACTTCTGCAGATAGCTGTTTCTGGCTGTCCACAGTGTCAACTCTTTCTTCACACAGTTAACTTGTCTGACCGACTGTGAAGTGATACTGCTCCACTAATCATGTCCCTGTCCGCTCAATGTTTACTTTTCCAACTTGAACAACAATGTTGATTTGTCTAAAATCCCACACATATCTTTCAGCTTAAACGAGTAACAGAACTACTGGTGTTACATCAATCATCACAACACGAATAATAACATCTAGAAGGTTTCGTTCACAATGTAACGTCGCGTAGCATAGCATAGCATAGCATAGCATCGCTTAATAAAGCACGGCATAGTATAGCACAACACAAGCTGTACACAACACAACGCAGCAGAGCATAGCACGGCGTAAGAAAACACAGACCAGTATAGTATAACGCAGCACAACATAGGCTAACACAGCATAGCATGACAAAGCAAAACACACCAGAAGGCAGCAGCATGGTATGGCAAGGCACATCATAATACAGAGTTATTCAGCGTAGTACAGCATGCATGGCTTGACATGGCTTTCCATTATGGAGGAGAGAAGAAAAAGATGAAAAGGAAAGAAAGAAGAGAGCACAATGCATCACAGGACACTGGAGGGCTGCACATCAGGTCATAATAAAGTAGGCACAGTGTACTGTAGTGTATAGTTGAACAGATCATTTAAATTCACATGAATAGAATTTAAATACGTTTCTGAGATTTTTCAGGACCATGCCAAGATCATTTCTGTTACAAAATTATTGTATTTTTTCCCCAAATTACACATACACTTTTCTCTGCCAACCTGCGTTAAGTTTATACATAGCGTTTGGAGAGCTTGCAAGAAGGTTATTGGGACATGAAATCTGGTTGGTTTTTGCATTAAACGTTTTTATTGAATTTGTTAATTCACAACAAGGTTTTTGTAAAAACAACAGCAACAACAACAACAAAACCCCAGAACACCCCTCCCCCAAACTTTAAGATCCACACACGCACAAAATTTACAGGCTGAACAGACGTTTTCAGAATGAAGGACAACAGATTGATGAATAATGACAGAGGAGAGATTCAACAGACGTTTTCAGAATGAAGGACAACAGATTGATGAATAATGACAGAGGAGAGAACCTCTCCTCTCTGTTTCAAAGTGTGCGTGAACCAAATATTATGTTGAGGTTGCAAGGATGACAGTAAGTGATAGCTGTGATTACCTCCCCTGTCTGGGTCCATTTTGTTTTTAGCAAAAGGAGAGGGATGGTCGATATCCCAAAAGCCTTGACGTGGAAGCTCGTAAAAGACACGAGATGAGGGCTATAAATCATTTAGCGCATATACGTCAAGGCTAACCCTGCCCCAACCTTTCACAACCTCTTCAGTTTTCTTGAAAGCTTTCAAAAAGCCAGCTACTATTTTTGTGGGCATAATAATGTGGAAAAAAGAGGGAAAGGAAAAGAAAAAGAAAAGAAGATCAATTGGTAAAATGATGAAGAAAAGTTGGAAAGAAAATGACAGAATGGGGAAAAATATATAAACAAATATTGGGGGGAAAATGACATAAAGTAAACCAAGAAAGAGGTAAAGAAACCTGAGGAATTACTGTATGATAAGTAAATAATTTGCACAGAACCCAGTTAGCTATTTTCTGGATTAATTCGTCCTCTTTAAACGCTCAGACAGCAACTGTTGTTGTCTGCCATATGAGTGAAAATGAGTTTGGATTGAATACATCCATAAGATCAATGCTTCTCACGCACCTTCCACAGCCAGTGGGATTTCTAACGGGGTCTGTACACACTGAAAAACAACTACAACAAAGGCATACACAGATGGAAATAATATACCAAAAAGGAAATAAAATAAAATGATAAACAAAACGAAGAAAAAAGAAAGAATAGAATAAAAAGCAAAAGATGACAGCCACAACCACAGAGGTCTGTGCCTACTAAAATTTCCAAAAAAGAAACTTTGGTGCATAATCAACAGGAAGACTAAATCAATATTCTGGCAATATGGTAATTCACTTTTGTTATCGTGTTAATGCAAAGCCAACGTTTTGGAGACACCAGCGCAGAGACTAAGCAAGGCGCCAGACTGGAAAGCTGGTCACCAGATTTCTGAAGTCATCCCAGCAGTGTGCCCGAAGCGTGGTCTGTGCAGACAGCTTCCCCAAAACTGGCGCCTCCGCGGTGGCTCGATCCCGGGCTGACAGATCACGAGTCACGCTCTAACCACTAGGCTACCCTGCCCCCATGAATAGATATCTTGAGGAATGTTTCTAGTACAGCATCGTTTATGATAGCATAGCTTAACACACAAACTTTACCATAGCACAGTACAGAACAGGCACCATAGCAAAATAGAGCAGAACACACCACGGCATGACATAGCGTGGTATAGCATACAAAACAGGGATAGCAGAGGAGACAGGAGGAAAAAAGAAGTCAACAGCACAGCACAGCACAGCAAAGCAAAGCAAAGCACATCCCATTACCGTATACTTGCAACAGTATACGACACCGTTTTAGAAAATAGAGAATTCAAAGTGATGTGAATGAAATGTGTAAGTCTGTTATTTTATACGGCAGAATTGCTTCTAGAAGGCATGTCTCCGAGCCAGAGCCTTTGCTATGCACAATCGTCATTTACTTTCTAAAGCAAGCCTTTGTCTTTCAACCAGGTTTGCCATAAAGTTTGCATAAGTTACCCATTTTGTCAAAAAGAAGGTTTCTCAAACATAAATTCACTTCCCACTTTAGAACATTTTATTGAATTTGTTATGTCCACCGGCTGTGCTTTTAATTTTTCATAACACACTTCACAACTGTACACACGATACTCGCACACCAAAAAATACATAGGTTTATATGATGAAGGACAAGAGATGGCTCAATGCTGACAGACAGCAGAGAGAATCTGTGCTCTGTGTTCCAAAGCATGCATCAACCCCGCTACCTCACTGATGTGGCAGGGAGGACAGGAAGGGATATGTGTGATTACCTCCCCTGTCTAGATCCATTTTGCTTCCAGCGAAAGGAGAGGGACGGTCAATGACTCAAAGGCTTGATGGAGGAGTTAGTAACAGGCAGAAATGACTGCCATAAATCAGGTATCGGATATATGTCACGCCTAACTCGGCACAATCCTTTCATAACCTCTTTGAGTGTCTTGGAAACATTCTGAAAGTGAGCGGTGCTGTTCCTGGCCAGAATAATGACGAGAAAGAGGGAAAAGAAGAGAGAAAAAAGCAACAACAGTGAGCCGTTAAACTACTGGAAAGAAATAGGACAAGTAGGAGGAAAGGGAGGTCAAAACGCGGAAGGAAATTTTATTTCGAAAAAAATAATAATCAGACAAAATAACAGGTATCTAGGATTTGGATTGTCTACAAACACAAAATCGCCATTTTTCGACATAGATCAAATCGATATCATTGTTCTGGCAATATCCTGACTTTCATCATAGTGTTTGATGCGAAACCAGAGTTAAAGAAACTCTAGCATTGACAGTTATTACTACACTAGACTGAGAGCTATCAACCCAGTTCCTGCATTCATAGCAGTTGTGTGCCCAAAGCTTGTTCTGCGCCATGAGCTTCCCTGTCCCTTCTGTTCTGTGGTGTTGTTGGTCCCCATCTTATTTCTCTGTCTGCCCCGCTATCTCTTGCTGAGGAAGAGCTTTTGCAAGGCCACAAGATCTTGTTATGCAGCGATACCGACGCAGTTTTTTTCTTTTACGTCAACAGATTTTCCCTTCCCCCACAAGACAAATGAGTCTGCTCCACAGGGCTTTGCCATAAAGTCGCTCCGTCTGGTCTGCAAGCATGCACTGAGGAAAAAAGAAAGCTGACAAGCCGGTACACAGTGAATTGGGAAGCAGTGATGGACAGAAAATCTGGACCTACATCTTCCTGCAGTGTGCTCGTGAGTGCAAACATGCGTACGCGCGCAAGCACACACACATGATCTAGTTTGGACTTTGTACAAGCTCAAATTGTGTACTTCTTCAAGTGAATGACATAATCCAACAAGGAAGAGAACTTCTGCAGATAGTGTGTTTCTGGTTGTTGACACTCTTACAAAATGTCTTTTTGCTTCACTAATTGGGAAGCCACACTTTCCTACAAATCATGCCAATGATCATTATTTACATTATGCTGTAAGATTGAAAAGATGTTTTGTGGCTGACTTTTAAATCATGCTGTTCTGCAAATAATGATGTCAGCATTCACTCTGGATGCTTACTTTTTGATTGTGAACTAAGCTGTTATTTCTTTCTCATCCAACACATTTCTCTCAAATGAAGTCAACAAATGAAATAACGGAATCACTGATGCTATTTCGACCATTACAACAGGCATAGATAAGTGGAGTTTTTCTATCATTTTATAGCCTCGAGTAGCGTAACATTATATGGTATAGCCATCATAGCATGTCATAGCAGAGCAAAGCAAAACACACGTTAGCATAACATATTTAAGTATATCAAACATGGCATAATATAGTGTGGTACAGTGGACATAACACAGAAGAGGAAAGGGAACAGAAAAGGAAGAGAGCAGCACAGCACAGCACAACATAGCACAGCACAACACAGCACAGCACAGCACAGCACAACACAGCACAGCACAGCACAGCACAGCACAGCACAGCACAGCACAGCACAGCACAACACAGCACAGCACAGCACAGCATAGCACAGCACAGCACAACACAGCACAGCACAGCACAGCACAGCACAGCATATGGCAATGTACAGTCTGATATGGTATAGAACATTCCAAATCATGTGAATAGGGTCTATCTGCCTTTATCGGTTTTTATGTCATAACTGGGTTTTTAGCTGTGACAAATTATTCTTTTTCCTAAAGCAGTCTCCTGTCAAGAGTCACAAGTTATTCCCCCCTCCCCCCAGGTGATAAATACAGCTTTTGCTATTTCCCCCCCCCCCCCCAGGTGATAAATACAGCTTTTGCTATTCTCCCCCCCCCCCCCCCCCCGTGATAAATACAGCTTTTGCTATTCCCCCCCTCCCCCCAGGTGATAAATACAGCTTTTGTTATCCCCCTCCCCCCCCCCCCCCCCCCGGATAAATACAGCTTTTACTATTCCCCCCTCCCCCCCCCCCCCCAGGTGATAAATACAGCTTTTGCTATTCCCCCCTCCCCCCAGGTGATAAATACAGCTTTTGCTATTCCCCCCTCCCCCCCCCCCCCCCCCCCCCCCAGTGATAAATACAGCTTTTGCTATTCCCCCCCCCCCCCCCCCCCCCCCCCCCCCCCCCCCAGTGATAAATACAGCTTTTGCTATCCCCCTCCCCCCTCCCCCCAGGTGATAAATACAGCTTTGCTATTCCTCCCCCAGTGATATACACTTGTGAAAGTTTTCACTGAATTTGTTGCATCAGCCAACTACACGTTTTATTCATTTTGCAAACCCTAGACCCAACCGTTGCATGCAAAACAGACGTTTTTAAAATGAACGAGGACACATTGATAAATACTGGCAAAGGAGAGACTCTTTACTCTTTGTTCAAAGTGTGCGTGAACAAAATATCATGCTGAGATTGCAAGGATGCCAGTCAGTGATATCTGTGATTTCCTACCCTGTCTGGTCCATTTTGTTTTCAGAAAGGAAGAGGAATGGTCAACGACTCTTACGCCTCGATGCAGAAGTATCCACAAGATAAAACATTGCAGCCATGATTCATTGAAGCATTGATGCAGAAGTATCCACAAGATAAAACATTGCAGCCATGATTCATTGAAGCATTGATGCAGAAGTGCCCACAAGATAAAACATTGCAGCCATGATTCATTGAAGCATTGATGCAGAAGTATCCACAAGATAAAACATTGCAGCCATGATTCATTGAAGCATTGATGCAGAAGTATCCACAAGATAAAACATTGCAGCCATGATTCATTGAAGCCTCAATGCAGAAGTACCCACAAGATAAAACATTGCAGCCATGATTCATTGAAGCATTGATGCAGAAGTGCCCACAAGATAAAACATTGCAGCCATGATTCATTGAAGCATTGATGCAGAAGTACCCACAAGATAAAACATTGCAGCCATGATTCATTGAAGCATTGATGCAGAAGTACCCACAAGATAAAACATTGCAGCCATGATTCATTGAAGCCTCGATGCAGAAGTGCCCACAAGATAAAACATTGCAGCCATGATTCATGATGCAGAAGTGCCCACAAGATAAAACATTGCAGCCATGATTCATTGAAGCATTGATGCAGAAGTGCCCACAAGATAAAACATTGCAGCCATGATTCATTGAAGCATTGATGCAGAAGTACCCACAAGATAAAACATTGCAGCCATGATTCATTGAAGCATTGATGCAGAAGTACCCACAAGATAAAACATTGCAGCCATGATTCATTGAAGCATTGATGCAGAAGTATCCACAAGATAAAACATTGCAGCCATGATTCATTGAAGCCTCAATGCAGAAGTACCCACAAGATAAAACATTGCAGCCATGATTCATTGAAGCATTGATGCAGAAGTACCCACAAGATAAAACATTGCAGCCATGATTCATTGAAGCATTGATGCAGAAGTACCCACAAGATAAAACATTGCAGCCATGATTCATTGAAGCATTGATGCAGAAGTGCCCACAAGATAAAACATTGCAGCCATGATTCATTGAAGCATTGATGCAGAAGTACCCACAAGATAAAACATTGCAGCCATGATTCATTGAAGCATTGATGCAGAAGTGCCCACAAGATAAAACATTGCAGCCATGAATCATTCATCGAATATTGTCAATACCAACCATCTGTTAATCTTCCATAAC
>CM060317.1:1177750-1185250 GCA_030674155.1 Stramonita haemastoma
GTGTAGTGTAGTGAAGTGTAGTGCAGTGCAGTGTAGTGCAGTGCAGTGTAGTGTATAGTGTAGTGTAGTGTAGTGTAGTGTAGTGTAGTGTAGTGTAGTGTAGTGTAGTGTAGTGTAGTGTAGTGTAGTGTAGTGGGATTTCTTTATTTGCAATGCCTTACTGCTCTTTTTCTTGACATCTCAATGTTATTGACCTCGTCAGGGTCTGCTGAGGTTTCGCCACAAGACTGCAGGGCGCTTTTCAGCTCGGGAAAACAAAATGGCAGGTTGTACTCTTCACCATTGCGGGACGCAAAATTCAAAGGAACTTTCTCCCGACGCAGCTTCGTGCTCAAGAATGCCTGCGTTTCGCTTTTTGAAGAAGAGTTTGCCTTCAGGGTGATGGCCAGCAAATTAGCCACTGCCCCCTGTCAGTGACCAACGCGTCCCCTGAGCGCAGATGGCTGATCACAGAGAGGCCTTTCCCTTAACCCTAGCGATCACTCTCCACACCTTCAGCTTGGAGCAAAAGCGCCTTCCAAAACAGTTCCAGGTGAGGGTGGGCTCCGCACTCTCGGGGATCTTGGAGCAAGAGATGGGGGTCCCGCAGGGGAGCATCATTTCCCCGGCTCTCTTTAGTGTAAAGATCAACGACATCATCAGGTCGGTCCATCAGGGGGTGGAATGTTCCCTGTTTGTGGATGACTTTGCTGTGTATGCTAACGGGCAGTACTTCTGCAGGAGTTCAGAGACAGCTACAACTCTGTGTGACCAGGGTGCAGGAATGGGGAGAGGAAAACGGGTTCAAGGTTTCAGCCACAAGACGAAATGCATCCACTTCACTAACCAGCTCAGAGAATATTTCCCCGGACTCGTCATTCACTTGGAAAACTCCGTCATTCCGGTGGTGACGGATGTCAAATTCTTAGGGACTGGTTTTGATCAGAGACTGAATTTCAGAAGTCACATCCAACACCTGAGAACGTCCTATCAGAAAGCCCTGAACCTCTTGCAGGTGATCGCCCATATTGATTGGGGAACGGATAGGAGAACACTGCTGCATATCTACAGGGGGCGCTGGTGGGCTCCAAACTGGATTACGGGTGTCAGGTGTATGGATCAGCGAGTCCTTCTTTCCTGAAAGTTCTGGACCCTATCCACCACCAGGGGCTCCGGATCTGTCTCGGAGCTTTCCGAACGACGCCGGTGTACGGTCTGTACGAAGAAGCGGGAGAGCCCTCTCTGAAAAACCGCCGTCTGAAACTGACGCTAAATTACTACATGAAGCTCTATTCGGAGTGTAACAACCCGGCTTACGATTGTGTTCTTAACCCCCGTTTCAGGCCAAGTTTGAGAAATCGCCCTCTGCCACCCCGCCTCTGGGCATTCGGATCCTTCCTCATCTCCGTGGGGTGGGTATTGATTTGGGTGCCATCTGCGACTTCAAGGGTAAGTTATCATACGTCATCTTGGACCGTTATCACATTCCGAAGATTAGTAGCAAGACCAATGCTCAAAGTTTTGTACAACCATTAAAAACAACAAACCTAGCATCAAGTAAGATTCAAACCGTGAACTTGTAAGCTTCTTAGACAGGCATGTTGACCACAGGGCCACCCATCTACAGCACTCTGGCAGTCTTTATGTGTAACCCAGAGCTAATTAGCATACAGAAATGATGGGCACGGAATGGAGGTTATTGTCAGAGCTAATAGTGCTGATGTTTTGTTTTGCCTTTCCCTACGCGGTAAACGCCGACAGAGGAAATGCTATGGAGAATGGAAGAGAGGCTATTAGGGCAGAAATAATGGAACAAAAGCAGTACGGTGGCTTATTTGAAATTGTTATTCTTCTCCCCGTGTCTGTCTCTTTGTCTGTATGCCTGTCTGTCTGTCTGTCTGTCTGTCTGTCTGTCTGTTTCCTTTTTATTTCTTAAACGTATGCCATTCTTTCTTCTTCACAGAATAGATTTGAATCATTGTGTGTTTTGATTGATTATGTTTTTGCGTTGCCATTTAGCAGTTTGATTTTTCTGATGTTTTACTCACTGGTGTATGTATATAATTATGTTAATAAGAAAACATAACAACACTAGATGTAACCTAGTATCTTTCCTTACATGTCAACAATCTCTGTCTCTGTCTCTGTCTCTGTCTGTCTGTCTGTCTGTCTGTCTGTCTGTCTGTCTGTCTGTCTGTCTGTCTGTCTGTCTCTCTCTCTCTCTCTCTCTCTCTCTCTCTCTCTCTCTCTCTCTCTCTCTCTCTCTCTCTCTCTCTCCAAAGCACACCATCTGGCGAATGGATATGTATGCGCATGTACCTATGTCATAAGTATATTTTGAAGCATGTGTGTGATTGTTTGATTGATTTGATTGATTTATTCTTTTATACCGAGGATAATGGAATAAGCACTCGTGTGCTTTTTTACAACCAGTGGGGACCCTGTGTGTATGCAGTTTTGTAAATGTCATCTGTTTGTGACTGTGTGTGCGTGCGTGCGTGCGTTTGTGTGTGTGTGCGCGTGCGTTTGGTGTGTGTGTGTGTGTGTGTGTGTGTGTGTGTGTGTGTGTGTGCATACCTGCAGGCGGGCCAGCGTCTGTGCAACAGTGTGTGACTACCTGCCCGCATTTCTTTAAGCACCTCGATGTTTGTGTCTAGAAGTTTTCGCTCAGAATGGTACATATACCACTTACTATCCTGGACCATCAAATAACTCATTTGAACTTGAAGTCACCCGGCCAGGAACCAACGACACACAGACAGGGACCCACATCCATACTGACAAGAACTGGTCCACACCACACCACACCACACCACACCACACCACACCACACCACACCACACCACACCACACCACACCACACCACGCCACACCACACCACACCACGCCACACCACACCACACCACTCCACACTACACCACACCACCTCCACGCCACACCACACCACACCACACCACACCACACCACACTACCCCACACCACACCCCTCCTGCTATTGATGAGGATGTTTAGGATGGACAGGAGCTGTTTCACAGTTCACTGGTGTGGTCATTAGCGTCTGGGTCAGCCGCAGGGAAAGCAGCTATGGCCGGCAGTACAGCCCTCTGTGGCAGATCTCTATCAGCAATCGTTGTTGTTTGTGCCGCACAAGCTGGAGGACAAGCGAGTTTCTCTAGGGGGCCTTAGCTGCATCTGGATTATGATGTTAACATCAGTACTGACTCCACTCTCCCCAAAAGTCCTTTGGATGAGACTATAAACCAAGGCCCCGTGTGTGAACGCACGCAGAACATCTTGCGCACACGTTAAATCCTGTTCTGCTTTTCGTAAGAGTAGGCCATCGTGTGCCGGTGGGAACAGATGACATTTACAAAACTGCATACACACAGAGACTGGATGAAAAAAAGCACAAGAGTGCTTATCCCATTATCCTCGATATAAAAGAATAAAATAAAATCGATCAAATGAAGCCTTCTCCCCTTGTGGTCCTTTGTGCGTCTTTTGTGCGTGCACCCTCTCCCCTTTCCCTGTGTGTGTGTGTGTGTGTGTGTGTGTGTGTGTGTGTGTGTGTGTGTGTGTGTGTGTGTGTGTGTGTGTGTGTGTGTGTGTGTCTGTGTCTGTGTCTGTGTCTGTGTCTGTGTGTTCATGTATCATTCATATGGATGTTTGGTGGAACTGGTTGACACAGACAAAGTTTATCGTTATCTCATTTTGTCAAGTTGCGGCAAATGATGAAGGGAAAGACGATACTGTTTTGGGGTGTGGACAGGGGGAGGCGGTAGTTGTGAGGGCAATTTGTTTATGCATAATTGCGAGACTACTTTTTTGTATAAGCATTCGTTCAGCCTTGCGATATTTGGTTAGTTCAAGAGGGGGGAAAGTGGAGATGGGGGGGGGGGGGGGGGGGGGGGGGGGGTGGTGGCAGAAGAACCAGAGTTCTTTGTCTCTAAAAAGCAGAACAAATCGGAAAGATGAAAGGAGAGAAGGGGTGGGGGGTGGGGGGTGGGGGCAGAACTCGCATTCTAAAGTGAAAAGAGTATATACACAATATTCCATAAAATCTATCTTTTCTAAGCTAGAAAACAAAGAAAGAAAAATAAATAGACAATTACAAAAACAAAACAAGACAACCCCAAACCCAAAGAAATTTGTCAGATTAAGAAAATTACTATAAACAGCGAGGCGAGAGCTGATTGGTCAAAACTTCACTTTCTGTTACACGTAGGTATTTGGATTAGTCTGTCAACTGCGGTTTGTGTCAGTTTTCTGATGATTGGTTTGAATAATTGGGCGTTACAACACCATGGTGTAGTGTGGTGCCAATTATTCATTGATGTGTCTGACGGGGGTTAATTGATGTGGTTTATTGGGGTTCACGTGGCGTGGTGCTAATTGGTCTGAATTATTCAGTTCACAGCCCGCAAGAGAGACAACTCTTGTTCCTTTCCCCTTGACCAGAAACAAGGGTACAAAAAAAACGAATTGTGGATGCCTGTACTGTCTTCCTTTATTTCTCGTTAACACGAATACTGAACAGACTGGTTTTAACTTTCTGGACACTTTTCAGGTGGTAACAGATTTTTTCTATTTGTCGCGCGGGCGCGCGCGTACGCGCGCGTACGCACGCGCGCGCGCACACACACGCACACACACACACACACACACACACACACACACACACACACACACACACACTTGGAGAGAGAGAACACTGAACACTGAAATGATTTAATTACACATCGGCCTTGGGCCACAATACAATGCAGAGTAGATTTGGGAAAGCAACACGATATAAAGCAAAACATAAAACACAGTAATCAACATTCGATACATATTCACACGTTTTCAGTGTACGTTAACAAGTCTAGGGTGCAGATTAAATTCACTTTTGCTTAAATTTACTTATCAGAATCCATATTATGAGTACATACATTAAACAAGAAGAAAATTGTTCCACACTTATGGCTACTTCTATCACATTGATGGGATCTTTGTTTTTGTTCTGTGGTATTAGACTAATTTCTCAACACGTAAGTTATTTTTTCTTCCTTTTAATTTTAAACTACAAAACAACATTTCCAAATAATGATGTCTGTCTTCGTGAGAGAGAGAGAGAGAGAGAGAGAGAGAGAGAGAGAGAGAGAGAGAGAGAGAGAGAGAGAGAGAGAGAGAGAGAGAGAGAACTCGAACTCGAAAGGTTTATTCATGAAAAAAGGCCATTGGCCCATACATGAAGGGGGTTGCCGAATAACGATAACGATAATTGCTTTAAGCTGATAATTGCTTTAAGCTGACACACGACGCTACTCCAAGCCATGGAAACCACAGCATTGATTAGTAATGTACATCGAGACACGAAACTCTTTACTGTCCATATATGTTACGGCATTCCGAGCCTTTCTTTCGTCCAGTCTTTGTCACACGCACACCCTTAGGTCTAGGCTAGGCCTAGCCAAGATACCGCTGTAATAGTTCTCTAAGTGTCGCTAAGTCCCTTGAAGCACACGATAGGGTCTCCGTGTGTAGTGTGTTCTGGATTCGCTTCCCATTCCGCAAACTGGCGAGTTTGACACGTTCCTCTTTTAGCATGTTTTTCTCTTGCTGTTTGACAAACCAGTACACACATACTGGCTCAGTGTCTGGTTGGCATGCGCACTGGATCACAATGTCATCTGACTCACACGTCACAATATCTTCACCGTCTGAATGATGTAGCACGGATTTTCTAAAGTGTGTATTTCTTTGTCTGTCTCTTAGCCTTTTCTGTACGGATCTATCAGTTAGAGTAGCCACGTACTGTTTGACATTTCTTGTGTCGAATGGACCAACAATATTATCATCGTTCACCTCAGGCTGCAAAACACACATATCAGCACAGTCACTACAATCAGACATACAGGGAGGTTCTAAATCAACCGATGATGGCAACTTCACTGATGTTTTTGTGTTGATGTCCTGTGTGTATGTTGTTGGTAGGTCTATTCCATGTGTATCTACACATGCTGTATTCCCCTGTTCTACTCCACTGTCAGGCAGACTCGAGGCACTGAGGACACAGTCACTTTCACACACAACACTTGCCTGCTTCTCTTTATGCTTTCGAGAGCGTTCAACATCTCCTCGTCTTTGAGAAAACGATTTTTTCCTGTAGTACTGTGCTTGTGTGCTGCGATTCACTGTTGGATCCGCCATGCTGGTTGACACTGTTGTGTCCACTGGTTTCAGTCGCAAGACAAAAACCACGCTGTCCCCTTCTCCTGCCACTTTCCAGCTGGAAACTGCATTTTCAGTCAGCAGGGCGCTTAAGGTCCTCTCCACAGCCACTGGAAGTCCAGTAACTGGCATTTTTGAATGAATTTCTAGTTTTACAGCTGCTCACAGAAAATGTACGCCCTGTCCACTTCACTTCTCTGACCGCCGCCCGAGAGAGAGAGAGAGAGGAGAGAGAGAGAGAGAGAGAGAGAGAGACAGACAGACAGACAGACAGACAGACAGACAGACAGACAGACAGAGACAGAGAGAGAGAGCCCATCACGGGAAAAACGCTAAAGGACATTGCTAATTGTGCTCAATATCTGCTGCAATCAAGTCTTCCATTATTTGCTTATGGCTAAGAGAAAATTCGATCATGCTGATGCTAATGGCGATTATGATGATGGTGCTTATTATTATTACCACCACCACCATCATCTTCTTCCTCTACTTTTCCTTTTTCTACTTATCTTCTTCGATGGCTTTATCCTCCTCCTCCTCTTCAGTATCATGAACATCATTGTTATCACCACCACCACCACACCCTCACAACTGCCAGCATTGCAATAGCAGTAAAAGTAATTGCTTTCGACTAGACCTTGAAAATGCACTTCATTTCTAATTAACTTGCAATGTTTCTTAGGTGTTTAATCCTCTTTGACATACGTGTCTGTTTCGATAGAACACAAGACCCAACAGCAAGAAGCGTTCAAATCGGAGAAAGGATTGTTTTTCTTATCATTTCTCTTTTTACATATGACCTTTTCTCTGACTTTCACTTTCCCTTTGAATTCCGCAGGCCTCCATTAACAGATAGTGTGTCCGCAAAACACATTGCTGGATGGTTCTATGACACTTGAATTTATTGTAGATTTCCCTAATTATACATCTTTGGTTTCATTGTGACTTTTGTTTTCATGCCAATATTTATGCTATAGAAGAGAATTTTGATTTAATGGATTATGAAATTACCTTTTGGTTTTTGTAATACGAGCAGTTTTAATCCTCACAGAATCAAAGTCCTTTATGCGAGAGAACAAGATCAGAGAATAAAACTCTCCGAGAGTATTCTTCTTCAAGTATTTCAGAAGTGGAGATTGTAGCATTTCAACAATTCATGAGATATTAGTGGTATGTCAGTGGTGTATGGGATTTTTAAAAACTTTTATTTAAGGTTGGTGATTATGACTGTTTTTAAGCCCCTCGTGTTTTCGAAAGCAAAACTCCGATATAGATGATTTTTCTTCTTCTTCAATTAAGAGTACAAGT
>CM060317.1:1187750-1215250 GCA_030674155.1 Stramonita haemastoma
CCTGCCCCCGCATGCACGTGTTTTTTCTAAAATTTGTCATGTGTTCGTACCGGCACACAATGGCCTACTCTTCAAAACGACAGAACATGTCTTAACGTGGTGTGTAAATTGTTCTGCGTGCGCTCTCACAGGGGACCTCATTTTATAGTCTCTTACAAATGACTTTTGGGGAATGGATTAAGCATTGATATCACTCCAAGGGAAAAGACATGTTCTCCAATGGACGGCTTGCTGCTAGCTCGAACCAGGGCTCCAACCAGGGCTCGAACCCGGGTCGTCAGTTCGCCAGGCAAAGCTGTGACCACCAGACCTCCTGCTCCCCCTGCCTTTACCTGAGGGCAGGCAGAGAGAAATGCCAGTGCTAATGCCATCACATCACCGCCTGGCTTCAGTTCTACTGCAATCTCTTCTGGCATGGCATCCCTCCAGCTACCGACCTACTTCTTGTGTGTGTGTGTGTGTGTGTGTGTGTGTGTGTGTGTGTGTGTGTGTGTGTGTGTGTGTGTGTGTGTGTGTGTGTGTGTGTGTGTGTGTGTGTGTGTGTGTGTGTGAGAGAGAGAGAGAGAGAGAGGAGAGAGAGAGAGGAGAGAGAGAGAGAGAGACAGAGACAGAGAGACAGAGACAGAGACAGAGAGATAGAGACACGTTGCCATTAAAGTTGTGCAACTCATTTTAAACATTTTTATATTTGAAAGTGTAGTTGATATGAAAGTGGCTTTCTTATAAGCTACAGAGCAGTCCCAGGAACAGCTCTTGTTGCTGTAGATTTTTTTAAATGCACGAAATGTGTGTTGCACACAGATCCTCAGTTTATCATTTTGTCTTTTATTTTATTTTATTCTTTTATATCGAGGATAATAGATAATTGTCTAAAAGACAAGCACCCAGACAACTACACAAGATCTAGTGGAGGAGGGAAAATATCGGGGACAGACGGGGATCAAACTCACTCTTCTCGCATTCCACTGAGGTGCATTACCTTTAGACTTGCAGCATCTGCCCAAACCATCAGAAACACAGGGCTCTGAAAACACTAAGACTGGTTTCATAGTGCAGTGACATTAGTGATCAGTATTTTCCTCTGCCCCAAGCCTGCACTGAGGACACTGGTTTTCCTTTAAGCTGGTGGAGTTGTGTAATTCTACATTTGATTCCACACAAAACTCATGTTACCATTGTAAGTATGCTCCTAGTGAAGAACGGAAGCCTTTGCCCCCGGGGAATAGGAAGATACTGACTTGTAATGCCACTGCTGGCTGGATTATACTTCTACTGCAATTTCATCTCGCAAAGGATTCCTGAAGCTTTCGACCTACTTCTTTACAAGGAGAGAGGAGAGAGAGAGGATGAGAGAGAGGAGAGAGAGAGAGAGAGAGAGAGAGAGAGAGGAGAGAGAGAGGAGGAGAGAGGAGAGAGAGAGAGAGAGAGAGGAGAGAAGAAATTATCTGGTATAGACAGACAAATGGTCCAATTGTAAACACACACACATACAATACGCGCGCGCGCACACCGCGCGCACACACACACACAACACAACACACACACAACCACACCAACATAGCCGCGCTTGCGCGCAACCTCACATAACACACACACACAAACACATACACGTACTTACACGCGCGCCTGCTCGCGCATGCGCGCATTATCGCCAAACATTCCACGTGATGAAGGCAGCGAGTACAGAAAACTAGTTTCTTTGACATCAATGACATTTTACACCAAACATTGGTCCCAAGCCAGTGACTCAAGGCGCGTACAAACAAAAAAACAAAAATTGTCCCACCCCCCAAAAAAGCAAGAAAAGAAAATAAGAGCCCCGCCCCCCCCCCCCCCCAAAGCAAACAAACCATCTCCTAAACCCCAAACAAAAAGGTGTATTTCACTTTCCAAAATGACTTTAAGCCTGTCACTTATTTTCGCTTTCTTTCTTCTGCCAGACTTTGCTGCAGGGGGCACTAGAGGGAAGAGCACACAGTGCAGGGGCAGACAGATGAAAAAAAACTGGATGCAGAACATCAGATACTGGACTGGCCTTGACATGGCGTTGTCGCTGCCACAGGCTGAGAGACCAGCCTGGAGAAAAATGGTCTGCTGACGTGTCTCGTGTCCACTGGACGGCCATCTTGGCAGGTGCTGCTGCTGCTGCTGAGTGTCATCAAAGGGCACCACACCTGTCTGCTGAGTGTCATCAAAGGGCACCACACCTGTCTGCTGAGTGTCATCAAAGGGCACCACACCTGTCTGCTGAGTGTCATCAAAGGGCACCACACCTGTCTGCTGAGTGTCATCAAAGGGCACCACACCTGTCTGCTGAGTGTCATCAAAGGGCACCACACCTGTCTGCTGAGTGTCATCAAAGGGCACCACACCTGTCTGCTGCCCCTCCTGCCTTCTCAGTGAGCTGTCCAAGGTTTTTTTTACTGCCTTGCTTGTCACATCTTCATCCCCCCACATTGCACAACACTTTAATGAACACACGACAAACCCACAGAGGAGTGCAGCATTTGCAACAGCTGGTGTTTAATGCGTTGGGATTATTTGATACAGGAGAATCAACGATTTTCTTAACACATTATTAACAATATCATTCCAGATTTACTTATATATATTGCACCTGGATATACGTCTTTTTATCTTCACAAAAGGTAATTGGTTGATGACTTCTACAGGTAATGATGAAGACAGAGGGGATGGAGGCAGCTGGCCAGACCTGCACCAGTGCTACCATCAAGAATGATGGCGCCCACAGGTGAATAAAGGATTAGTACCCTTAACCGCCTTTTGTCTTCAGCCAATTTCTGTGACCAAATCAAGTCTTTTTTTAACAGTTCAGCTCAAGGCAACTTTCACCATACCATGATTATACAAACCCGGATAGCTTCAACTCTGCACGCGATAACGATGTCACGGGTAGTTCTCCTTACAGTAGTCATCAGCAGACCTAAGGGATAGACAGGGTTCTGTTCAACTGCTACAGGTGGCAGGAAAAAAAAGATACAAAAGCTGACAGTAGCGCATTATAAGGGACACTCATAGTTACAAAAGTAAAATGTTACAAAGAAAACATCAATAAATTGCATCCAAGAAAAGTGAAAAACTGGGCTTTTGTCAAAAGACACGTGGCACACACACACACACACACACACGCACACGCACACGCACACACACACACACACACACACATATATATATATATATATATATATATATATATATATATATATATATATATATATATAAAATAAACCACCCTCCTTTGACTTTTAGATTAGTTGTGAAGTTTCCTTAAAGTGACCAAGAAAGTGCTCCAAAAATATTGAAAATAGATTTTTGCCACTAAACAAAATAGTTCAAACTTATTAGGGCAGCAGCTAAAACAGCTGTGAGGACTGGCCAACCTTTGGCGAAATGACACAACTCCGCTATTTCAGGACGAGGGCTACAAACGCTGCTTTTGTCTTTTTGGTCTTTCAACGCTGAGCCACCAGTGTCATTCTATTTTGGGTAAATTTAATATCGTACCCCTTTTAATCTCTCTTTGATCTTTCTCGTTGCATCTCAAAGATCGTTTTCTCACTGAATGTCAAACACGTGGATGATCACGTGCACACAGAAAAGGGATGCTGGTGAAATAGTTGATAACGACGACAATGATGATACTATTGCGGCTCCTGCTTCTGATCATAATGGTGGTGGTGGTGGTGACAGTAATGACGATGATGAGGGAGAAGCGATTGAGGAGTATGGTGATGATGAGGATGACGACATCTACTGTAGCAACAACTGAACCAACAAAACAACAGCAACAAGAACAACAGAGTAACAAAAACACCTGTGACACCTGCAGTGTTATAGAATTTTGCACCTGAAACAGTTGAAAGATTGCCACTTACACGTACATGATAGCGGGATGATACCCCCCAGCCGTGATTACTGGTGACAGTCTGCCCTCATCTAACGGTCCTGCCACCCCAGGGGCGGCAATTCATCAGGAGAACAGAACCCATCTTCATCCTGCTCCTCTCCCCACCATCCCCAGTCCTGGGGTGTCCATCAGTAAATACCATGGCCCCAAGTAATGTTAGTGGTGATTGAATAATTCATGCCTGGAACTTATTGCAGATTTCCAGAAACAGTCACTACTTTGCACAAGGGAAATAATACCTTTTGCAGAGTGGATCATGTCAGTTTTAGTGATATCCAGTGAAAGGGATCACGCCAAATGTGTATTCTGACAGCAATGTTGCCTTTTGTAGAGCGAGTCTACTGTTTGTTTTCAATGCAACATACAAGATAGATAAGTGTTTGTTTTCAATGCAACATACAAGATAGATAACTGTTTCTTTTCAATGCAACATACAAGATAGCTGTTTCTTTTCAATGCAACATACAAGATAGATAACTGTTTCTTTTCAATGCAACATACAAGATAGCTGTTTCTTTTCAATGCAACATACAAGATAGCTGTTTCTTTTCAATGCAACATACAAGATAGCTGTTTCTTTTCAATGCAGCATACAAGATAGATAACTGTTTCTTTTCAATGCAACATACAAGATAGCTGTTTCTTTTCAATGCAACAAACAAGATAGATACCCTTTGTTTTTCTTCAGTCAAAGGTACCTTGTTTCATTCTTTCCATCCCCATGCTGCCCAGTACCTCGCCAAGATGTAGCAGCGGGTGCAGGGGGAAGAAACTGGAGCACAAGAAAATGGCCCCCGTGGCTACTTTTGGCATTGTTTGTCATGCACATTCAGCAACATTTACACAGGACTGGAATAGCATTAATACTTTTGAATACGACACGCAAGTAAGTGTTATCAGTGAATGGTCAGACCAGTATCCAGGGAGTATATCTGTTGTCAGAATACGAGATAAGGTGACAAAGGACCTACTGACCTGTGGATAATGCAGTCATGGCATGACATGACCTTTAACAGTGCAGTCACGGCATGACATAGGGCCTGCTGACGTGTGGACAGTGCAGTCATGGCATGACATGACCTTTAACAGTGCAGTCATGGCATGACATAGGACGTGTGGACAGTGCAGTTATGGCAGTGACATAAAATCTGCTGACACCACAGAACTTTGAACTACACCCTCCCCCCCCCCCCCCCGCTCCCCTCTCTCTCACCGTCCTCCTTTCTCACCTGATCTCGTTATCGTTTTTCGGTTGATGTCTTCTCCCCAGGGAGGAGCCCAGGGAGGGGATGGGATGGAGCCACGAGCTGGTCTAATGGGCTGATGGAAGAGAATGGGGTATAATAGTGGTGCTGTGTTGTAAAGAGAGAGAGAGAGAGAGAGAGAGAGAGAGAGGAGAGAGAGAGAGAGAGAGAGGGGGGGGGGGGGGAGGGGGTAAGGTTGCTTGAAACTCAAACTTGACCCAAAGTTTTTGAAGAGATGATGGACAGGAGGTGTTAAGGAGGCACACATCTTTGTACTCTAAGAAATCGTGTATTTGCTTTCTGTGTGAGTGTGCTTGCGCGTATTCGCGCACATGCGCACGCACAAACACAGACACAGGCACAGGCACAGACCCAGACCCAGACCCACAACACACACACACACACACACACACACACACACACACACACACACACACACACACACACACACACACACACACACACCATGCACACACGCACACTTCATCTTTTAAGCCAGCTTCTATGCAGGCTCTAGCCCTGACCTTTGGAGGAGATTTACCCCCATTCTGGGCGTGAGTGCATGGCTGGATAATCTGCTCATACTTTCAAATCCCATTTCCCCTGGCAAAGAAGAGTAGGCCATCATGTGTTGTTAGGTAGAGTGGGTATCATACAGTGCAGCCACATGCACTTTTGTACCCTACAGAAAGGAGGAGTGGGGGTTCTTTAGTGAACAGTGAGGTCACCTTTAACATGGCCATGTCAGGCAAAATCCCCTCTGTCGTGAAGTAGTCGTCAGCACTGTAAGCCTAGAAAAGAACAAGGACAAAATTGCGACGAAGAAGAATTGCGATGGAGAAGAATAGCAAAGAAGAAGAAGAATTGCGACGAAGAAGAATTGCAAAGAATGCAAAGAAGAAAAATGCGAAGGAGAAGAATGCAAAGAAAAAGAATTGCCAACAATGGTGAAGAAGAAGAAGAAGAAGAAGAAGAAGAAGAAGAAGAAGAAGAAGAAGAAGAAGAAGAAGAAGAAGAAGAAGAAGCAGCAGCAGCAGCAGCAGCAGCAGCAGCAGCAGCAGCAGCAGCAGTAGAAGTAGTAGTAGTAGTAGTCGTCGTCGTCGTCGTCGCCGTCGTCGTCGTCGTAGTAGTAGTGGTAGTAGTGGTAGTGGTAGTAGTGGTAGTAGTGGTAGTAGTAGTAGTAGTAGTAGTAGTAGTAGTAGTAGTAGTAGTAGTAGTAGTAGTAGTAGTAGTAGTAGTAGTAGTAGAATACGAAGAAGAAGAAGAACGCAGAGAAGAAAAATGCAAAGAAGAGGAGTAGTCACAATTTCGTACAAGGAAAAATTCTCCAGTTAGTGAAAGTAGTTTGCAGTGCAATACAAAACAAAACAGTCCAATACAATACAGCATAATACAATGCAACATAATATAATAAAGTGCGACACAATACAGTACAACACAGTCCAGTAAAATACAATACAGCAAACAATACATTACAACACAATCAATTACAAATGCTTCTGATAAAATTAATGGATTTCATCAGTCTCCCTCAGCCACAAAGTGTCTCTGTCTCTTTCTGTGTGTGGGTTTCTTTCTGTTTCTCTTCCTGTGTCTGTTTTTGTGTCTCTATGATATATATATATATATATATATATATATATATATATATATATATATATATATATATATATATATATATATATATATGTCTGTGTGTATGTTTGAAAATGGATATTTGGGCCTTTCAGCTAGTGATGGCTCTCACACACACACTGAAGCCTGAAGGATTCATCCTGTCTCCCCATTGTCTCTTCAAGATGTCGGGAGCCCAGGAACACAGTCCTGTTACAAATGGCGTATCCTCCATGCATAAGCGAGGGGTCCGAGGTGACGCTATGTCCAAAGGGGGATTTGTTTTCTCCCAGTCACCTGACAGTCTGAGGGCCGGGATTTCAGTGGCTGTTGAGCAGTGTGTGTGAGGGGTATTGCCCTTGGAGTGAAGATTGGATTCCATTGGCTCCATTCTGGCCCAGGCCAAAGGCGTTGTCAGTTATTGGTACAAGCAAAGTGTCCACACCTACAACAGCATGTTTGCTATGCTTTCCAAAGTTATGCTGAGACTGTCTTCATTTTAACACAACGAGCTTTTAGCGAAACACAACTGTAAAAAGGTAAAGGTAAAGTTGTTCCCATATTCTAACTGGTCGAAGGGGAGCGAGGTGTCAGAGACCTAAGCGTCTCCAGGGGCCAGCATATCGAGAGCAGCACCCATCTCCTCTCCCTTGCTGCTTTACCTTCCCTGACCCTAAAAAGGCAGGTACCCATTGAAAGCTAGGAAAACTTGGGGGCTGTAATGAAGCTACGGTGCACAAACGGTCACCCATCTAGTTGGTAACCATACTCAATGCTGCTTAACCTTAGCTTGGGGAAAGTGAATACTCTCCATTACAGGAGATAAAAATCCCCTGAATCCTGAGTTTGGCTGCATGTATAGCAAGATACCCACTACCCACAACTACCCACTACGCCCAGATACCAACATAGTTTCTGACAACCCCCCTGAACACCAAGATAAAGACCCACCAATACTAAGGTGTGAAGTAGATGCAGCTATTAGACAATTGAAGAAGGGGAAGTCCCCTGGAATCGATAACATCCCAGCTGAACTCATAAAAAATGGAGGGAATGAAACAGCAAGGCGATTCACAGAACTTTGTCAGAAGATCCACGACACCAAAGAATGGCCAAAAGAATGGACACAGTCTCTTGTAATACCCCTGCCAAAGAAAGGAAACCTCAAACAATGCCAGAACTACAGAACCATCAGTCTCATAAGTCATCCTAGCAAGATCATGCTGCAGGTAGTCCTCAACAGACTGAAAAACCAAGCGGAAAAACTCCTGGCAGAAGAACAAGCGGGCTTTAGACCAAAACGCAGCACAATGGAACAAATTTTCAATCTGAGAATTCTGATAGAGAAGCATCTCCAACACCAAAAAGACTTGTACCACAATTTCATAGACTTCAAAAAGGCCTTTGACAGGGTATGGCATGACGGCCTCTGGCAAGTACTCAGGCACTTCAACATTGACAGCTGTCTAATTGAAGTCATCAAAGCTCTGTACGAGAACGCAGAAAGTGCAGTTTTTATGAATAATCACGTGGGCGAGTTCTTCAAGACCACGGTTGGGGTTCGCCAGGGCTGCCTTCTCTCACCTGTACTCTTCAACCTCTTCCTCGAAAACATCATGACAGAGACACTGCAAAACCACCACACTTCCATCTCCATTGGTGGAAGACCCCTTTGCAACCTCAGATTTGCAGATGACATTGACCTCATGGGCAGCAGCAAACAAGAACTGCAAATCCTCACAGACAATTTAACAGATCGAGCGAGCGCATACGGCATGGAGGTCAGTACAGAGAAATCAAAGATCATGGTCAACAGCGCGAGTAATGACATCACGGAAATAAAGATGAATGGAGAAACACTAGAAGAGGTGAGCCAATTCAAATACTTAGGCTCCATCCTAACAAAAGATGGCACATCAAACAATGAAGTGAAAGCTCGCATTGCAACAGCAACATCTGCTCTAGTCAGACTCGAGAAGATCATCAGAAGCAACAACATCAGCTTCTGCACCAAATACCACCTTTACAAATCCCTCGTGATATCTATCCTCCTATATGGCTGTGAATCATGGACTCTGACAGCAGAGTTAGAGAGGAGAATCCAAGCATTCGAGAACAAGTGCCACAGAAGACTCCTCAAAATATCATACAAAGAACACAAGACCAATAACTATGTGAAAGAAGAAATCAAAAAGCGTGTGGGCCCCCAAGAGCCTTTGCTCTCCACCATAAAGAGGAGAAAGCTGATGTGGTTTGGTCACACCACAAGACACAACACCCTAGCAAAAACCATCCTGCAAGGAACAGTCGAGGGCAAGAGAAGAAGAGGCCGCCAAAAGAAATCATGGGTTGACAACATCAAAGACTGGACCGCCCAACCCCTGCAACACCTCCTACTAGCCACACAGGATCGTGAAGCATGGAAAAAGATCTCTGTTGCGTCTTCTCTCATGTCCCCCCTACGTCCTTTGGGACATGGGACTGAGTGAGTGAGTGATAGCAAGATAGTTGAAAACTGCTGCACACGTCTTCTTCTCATCCAGTGTGTACTTACAGTCTCACAGTGATTCTCAGATGTGACAAGAACAAGTTTATACTCTGGGCAATTATCAGGGATTTAATCAAGGACACCCAAACTGCAATCGACATTCCATTCCCTCCAAGCTGTTCTAGAGAGACTAAAATCCGAGGTCCAATGTAATGCTACATAACGTCTTGTGCACCCTTTGAAATGCTGTCCACCTTTCGAATGGCCTGTGGCATGGATGGCAGGAGCAGAACTGGCCTGTCATCATCGGCTTTGCAGCAGTGGGTCTGTTTAGTGAAACTTGCTCAGGACAAACTGTCTGAGAGGTTGGGGACAGTTCATGCCCTGATGATAACTGAAAGTCAGGGAAGGAGTCAGGGAGTTGGTGAGACTGCCATTCTGTGACTCCTTCAGGATGGCCTGGTGGTGCTAGTCTTTTGAAGGGGAGGATAAAGTGACAAGAGAGAGAGAGAGAGAGAGAGAGAGAGAGAGAGAGAGAGAGACAGAGAGACAGAGAGACAGAGAGACAGAGAGACAGAGAGACAGAGACAGAGACAGAGACAGACAGACAGAGAGAGAGAGAGAGAGAGAGAGAGAGAGAGACAGACAGACAGACAGAGAGAGAGAGAGAGAGAGAGAGAGAGAGAGAGAGAACTCGAACTCGAACTCGAACTCGAACTCGAAAACTTTATTCACAAAAAGGCCATTGGCCCATACATGAAGGGGGGTTGCCGAGCTGCTTAGTATTTTGGTGAGAGGAAAAAAACCCCAAAAAACCCACAAACAACAACAACCTAATAACAACAACACAAATTACTGTATGAACAGTCAGATACACAAATATAACCTACGACAACAATATATCTCTTATTCTGAAAGCTTTACACAAATATAAAGTGAGGCTACGCACAACCTCAGGCTGACTTGACGCCATGAGTAAACAAAGTCGAAAAGAATTAGGCTGCCTACTATATTTTACAGGGATGTTATTCTGCCTAACATCCTCTAATACTGGACAGCATAACACAAAATGTACTTCATCCTCAGGTGCTTGCTTACATAATGGACATAGTAACCTGGGGTCATCAACATCATGTTCTCTATATCTGAACTTATGAACATTTAAATCTGAAACACCAAGTCTAAACTTTGACATAATTCTTTTCAGATGAATGTCCACATCAAGCTTTAGATAAGGTTTGACATCATGTGTACTTGTAAATTGTCTGTACAATAGATATCTTTCACCGGTTTGTATGTGATCACTCCATTGCTGCCAACGGCAGTCAATCAATCTTTGCCTGAACATGTTTATAAATTCTCTACAATTTCCAACACCTTGATTGAACCAAACAAATCCAAAACCGAGTTCACATAAACAGGTACGTATTTGTGTAGCCCAGTTATTTTTTCCTTTGGCATCTAGATCATAAAGCATCTTATAAGATCTAAAAGGTAGTCTGTTCTCATCCATATGCAAAATCTTAATCCAGTATCTTACACTTCTTACAGCCGCATTAACAGATAGAGGGTATCTGTTAGTTTCACTATACACAAGATCATTTGGTGTACGTCTATCTAAGCCTAAAAACTGCTTTAAAGCAAAGAGGTGCACTGATTCACAATGTGTTACAGCTGCATCCAAGCCCCAAATTTCTGCACCATATAATACAATGGGTTGTATTTGCGCATCAAATATCTTAATGAGCAAGTCAAAAGAGTTATTATTCAACATTCGTAACTTTCTCAAAACCAATAACAAACTTCGTTTACCTCGACTTGCCAGATCTTTACATGCAGCTGTGAAACTAAGCTTTGTAGAAAAGCAAATACCTAAGTATTTATAGACATTAATCACAGGCATGACTTTTCCATTGTACAACCATTTTTCATGAGCAGCTAAATAACCACCCTTTCTGAATACAACAATATTACTCTTATTCAGATTAACCTTAAGATCAAGTGCTGATGCAGCACTGCTCAGGCTATTCAACTGCTTTTGTAAGCCGACAACCGTTTCAGATAGCAGGATAACATCATCGAGAGAGAGAGAGAGAGACAGAGAGAGAGAGAGAGAGAGAGAGAGAGAGAGAGAGAGAGAGAGAGAGAGAGAGAGAGAGAGAGAGAGAGAGAGAGAGAGAGAGGGTTTTGTGTCTGGATCGGTGGTCTAGAGGTAACGCTCCTGTCTAGAAAGCGAAAAGTCCGGGTCGAAGTGTCCGATGGTTCGAATCCCGTTTGGGCCCGAAAATTTTCCCCAATCCATTAGACTATGAGTGGTGGTCTGGGTGATAGTTTTTCGAATGAGACGATAAACCGAGGTCCCGTGTGTTCCACATCATCATTTAGCGCACGTAAAAGAACCCACGGCAACAAGAGGATTGTCCCTGGCAAAGTTCTGTAGAAAAAAGGCATTCTGATAGGGAGACAAATACAGTTGCAGGCAGGAAAAAGAAAAATAATGGGTGGCGCTGCACATGTTGTGACGCGCTCTCCGAGGGGGAAAGCAGCCCGAATTTCACGTACAGAAATCTGCTATGACATGAAGTGGAAATAAAAAAGTCCGTCTGTCTGTCTGTCTGTCTGTCTGTCTGTCTGTCTGTCTGTCTGTCTGTCTGTCTGTCTGTCTGTCTGTCTGTCTCCCCTCTCTCTCCACCTCCCTCTCTTTTTTTTGCCTTTCTCTCTTTGTATTGTATTGTATTGTATTGTGTTGTATTGTATTGTATTGTATTGTATTGTATTGTATTGTATTGTATTGTATTGTTTTGTATTGTATTGTATTGTATTGTATTGTTTTGTATTGTATTGTTTTGTATTGTATTGTATTGTATTGTATTGTATTGTATTGTATTGTATTGTATTGTATTGTATTGTATTGTATTGTATTGTATACCACTCTAAGTCTCTCCTCTATCCCTCCAAGTCACGGCCACTCTCTCCCCCTCTCCCCTTCTATCTTTTCCTCCCTGTATCCCCCTTCTCCCCATCTCTCTTTCTCTGTCCCTCTTCAGACCAATTCTAGTTGGGTATTGAAGGTGAAAAAAGGTTAGATGGACTAGGGATTGGTGATGATGCAGATGTTTTTACCCGTGCATATTGAACGAGAATGACTGATTGTAGATGGGAAGAATGGCCTAGTCATATTAATGATAGTCAACGATTTGACCTGTATAGGCAATTTAGTCCAGTACCTTCTGTCTAGAATTATATAGGAATAAAAATGGATCTGTCTTTGAAATTTATCATGACAAGGTTTATGTTCGGCATTTCTGATCCTCCTTACTGCTATCGTGAAAAAAAGCACAGCAATCGTGGCCTTGTTGAATCTTCGTGTCACAGTGCTGAGGAAAATGAAGTTCATGTTGTGTCGTGGTGTCCAGTCTTACAGGATCTCAGAATTCATTTCATTTCTAAGAAAATACTCGAATCAGCCCTGAACATTCAGACTGTCACTGTGAACGGCTTCTATAAAGGAGAATGTTATAAAAAATCGTCTTGTTTATTTGTACTTTGCGAGATGCGAAGTATTAAATGCGAAGTACTAGATGTTGTTAATGGTAGATATTGTAATGGCCTGTTTTCGAAATGGCATGGTCTGTCAATGTTTCATATACCCAAACACCTATTCTGAGGAAGGAAAGCCCTCATCAAATACGACTTTTTCAAATTCTCATGCTCCCCTTCTCCATTTTTACTTTTGTGTCTGTTTCTCTCCTTTTTCTTCGCACCCTCTATGTCTCATTCTCCCCTCTCCTATCTCCCCCTCTCCACCCCTCTTCTCCCTGTCATTCATCCATTCCTGTCTCACTCTCTTACCTCCTCGCCCTCTCTCTTTCCTCCCCCTGCCCTCCTCTCTCAAAATAACCAGGAGTCCTGGGGCGATTCTTAACTGCAGACAGAGAGCAGCACTCAGACCTGCTAAAGTTGCTGAAGGCAGGAAGACATCAGCATGAATCAGAATGGAACAACGTGTGTACAGCCACACCTTAGCACACACCCTGCAGCAGTCAGCTTCACGCAGGTATTATACGGTGCACTCCAATCAGCCATCATTGATAACATAAACATGGAGTCTTGCTTGCTTGGACACGCTTCATGATATAGGATGTAGTTGTATTAAAAACTGTCCTACTATTCTAATTTTTTGTAAATTTCTGCATCCTGTCCGTGTCCCCCCCCCCTCTCTCTCTCTGTATGTGTGTGTGTCTGTTTGTCTGTCTGTCTGTCTGTCTGTCTGTCTGTCTCCCCCCTCTTTCTTTGTCTCTTTCACTCCTTTAATTCATGTCTCTCTCTCTCTCTTCATTTTTTCTGTCTGTTCTTCTGTCTGTTGTGTCAGTAAGTATCCTCTTTCTTCGTCTTAACTTTTTTCTGATCTCTTTTTCCTTTATTTTTGTGACTCTACCTCCCCTGTTCTTTCTGTCCCCCTTTTCTCTCTTAATCTGTCTTTTCTGTTCATCCTTTTCTCCCCTCTATCGCTCTGACGTATTCTCTATTTTTCTGTCTTTTCGTCTTCTGTAGTATCTTCTCTGAAGCATACGAATGAGGAAGAGCAATAAACGCCTGCCACAATTTGCATCTTAGTGTCTGTAGCAAAGAGATCACTAAAAGAGTTAAAATCTGAACATTTTCTGTCGCCATTTAGCAGCACTAATTACGTGAACAGTCTGAATCCTTTGTAACAGCAATGCTCACTCCGGATTCGTACAGTATAGATTCCCAGATCAATGGTTTGGATCATTCTAGATAGAACAAGCTTAGCTGGAGAGAAAAAGTATCATCCTGAAGAAATACTTTCGCTCACCCTCTTGCAGCAAGGGACAGTTCAATACAGGCAAAAAACTTGAAGTTGTAGGTAGCACTTTTCATAACCTGATGTTTGGTGTACTCATACTTCTTGTGTTGCTGCCAGGTTTATTTTGACCTGATAAAATTGTGTTGAAACTAAGTTGTTGGGAGCCTAATATCTACAGCGTATGTGTTGACCCAAGGATAACACTGATTTCGGTTCACTTCTAGGCTTTGTGTTTGATTCGTGGTTGCATCAATCTTAATTGTGGTCCTAGAAAAAAAAATCTGGTTGTCCCTTTCTCTACCTCACCCCCAAAACTACACACGCCCTGCTCTCTTGTCTCACGGTCCTTAGCTATAGAGTCAGATCCACCGCTGTGGTCTGTATGTCTGAAATACGAGGGAGTGATCCCCAAACCAAAGTTTCTTCCTCACACCCAGGTTTCCCCTCTCCAGACCGACCCCTCCAGACAGCCTGCAGCAGAAAAACTGCACCTCCAATGACAAATCAACGCTCAAGACGCAGAGGCCAAAGTCTGATGGGGGAGGAGAAAGAAAACACTCCAAAGCTGTGGCCTGGCTGCGGAGGCTGCAGACGTGGAGATGGGAACAGTGCACCAGTTGCTCCACATCCCCCTCTGATGACAGCTTTGTCTGCAGCCCCTATCGTCTCCCTGTCATTTCCTGTGACACAGAACACAGGTAGCAGCTTGGGGGTTAAAGGAAGAGGAACATGTCTGCAGAGGTTGAAAACAGGGAAATAACGATATTACAACAAACAACGATATTACCACAGTAATAAGCTCCGTGCACTATACAGTCACCTCTCCACAGCCTTCCCTGAGGGGTGATGAGCATCAGCAGGAAAAAGCTTTGACACGAGCATGGAGAGAGATTAGAGTGGACATTGTACTCTCCCTTTACTTTCAGTGTGTGTTCTCAGCTTTTCTCCTGAAGTCGGTTCCGTTTAGCTTTGGGGAATCTCATCGTTTAGCTTTGGGGAATCTCATCGTTTAGCTTTGGGGAATCTCATCGTTTAGCTTTGGGGAATCTCATCGTTTAGCTTTGGGGAATCTCATCGTTTAGCTTTGGGGAATCTCATCGTTTAGCTTTGGGGAATCTCATCGTTTAGCTTTGGGGAATCTCATCGTTTAGCTTTGGGGAATCTCATCGTTTAGCTTTGGGGAATCTCATCGTTTAGCTTTGGGGAATCTCATCTGTGCATCGCGTGCTTGGTGAGTGGAGATTTACGGGGTGAGGCTGGACTTGTGCACAGTCAGGGGGATGGGGGGGGGGGGGGGGTTGGGGGGTGGAGAGGGGGATGATGGCGGCATGGTGAGGTAATGGCTTGTCCTCCTAACCTGAAAACCTAGTCTTCAGCCCTCCCTGAAAGCAGTTCAGCAAATGGAGACAAACTACCAGTTTCCATATGCATCAAGGAAGGAGGTGGACAATTTTCTCTCTCTCTCTCTCTCTCTCTCTCTCTCTCTCTCTCTCTCTCTCTCTCTCTCTCTCTCTCTCTCTCTCTCTCTCTCTCTCTCTCTCTCTCTCTCTCTCTCAGGCAGTTTATTGAATAACTGTTATTATTTGATATGTATTCAATATACATGAATTTTTCTAAACACAATAGTCTTTCTGTGATTAGGTTATGGTTGATTTGAGGTTTGTAATCAGGAAAAAGAGTAAATGTGTGTTTTTCTTCTTTAATCAATGATAAATCATGTCTTATTTTTGCATTTGCTTCAAAAATGATATGGAAGAACCTATTGGTACACCCCAAGCCCAACCAATGTATTGTGGTCCAAGGCCAATGTACATTAAATCATTTCAGTGTTCAGTGTTCTCTCTGGTGTGTGTGTGTGTGTGTGTGTGTGTGTGTGTGTGTGTGTGTGTGTGTGTGTGTGTGTGTGTGTGTGTGTGTGTGTGTGTGTTTGTGTGTGTGTGTGTATGTGTGTAAGAGCTCTTACACAGAGAGAGAGAGAGAGAGAGAGAGAGAGAGAGAGAGAGAGAGAGAGAGAGAGAGAGAGAGAGAGAGAGAGAGAGAGAGAGGAGAGAGAGAGAGAGAGAGAGAGAGAGAGAGAGAGAGAGCGCCCATCCGCGTGTGCATGTGTATCTAAGCAAAACGCAAAATCATGAGGTGTGTGTATGTATGTGTGCGTGTGTGTGTTTATGTGTGTGCGCGCGCGTGTGTATTTGCTTTTTTTTGCGTGTGTGTATTTGTGTGTGTGTGTGTGTGTGTGTGTGTGTGTGTGTGTGTGTGTGTGTGTGTGTGTGTGTGTGTGTGTGTGTGTGTGTGTGTGTGTGTGTGTGTGTGTGCTTACACACGTGCACCTGTCTGGATGTTTGTGTCTGTCCGTGCCTTTCTGCTGAACCCTTGTTTGCAGGATTATCACTGCGCCCCTTCATCGTGTTGTGTTTTACCACAACACAGATCGATTAATACACACCACAGGAATTCCATCAGCCTCAGCGATAATTGCCCTAAGCAGTATTTCTGAATGACCACGGATGCAACAGCAGAGTGTGACGCCAGAGGTATGGCTGGTTTGCCTGTTTTAGGAGACAACACATCACTGCTCTGTCATTTCTGTCTTTTTGCATCGTCATACCGACCCTGATTGCAAAGTTCTGATTGTAGTTGAAAGACAAGCCTTTTTACACTTGCGTCATAAACATTCCATTTCAGGCGTGTTGGTATGGCTGCTGTCCTTTGCCTAACGCTCTGAGTATCGCCTTCTTCCTTTGGTCCTCCGTCTGTCCCGGGCTCCTCTGAATAACTGGCCTGCCAACGCTGTCTGCGGCTTGATGTTTGGCGAGAAAACATTGTGACGATACATTTAAACTAAAAACCACATTTTGAGGGGGGAGGGGGGGGGGGGGGGGCTTCCCCCTAGTATCATTATTCACATCCAGTTGTGAGAGTAGGTGAAAAAAAAGCAGTTTTTATACGCACTCCACTAACTGCTGAAAATAAAATTTATTCGTTGGTTTATATTGTAAAGGCACCCATCATAACTCGTATTCTGCCAGATTTTGAGCTAGCGCATCAAGTTCCACCTTGATGTGCAGAATGCAAACCAACTAACAGCATTGCCAGATTGTGAGCCAGTTCCACCTTGATGTGCAGAATGCAAACCAACTAACAGCATTGCCGGATTGTGAGCCAGTTCCACCTTGATGTGCAGAAAAGTCAACCAATGACCAGCAGGCTGACAGCCAACAGCCCAGACCTGAACAGCAGCCTGAGGCAGGGGGGATGGGGTGTGGCAGTTAGCGGTGTGCTGTGTGCTGCTCCATATTTATCCTATTGAGTAAAATCCTCATTAAAAATCACCTCTCAGTGACTGGTGAATAACGCCATCACGTAACATCACGAGTGACTCAACAGTGACAAGCATACGTAAAACCGCGTGACATGGACCAATCTATAACAAATGTATCCCTGAGATGGGGATTTCTACATTGGTTAGAGCGTTGCATTCGCAGTTTGAGGGCCCAGGATGAGCCCAGGTTCAAGCCACCCCTGAAGCACCCATTCAAGGATTTTCCTCTGGAATTAACATCAGTTCCGACTCCACTGCCCCGGAAGTTCTTCTGATGAGACTATAAACCAAGGCTCCTAGTGCAAATTCACGCAGAACATCTTGAACACACGTCAAACCCTTACTGCCTTTTGTGCTGATAAGAACGGATAACAAAAAGTGTATTAGAAATGCATGCACACTGGTGTCGTGTTGGGACATCATCCCTGAAGTCGGAATGCGGCTACCTTAATGGTGAACAAAAGCGGTTGTATACGTAAAAATATCACCATTGGAGATCTAGTCATGTAAACCCCCCTAGCAAAAGTATATATACAAAAGCCACTCTGTAGTAGTAGTGGTAGTAGTAGTAGTAGTAGTAGTAGTAGTAGTAGTAGTAGTAGTAGTAGTAGTAGTAGTAGTAGTAGTAGTAGTAGTAGTAGGCACCCATCAGTCTCGGAAGACTATGGAGTTGCGCTCTAGTTTTTAAAGCTCAAAGCCTGGGCATGTGTGCATGGAGGGCAAGCTGTTACCCATGCAGCAGACCCCCCCTCTCCACGGCACTGGAATGATCCATTGGAAAGGCAATGACCGATACGAATGGTTCCAGTACTGTCGCAGGAACCACCGGAACGTTGCCATATACAGCCCCGAGCCGCTCTGGGACTCCAACTCCCCGATTTTTCCTCAGGGATGGTGTCTAAACACGAAACCTGTGTGCATGCTGGTCCTTCCGCCACTCTGATAGGGAAACAAATGCAGTTGCACACAGGAAAAAGAAAAAAAAAAACATGGGTAGCGCTGTTGTGGTGACGCGCTCTCGAAGGGGAGAGCAGCCCGAATTTCACACAGAGAAATCTGTCGTGACTTAAAAGGTATAAAAGTTAATAAAAAGAAACAAATGAAAATATTGAAAAATTTCTCACTCTTTATTTGTACAAGGCATTTAATAATACGGAGTGTGATGTGTAGTTAATGATAGGTGTGATAAGATTCTGTTATGTATTGTCAAGCGCTTTGATTTGTTATTGCAAGATTTAGCGCTATATAAATTCCATGTATTATTATTATTATTATTATTATTATTATTATTATTATTATTATTATTATTATTATTATTATTATTATTATATTGTTGTTGTTGTTATAATGATGATGATTTATCCGTGTCCTGTATACTCGAACCATCCTTTAACAGGGGATATAGCACTATCACCTTTGTTGAATAATATCGTTTCTGATTCCGCGTCGCTCTGCCTCTCTGTTTCTGTCTCAGTCATTGTTTCTTTGCCTGTCTGTCTGTCTGTCTGTCTGTCTGCATGTGTGCCTGTCTTTTTTCATGAGTGTCCGCAACCTCCTAGCGAAAGACAGATAGCAAAACGGTTTGAGCAGCATTCACACTTTACTTTTCATTTCCCATGTCAGTCTCTGCTTGCTTAATAATTGTCTATTTTTCGTTTGTTTTGCTTTACCTTTACCTTGCTTTATTTTGCTTAATATACGCTCTTATTTGTTGAAAACAATGGAATGGGAGAGAGAGGGATGTATATGTGTGTGTGTTGGGGGGGGGGGGAGGAGTGATTTACAGATTTTCATTTTCACCAAAAGCTTCTACACATTTTCATTAAAATGATTGGTGATTTTTTCTCTCATCTTGTAGACAATGCTGCACACATTCAACGTAAACAGGAAGGGGCATGGATTGAATAAGATATACACAACCTCATTACTGCAGAGAGGTTGAGTTAAGGATGTGATTACATTCTGTTGGCATCAGGGGCTGATCCAAATTCATTCCCTTTCTGCCTCTGCGGGATTTCTTGTTTAGTTGTTGCTTCTGTCCTCCTTCATTGGGTTTTTATTCTAATATACATTTTATCTTTTGTCCTGAACAATGTGTGTGTGTATGTGTGTGTGTGTATGCAAGTGTGTGTGTGTGCAAGTGTGTGTGTGTGTGTGTGTGTGTGTGTGTGTGTGTGTGTTGTGTTTGTGTGCAAGTGTGTGTGTGTGTGCACGCGCGCGCTCGTGTGTGTGTGTGTGCACGCGCGCGCTCGTGTGTGTGTGAGTGTGTGTGTGTGCAAGTGTATGTGTTTATACGTGCGTACATATATATATATAATATATATATATATATATATATATATATATATATATATATATATATATATATGTGTGTGTGTGTGTGTGTGTGTGTGTGTGTGTGTGCGAGGCGCGCGGAGCGCGAACGCGTGTGTGTATGTATCTGTGTGTATCTGAATGTATGTATGTGCTGTTTCACAAGAAACAATCCCATCACACTCCTCCAGCCCACAGAATCACTGATGCCACAAAAGGAGGCAGAAAGGAAAACACAAAGCATGGCGACAAGCAACTGGACCCCAGGAGACGCATAACTGAACCAAGTGACCTGGCCCCTGATGGGAACACAGTGCAGTGCCCCTTAATTCATTCAGCTTTGTTTCAATGCTTTACATCTTTTATCAAATTGAGGATTTTCCCATCAGAAAAGAAGAAAAAACTGGAATGATTTCAATAAAATTGCGCAAGCTTTTTTTTTTTTCCTTCTGAAAATTGTATCTGCCTCCCTAAACCTAACCCTGGTAGAAAGATGGACTCCTACCCAGTTGTAAAGTAAAATGCAATAATGCTGATATTGGGCAATTCAATTAACTTACATAGCGAAGTCTGCACTTTTTATGTATAGTGCTATAAATGGGCAAAAGACAGGAGGAGAATGAGAGAGAGAGAGAAGAGAGGAGAGAGAGAGAGAAGAGGGGAGAGACAGACAGACAGACAGACAGACAGACAGACAGACGGATCCCTGTCTCCATATCTAGTGTGCAGGCAGTTGACAGACAGTGTTCTAACGAGGTCACCACAGCGTCCTTCACCCCTCTCTTTCCCTTCCTAAAATAACCTGGGATTCTGGGGCAGGCCGTTATTAAAAGCGATCACAAACCATCACGACACTACGTGGGAACTTGTGAAGCCAGGGGGGGGGCGGGGGGGGGGGGGAGCAGCTAGTGAAGCGATAGAAATGGGCATAGAGAGCGATCTTTGACTCCCACTCTTTGGCACTGAAGTTATGTAGAAATACCGTTCTTGCCGATGGATTTTGCTTCACACATCACAATGCTGAAGTTAGAAGACAAGGAAAGACGAAGAAAAAAATATAGTGTCATTTTCTGCAAACTCTCTGTTATCTGTTGGTATTGTTTGTTTATCTATTGTTCAATTACTTTCTTTCTTTCTTTCTTTTTCTCTCTCTTTTCCTCTAGCTTTTTCTCTCTCCTATTTTCACATGGTAAAACATGGAATAGAATTTATTCTCTCAATATATAGCTCACCGTGAAAATTATCTCTGATTAACACATACAATTTCATCTTCAAAGCCAGTTGAATTAACTAGCAGGAAACAATGTCAATACTGCAAAAAAAAGATAACATAAAATAATAATGAAATACAGTGATTTTTAAAATCTCTCTCTCACTCTCTCTCTCTCTCTCTCTCTCTCTCTCTCTCTCTCTCTCTCTCTCTCTCTCTCTCTCTCTCTCTCTCTCCTCTCTCTCTCTTCTCTCTCTCTCTCTCTCTCTCTCTCTCCCCCCTCTGTCTGTAAGTCTGTCTAACTGTCTGTCTGTCTGTCTATCTATCAATCTATCTTTTTTTTTTTAGAGGGCTGGATGAAAAACACAAGTCGTTATACTTATTCTATTACCCTCTGAAAATAACGCTTTGTTCTGTTCTCTTTTAATGGTAGAGATAGACACAACTTTCAGAGCAAACTTTGGTGTTTTCAGTGAAAATATTCCAACTTTTCCTCCCACACATGTCGACAAGATCTGCAGGATTCCCTCACAGAAAACAAGGAACGTTGATTACAGGAATACACAAAGCTTCTGTGTAACGTAACGAAATACACAAAGCTTCTGTGTAACGTAACGAAATACACAAAGCTTCTGTGTAACGTAACGAAATACACAAAGCTTCTGTGTAACGTAACGAAATACACAAAGCTTCTGTGTAACGTAACGAAATACACAAAGCTTCTGTGTAACGTAACGAAATACACAAAGCTTCTGTGTAACGTAACGAAATACACAAAGCTTCTGTGTAACGTAACGAATGAGTTCAGCCATGTGAGGGACTGGATTATCTTCCCGTCAGGGAGGGTCTGTTTGGTTCAGTCACTGCCCGTCAAGGCTGTCTGTTCTTGTTTGTGCTCTCTTCTTTCACTCTGCAGGCTCACTTTGAATTGTGTTTTTTCTCTGTGTTGGAATATATAGACTGTGTTTTCACAAGGGTGAAGACAAACACATGCACACACCCACTCACATTGATTGAGAGAGAGAGAGAGAGAGGAGGAGAGAGAGAGAGAGAGAGAGAGGAGGGGGGGGGAGGGAGGGAGGGAGGGACAGAGACAGAGACAGAGAGAGAAGTGGGAGGAGAGAGAGAGAGAGAGAGAAGAGAGAGAGAGAGAAGGAGAGAGAGAGAGAGAGAGAGAGAGAGGAGGGAGGGAGGGAGGGAGGGAAGGAGAGAGAGAGAGAGGAGAGAGAGAGAGAGAGAGAGAGAGAGAGAGAGAGAGAGAGAGGAGAGAGAGAGAGAGAGAGAGAGAGGAGAGCATACATGTGTCAATCAATGCACACCTCTCCACCAACAGTGGCCATTTGACAGACAGTTTATACCAAGGCCTGCCGAATTTCATTCATCTCCCCCCCCCCTTTCCTAAAATAACCTGGGATCCTGAGGCAGTTATGGAAAGCAATCACAAACCATCACTTCAGCAATAATGAGAACTGCTGCTGGCAGGAAGTAGACCGGAAGCGGAGCGCTGAAGATGGCCCCAGAATGAGACTGTGAAGATATCCCACAAGGCCAAGGTAAGTTAATGCAGAATCAACATGGCCAATTATACACTTAATTATCACTTGCTTGCCATGTTGATATGCTGCAGGTTGAAGTCAAGGAGAAAAGAAAAAGAACTATTTGTCTCGTGATTTCAAAACTGTCTTTTCTCTTATTTCATTTTTCATTTTATTCTTTTATTTTCAGGATAATGGATAAGCACTCTTGTGCTTTTTTATATTTTACATCCAGTCCCAGTGTGTATGCAGTTTTGTCAATGTTGTTATCCGTTCCCACAGGCACACCATGGCCTACTCTTTCAAAAAGTGGAACGGATTTTAGCGTATGCGCAAGATGTCCGCGAGCGTTCGCACGCAGAACCTTGGTTTATAGTCTGAACCGAAGGACGTTAAGTAGTGGAGTCAGCACTGATGTTAACTACAGAGGAAAAAAATTCTTGAACGAGATTCGAACCCAGGTCAGCAGATCACGAGCGCATACTCTGACCACCAGGCTATCCATCCGTGTATCTATCCTATTTGTATGTTAGCATATCTGTCTGTCTCTTTGTTTACTCTCTGTAATATCTTTTCTTTTCCTTTTTGCAGAACAAAAGATAGGGGTGGAATAGCCACGTGGTTAGTGTTGCGATCCCAATCTGACGGCCCGGGTTTGAGCGACCCCTAAGACACCAGTTGGAGGGGAGTTTCCCAGGAGTTAACAACAGAACGGGCTCCACTTCCCCCACAATCCTTCAGATGAAATTATAAACACAAGTTCCAGCGTGACAGCATGCACAGCATATAGCACACATGTTAAAATTACTTCTTCCTTTCAGAAGAGTAGGGTGTTGTAAGCTGGCAAGAACAGATGACATTGACTTGCACCGCATGCACTGGTGTCTTGTTCAGACATCATCCCCGAAGCCGGAATGCGGCTACCTTCATGGTTGGCAAATGGTCGCATATGCGAAATTTCAATATTTATGAACCTCGAAACTCTCGCTAAGGAGTAAAAGAAAAAAAGAAAGAAGAAAACAATAAAGTTTACTCCGTCAGTATACCTCACTGTAGAAAAGACTTCTGAATAACCCACAGCAGTACATTGCCAGTTGCATCACATAGCAGGAGTCTGGATTTCACCTAAAAAGTGCCTTTAGCCGTCAGCTTTTTATAAAGACACTCAATATGTATGAGAAAACATGTCGTGATGTAAAAACCCTCCAAAACTCTGTGTGTTGCCGTCTTCAATTTTGTGTCCGTCCTGTATAAAGTGTTGCCAGATGTGTGTGTGTGTGTGTGTGTGTGTGTGTGTGTGTGTGTGTGTGTGTGTGTGTGTGTGTGTGTGTGTGTGTGTGCGTGCGTGCGTACGTGCGTGCGTGCGTGCCTACGTGCGTGCGAGCGTGGGTGCGTGCGTGCTTGCATGCGTACGTGCGTGTGTGTATCTCACTAGCTATTTCTTTCATTGTGTGTCTGTCTTTATTCTCTCTGTCCCTGTCTCTCTCTGTCTGTTTGTTTGCCTCTCCCTCTCTCTCTAATGATAGGGACAGACAGTACTTCCAGAGGAGGCTTTTATGTTTTCATTGCAAATAGTCCGACATTTCCTTTCTATTACGCGGGGAGTTTCTGATCTGCAGAATTTCAACACAGTCAGGAAGGAAGGGTGATTCAATGAAATGCGCAAAGCATCCCTGTACACACGAGTTTAACCAGGTGTGGGATGCAATTCTTTCACATCAGGCGCAGATCCATTTGCATCAGTTCCTGTCGTTCAGGTTTGTCTGTTGTTCATGTTTGTGCTGTCTTCCTCCATTCTGCAGTTTTCACTTCTCTATTCTTTTATACTAAAACTGTAAAATGTGTTTCTATCTATCTATCTATCTATCTATCTATCTATCTATCTATCTATCTATCTATCTATCTATCTATCTATCTATCTATCTATCTATCTATCTATCTATCTATCTATCTATCTCTCTGTCGGTCTGTCGGTCCGTCCGTCCGTCCTTCCGTCCGTCCTTCCGTCCGTCCGTCCGCCCGCCCGCCCGCCCGCCCGCCCGCCCGTCCGTCCGTCCGTCCGTCTATCTATCTATCTATCTATCTATCTATCTATCTATCTATCTATCTATCTATCTATCTATCTATCTATCTATCTATCTATCTATCTATCTATCTATCTATCTATCTATCCATCTATCTGTCTATCTGTCTATCTATCTATCTGTCTATCTATCTATCTATCTATCTGTCTGTCTATCTATCTATCTATCTATCTATCTGTCTATCTATCTATACAGAGTGTCTGTATATCTCCAAAGTTGGAATGCAGCTACTTTACTGGAGGACAAAAATGTCGCCTCTCTAAAAACTCTGACCATTTGTAAACCTCAGAGATCCAGAGGAGGGAAGAAAAAAAAGAAGTTGACACTTGTGTACAAGTCTACAGCAGTTGTGGTTTCTCATCCATCTCTGTGCTTGTGGTGAGTCTGCATCAAAAGCCTGTGGTTGTGGGGGTTTATGGGAGAAGATCGTTGAAAGGAAGCAGCCCATCTATTCAGCCTGGCTCCGTGACTGAACTATCACTGTCGTCAGTAAGGGGCTTAGGAGTTGGTGTCCTGCATGTATTAGCTCAGAACAGGCACCACTGAACACTAAGTGACCCAGCAGTGCAGGGCCCTTCTGGCTGGTGGCCCCAGGGCTGGCTGACAGAGATGGGCTCCTTGTGGACTTCAGACTCTGAGGATGAGACAACGAATCTGGACATGGCTGGGGCGGAGAAATGGAAATGAGCGGCGTGGCAACAGGAAGACAGGGATGCCACAGAAGATGAAACAGCACATCCCCCCTTTCCCAACTTGTGTACATGGAAATGCATGCCTACACACTCACGGAATCAATAGTGATGGACATAGAGGAATCTTTTCCACAGACACTAGTGCTGAGTTAAAAGCAGAAATGATATCATCACATCATGTACATGGCTTTCCATCTGAGCATGCTTAAGACAGAAACCAAGGAAAGAAGAAGAAAAAAAACACGTTGTAATTCCCCAAATCTGAGAATCTGTCTATCGTGTTTGACTCAAGCAGAAGGCAGTGTCAGTGTAAATGAAGCAGGGAAAGTGGAAAGAGAGTGGGCTCTTTCACGCAGACCCTGTAGTGCTAAACGGATGCTGGACTAACGTGATCAATTATGTATATTGCATGTCACGTTAGCTTGCTCAAAATAGATGCCAAGGAGAGGAAAAAAGAAACTTTTGTCGTGTGGTTTCCAAATTTTGTGTACACCTAGCTGTCTTGTCTCTCTTGGTCTATCTATCTGTTAGTCTCTCAGCTGATTTTGTCTTTATCTATCTCCTTTTTCCTTCTCTTATTCTCCGTCTGTCTGCCTGTCTGTCTGTCTTTCTGTCTCTCTCTCTCTCCCTCTCTCACTCTCTCTCCTCCTCCTCTCCCCCTTCCTCACTCTCTGTATCTCTATCTCTCACTCCCCCTCTCCCCCCCTCTCTCTCCCCCCTCCGATTCCCATTTGTCTTTCTCCTTCCCTTTGCCTAAGCAAAGCATAAAACTCTATACTTTAAGTTTCAGTCTGGAAACGATGCTTCTTAATAACAGACATCTTACTTTCAAAATCCTATAGTTCTTTTGGAAAAGAGCCGATCTTTATCATTAAAATCTTTTAAAATGTCAAATTTCCCGAAGCATACAAAATCTTGCGTTGTGTTTTAAACACACACACACACACACACACACACACACACACACACACACACACACACACACACACACACACACACACGCACGCACGCACACACACACGCATGCACACACACATACACACACACACACACACACACAGAAACACAGAAACACAGAAACAAACACAAACACACAAACATATACACGGGCACGCACGCAAGCACGCACACACATATTATATCTTAATTGAGGCTGTTGAATCATGTTAGTTGGTGAAATGTTTATGTTTCTCTTTTTATTCCCTAGAGAGATGGCTTGATGAAAAAAAGCAAATCAATGCTTATTCAATGTACCATCTGGAAATAAAAAAAAATGACTTGACTTGACTTGACAGAAACACATACACACGCAATTTTTCACGCACACACACACACACACACACACACACACACACACACACACACACACACCACACACACACACACACACACACACACACACACACACACACACACACACACGCACGCACGCACGCACGCACGCAAATACGCACGCAAGCACGCACGCACACACACACATTATTTTGTTGTTATGAGTTGCAACAATACTGTAGCTAAATAGATTTTGGGTTGGGGTTTTCTTGGTTGTAGTTTGCTTGTTTGCTTGCTCGCACGCAGAACATCTTGCGCGCACGTTAAATCCTGTTCTGTTTTTCGTAATAGTAAGCCATTGTGTGCCAGTGGGAACAGATGACAAGATTTACAAAATTGCATACGCACGGGGAATGGATGTAGAAAGCACATGAGTGCTTATTCCATTATCATCGATATAAAAGAATAAAATAAATAAATAAAAAAAATCCCTGTTTTTTTTAATCTCTACTCTCTCCCGTCCCCCCCCCCCCCCCACCGACCCATCTCCCCTGCTCTCTTCAGTTATAACGGACAGTCGTTGCTTTCTGTGAAAACTTCGCTGTTTTTATTTGAAATCAGCCCTGCTAGCTCCCTGCAGCCATCCTGATGCTGCATGAAGTTAGACATGCAGGGCAGTGTGGGGGAGGGGGCAGGGATGGAACGAACGTGGAAAAACCCTGTTTATAGTTAAGCGAGATCCGTCAAGTGTGTGATCACATCGTGTTCGCATCAAGGGCTGATAGGGTTCGGCTGGCTATCTGTCTCCCGCCGTTTGTTGTCTGTAGCTTTTTGCAAGTTGTTCCTGATATCCTCTTTTTTGTTTTGCTGTCCTGTTTTCCTTGATCTTCTTCTGTGTTGAGAAAGATAGAGTGTGCTCGTGATCTAGTTTTAATGAACGTGCACGTAGTCAGACATAGACACAGACACAGAC
>CM060317.1:1220250-1222750 GCA_030674155.1 Stramonita haemastoma
CCCGAGCTTTTCTGTGATTCTTTTTTTGTTTCTGATGTCCTCTTTTTGTTTTATTGCTTGTTCTTCTTGATCCTATTCTGTGTTGAAAGAGATAGGGTTTCTAGTGGCCACGTAGTCATGATCACACACAGACACACAGACACAGACAGACATGCACACACACACACACTCATAAACATACAGACACACACACACTCATACACATGCGTGCGCGCACGCACACACACACACAGATACACACACACACAGAGATACACACACACACACATACACACACACACACACACACACACACACACACACACACACACACACACACACACACACACACACACTGACAGTCAGACGTGTACAATCAAAGATATTGGGATGAAAGAGGAAAACGATTCTGTCAATCAATACACTGTCCATCAACAGTGGCTCTTTGACAGACAGTTTATACCAAGGCCTGCTGAACTTCAGTCATCTCTCACCCCCCCCCCCCCCACCTTTCCTAAAATAACCTGGGATCCCTAGGCAGTTATGAAAAGCAATCACAAGCCATCACTCCAGCAGTAATGAGAACTGATGAAACGAGGAAGACAGCAGATGAAAGAATGCAGATGACAAAGGAGGATCCTTTAGACCAGACTGCTTAAAATAAAAAGGAAACTTAAGGATTATTGCACAAACTGATCTGATTAAAAATGCAAATAGTGTGCCACTTCTTAACCTCAAACAAATCTTAAAAATAAGAACATGAATCAGGTTATTCTCTCATATTGGTGTGTATGTGTGTCTGTTTATATGTCTTGTCTTTTTAATTTCTGTTTTTTTGCTAGCATTAAAAAAACCCTAATAATTTAATATGCCTAAGGTTTTTAAGAATTGTTTTTTCTGTGCAAGAGAGTTACTTAGTTGTAATATGAAAACGTAGTGTTCTGATTGTCGTGCAGAAAAACAGGATATCTTGATCCACTATCTCACTTTGTATGCTCTGATACAACCTAAACAGGTCATGGTCCCCCCCCCCCTACACATATAAACATAATTATAGACACTGATAAATAAAATCATTTTTGTCCAGAAAAACCACTATAACTTAAAAAGCTCACAGAAATGACCACACAAAAAATGGACCATTTTGCTGACAGAGAAAACTGAGGTCCTTTCATGAGAAGAATCGTTCCTGTTTCTTCTGTTCCAGTGGACATTCTTGCGTGCTTTCGGTGTGAGCAGGAGGGGAGATAAATCTGCTGGAACACATAAAACGTCCTGTCAACATCAGAGGCGACCCAAGTGTGTGATTGAGTTTTGTCCCCTTCAGAGGCTGTCTGTTCAGGTCGTTTTCTTCCTGGCAGGATTCGTGTGTTAGTTCTGTCTCTCTCTCTTTCTTCTTATTTTCTGGTTTTCATTCTGATTATTTTTTTCCTGTCTCTATCATTGTAGGTCTCTTTCTGTGTCTGTCTGTGTGTCTGTATCTCTATCTCTGGAATGACTGGAAAGTCATTAATTTTGCTAATTTGCGCTCACAAAGTGAGTGTGTTTTTAAGTGCTCGTTGGGGTGTGTGCGTGCATGCGTGCACGCGTGTGTGTGTGTGTGTGCATGCGTGCTTGTGTGCGTGGGCGCCTGGGTATGTGTGTGTGTACCTGACAATAGGCACATGCCTATGGCTAGAACTGTTTTTCATTCATTAGGCAGAGGACATTATGCACACAGAGGCCGCTGTTTTTGATTCATTCATTAGGCATAGGACATTATGCACACAGAGGCCGCTGTTTTTGATTAATTAAGAAAGGGGATCTCCCTTCAAAGAACCGTTTTATCTGTCACTTCCTCTCCAAAGCTTTTATCTCCCTTCACTGTGGAGATGACTGTTCCCTGTCCTGCACTCTTCCTTCTTTGGGGACAAACAAACAAACATGGCTGCCTTCAACCTCTTTAAACTGCAGTGGTAAAAGAGGTCTCTCTGGGGTAATATGTTCAACCACAATTGATACGTAAACTAGAAACTGCAGTAGGAATCTTTCAGTTGTGTTGGCTGTAACTTCAGGAAGAAAAGATTGGCTTTTGTGCTTATGGCTCATTTTCACAACTGATACCTTGAATCCTAAAAAGGGTCATCTTCTGCTGTGTTGTTTTTGTTGTTTTGCTTTATCTGTTGTTTGTGCTATCATTAAGGGTTACTGTTTCTAGCTCTGCTCTGTTAGTTTTAGAGGTATTTGTATGTTTTGCGGGTTCACTAATAGTGTTGCTGATAGTTCTATCAACACAGCTTTAGTATTCTAGAGTTTTCGATTTTTTGATCGTGTGGCTAGAACCACTATTGGTCTTCCCACCACTGCCGGCACTACTACTTTGCTCAGTGGAGCTACTGTGGTTGCTATTATACTACCACTATGGTTACTGCTGATGCTGCAGCTGCTTTTGCTATAACTATCATTACTTTTTTCCCATCCTTGGCTAGAATTCCGAAATTTACGAATGGTCAGATTTTGTAAATGCCACCGATTTTACCCA
>CM060317.1:1227750-1245250 GCA_030674155.1 Stramonita haemastoma
CACGTCTCAACATAGGCAAGCCTCCAAATATCAACACCAGGAGAGCACGGGTCTGGAAAAATGAAAATATTTTGAAGATAAAGAAAGTCTGGAACTCTGTTGGAATATTTTCACGGTCTAGTTTTCCTGCAAGGGGGGATGATGGCCTGCTGGTTACAGCGTCAGACTCGCGATATCATAATAACCAGCCATTTTTTCTTTTCTTTTTTTTGGTTCATTCCTCCGTTTGAGCTCCGAGGTTCACCAATGGTGAGATTTTGAGTATGCAACGGTTTTTAGCCACCGTTAAGGTAGCGGCATTGATGATTGGAGGACAGTGTCTTAACAAAACACTGGTCACTATGCATGCATTTTAATGACAAAAAACGTCATCTGTTCTTACCGGTACCGCTATGGCCTGCTGTTCCAAAAGGCAGAACGAGTTTCAATAGGGGTATAAGATGTTCTGCGTGCGTTTGCACAGGGGACATCTGTTTAAAGTCTCATTGGAAGCAGTTTTGGAGAATAGAGTCGATACTACGAACGGCTGCCTCGGCGGTGGTTTGAACCCGAACAATCAGACGCCAAGCGCGCTACTCTAACCACTGGGATATCCAGCCACCACCACCCCTCCCAACGGAGCACAGAGATGTAAGGCTCCACCGAGGTGTCCACTCAAGGATTGCGATTTTTCCTTTTGGAAATACAATTGGTCCTGACTCCATTTCTCTGGAAGTTCTTCAGATCAGACTCCCCCCAAAGCCCTACGTGCAGAACATCTCCCTCACATGTTCAAAGCTCATCTGCTCTGTGCAGAACTATAGAGCAGCTATGATCAGGGTTATGAATGACACCCCCAAATAAACACCCTGCACCCTACAACCTGGACAGCAGTGGGATCAGTCAGTGTTTTCAACTAGCCCCAAACTCGCTGCATACGACGAACTCGAAAAACTCCTCAGAGACTCCTTAGTAAGTCAGACAAAGAAGTACAGCCGAGCCAGGTCTGTCTGTGCTAAAACCGACATCAACAAGAATAACAAAAGTGACAATGATGATAACGGTAGCAACTGCAGTAACAACAATAGCTACTGCTACTACTAACACCATCTCTACTACTACTACTACTACTACTACTACTACTACTACTACTACTACTACTACTACTACTACTACTACTACTACTACTACTACTACTGCTGCTGCTGCTGCTGCTGCTGCTGCTGCTGCTGCTGCTGCTGCTGCTACTACTACTACTACTACTTGTTCTGCCAATGCCTGTCAATACTTGGTACTGCTGCTGCTGCTGTTACTTTAACTTTTATTACTACTGTTACTACCACTTCATCCACAAAGAGAGATAGAGACGCGAGCCAGGAAGAAGCAGGAATGGACTGTAGGAGCACCGCTAAGCCATAGAACTGGCAATGACATTGTCTGCTCATCAGATAAAAGAGCCCTCCGTTAGAGAGAGGTTTCTCCACAGAACAGCCTCCCCCTCATTGACAAACAGCAACCCCTGGTCACATTACATCCAGTTATTGACGGCGGAGGAGGAGGGGGAGGAGGAGGAGGAAGAGGAGGAGGAGGAGGAGGAGGAGGAGGAGGAGGAGGAGGAGGAGGAGGAGGAGGAGGAGGAGGAGGGAGACGACAGTGCGTAGGCGAGCGGGTGTTGGATGAGTGGGTGGAGAATTGAGCAAGAGAAAAGGGCGGATAGTTGAGATTGGGGGGGGGGGGGGGGTAGGGGGAATTGGGGGGGGGGGGGGGTGGTTGGGGGGGGGGAGGTTGAGGTAGAAGGAGAGAATGGGCAGTTTGCTGGAAGGCATTGATTGTGCTGACACAGTGGTCTTTGGGGCAGGAGGTGCTGCTAGCGGTGCTCAACGATGTCACCTTGTAAAGGTCACTCCTTCATTCCTCTCTCTCTGTCTCTTTGTCCCTGACTGTCTCTCAGACTGTTGTTTCTCGGTCTGTCTCTTTATCCCTGACTGTCTCTCAGTCTGTTTCTCGGTCTGTCTCTGTATCCCTGACTGTCTCTCAGACTGTTTCTTGGTCTGTCTCTTTACCCCTGACTGTCTCTCAGACTGTTTGTCGGTCTGTCTCTTTATCCCTGACTGTCTCTCAGACTGTTTCTTGGTCTGTCTCTTGGTCCCTATCAGTGTCTCTTGGTTTTTTCCATTATTTTCAGTTTCCACTTTGTCTCTGTTTAACTATCTGCCTTTCCGTGTTCCTCAGTCTATTTTCCACTTTCTGTGTGCTGGTCTGTCTGGATATCTCTCTTGCTCTATCTATCCCTCTGTGTTTGTCTGTCTGTCTGTCTGTCTGTCTGTCTGTCTGTCTGTCTGTCTGTCTGTCTGTCTGTCTGTCTGTCTGTCTGTCTGTCAGTATTTCACTTTCATTGTAGCTCCATGAAAAGATGCCAAGACAAAAATCATGATGAAAAAAACTGTTAAATAATGTATAACCATTTTCTTTTTAAAAACATAGTCCATGTCACTGGAAGTGATGAAAACAAAGTTTATTGCAGAGGACATTCTTTTATCCAGGCTGTCGATGGAATTCTTTGCATTCCTACCACAGGTCATAGTGCGTCTGCTCTTCTACAACACCTAGATGTGGTTTTAATGCGTGCCTCTCATATCACACGTAGACTAACACCCCAGACCTTGGTTTGTGGCATCATCTAATGGAAGTACAGGGGAGTGGAGAGGGATCCCATGTTAACTCCAGGCAAAATCCCCTGAAACTGACAGCTCTGATCTGACCCAGTCCCTTGCCCTCAGATCGATATCAGCTGACAGGTTCACCGCTCCATTACCTTCTCCTCTTGCTGTTCTGTACAGCACCAGTCAGACACTGAGTGACATGGGTCAGACCATCCAGCAGCACTTTGGTCTGTAAACAACACCACAGAAAACCCTTTGGTACTGATGCAGTGCCTTGCTATGTATTGTATTGTTTTGTATTGTATTGTTTTGTATTGTATGGTAAAGAACTGAATTGTACTGTTCTGTATTGGTTTGTTTGGTATTTATTTGCATTGTATACCACTTTCAGTTTCTGTACAGCTCACTGCATAACAGGTGGGCGGCTCTCCTTGGGGGAAACTGTCGCCACAGACGCTCACATTGCCACAAGTGCAGTACAGTCCTTCTTTTTATTTTCCTACCGGTATACATGTGTATTTCCCTGCAAGTGTGGCTTTATATACACGAGTTTTCCCATGGACAAGTGTCATATTTCCTAGGTTCTTGTACATGCACCATCCTCTCTCTTCATACTGTTTTTGCAGCGCATCATGAGTGATGCCATGGAGACGAACAGGGCGCAGGGAGCATCAGAAGCAGAACCCTTTCTAGTCAGTTGCTACCATTCAGGTTCAGCAATCTTTCTGAACTAGTGTTTCAAAGAGCTGTCGTGACAGCTAAAAAATGGGTAGACAGAGAAAAAAAAACTAACAAAAAATCCCAGGTGAGATGACACAGAAGAGACTGAGAAACCGTCCACATCGCACAGGCACTGGCACACAACCAGCATGAATAGATGATGAACACAGTTTTAAATAAAGAAAACCAGGAGAACGAGGAGGAGGAGGAAGAGGAAGGAAAGGAAGAGCAGGAGGAGGAGGAGGAGGAGGAGCTGAAGAAGGGAGGAAAAAAATTGCAAAATAATAATAAGAAGAATTGCGAAGAAGAAGAATTGCGAAGAAGAAGAATTGCGAAGAAGAAGAAGAATTGCGAAGAAGAATTGCGAAGAAGAATTGCGAAGAATTAAGAAGAAGAAGAAGAAGAAGAAGAAGAAGAAGAAGAAGAAGAAGAAGAAGAAGAAGAAGAAGAAGAAGAAGAAAAAGAAGAAGAAGAAGAAGATGTAAAAACAATCAATCAAAGTCATATTGACACAAGTTCAGAGATTCACTAGAAATACACAACGCCCCAGGTTCTGTAGTACCATATCGGGGCCCCTCTCTCTGTAGTTATTTCACAGCCTCCAAAAAACCCTTCAGCTGAAGTGTGGAGTATTTGGACAGTGAAGAAGCCACACGTCTCCTCAGTGTAGCAGGCTGTGGAGGTCTGTCTTCAGTTTCTCTGCTGGGGAAGAATAAATATTGGTCAGGTGGCTGAGGGAGCGACGTTGGTTAAAACACATTTCACACTGTCTGCTTCCGGCTCGTCAAGGGAAGGAGTACATCTGTCTGGTGTTGTGTAGGAGTGGGTTCTTGAGACTCCAGCTTTTGTGTTCTGTTCATCTCCGTTAACTGTCAATCAGAAGAAGCACTGTTTTCTTAGCGGAAGACGTAAGATCGTTTTCGTCTTATCATTATTACTATTACAGATATTATACATCTGGTTAAAATTGTTATGGTAGTAGTTGTACTAGCAGCAGCAGCAGCAGCAGCAGCAGCAGCAAAAGCAGCAGCAGCAACAGCAGCAGCAGCAACAGCAGCAGTTGTAGAAATAGCAGCAATTACATCAAAAAGTAGTAGCAGCAACAGAAATAGCAGCAACAACATCAATACTAGCAGCAACAACAAAAGCTGCAGTGTAGGAAGTAGAGATGGTCTTTCATAGAGCTGCTTCAGCTATGAGATGCTGGCAGTGTAGCCTCCATTCTCCAGAGTGGAAAGCTGCAGACCCACAGTACAGACACTCTGCCACACAGACAACTTCACCTAGCGCTTATCCACTGCCAACGGTCAATACCACTTCGATTCTCATCCTCCCTCTCTTCCCTCCCCTTTCCCCTCTCCCCCTCCACCTACCCCCACTTTCCATTTCCCCCCACCTCCAGTCCCCCCAGTACTTCATCCTATCTGCCCTTGGTCAGTCAGTTCAGTCTGGCAGGATGTTTGGTGTTTTACGCCCGGGTAAATTCAGGGCCAGACAGCCGACAGATCACACACTTTGCTCTTCTGCGTGAGGTAGCTCTCGCCAAAAAATGACAAATCGAACTCCCCCCTCACTGTCTTCCATTCCAGAGAGAGAGAGAGAAAGAAAGAAGAGAGAGAGAGAGAGAGAGAGAGAGAGAGAGAGAGAGAGAGAGAGAGAGAGAGAGAGAGAGAGAGAGAGAGGAGAGAGAGAGAGAGAGAGAGAGAGAGAGAGTTTTATCCCTAATGCTCGTGAGTATGCACCTCACAATGCTTACACATGTGTATACATACCAACACCACTGAATTTTTTGTATTTTATTGTTCGTGGTTTGTCTTAAAAAGTAGGAGGTTTTGGAGGTCCTTTGCAGCAGTGTTGTCAATGCCCGTGGCTTTACTTCTCTTCACCAGCCTCATTCATTGTCTGCTAGACCTTTGTCACAGAGTACTGCGAGGTCGTCCTCATTTGATGGTTCGTGCACAGTTAGTACTCTTGAATAGATCTCCTCTCCTTTCCTATGTCTGTGGTAAAGGTCAGAATAGAAGTACGTCCCTCTTGTCTGCTTGCTTCTTGTGGGGGCAAGTGTCCACCTTGGTCCCTAATGGACGCTGACTTATTTTCCTTTCTACTTGGGCAAAGCTTTTATAACTATAACAAGATTCTTGGTGTCATTGTTGTTGAGGTAGCTCTTGAAGTCTTCAAACTGTTGTTCGAATCAGCCTTCTGTCTATCTATCTATCTATCTATCTATCTATCTATCTATCTATCTATCTATCTATCTATCTATCTATCTATCTATCTATCTATCTATCTATCTATCTATCTATCTATCTATCTATCTATCTATCTATCTATCTATAATATACATATATATCTGCATATATATATATATGTATATATATGTATATATATTATATATATATATATATATATATATATATATATATATATATGTGTGTGTGTGTGTGTGTGTGTGTGTGTGTGTGTGTGTGTGTGTGTGTGTGTGTGTGTGTGTGTGTGTGTGTGCGTGCGTGTTCTCTTTATAGTAATAAAATTAGCAACATTCTTCTTTTGAGACCAAGATATAAAACAAGAAGGAACACAAAACACACCCCCTTCCTTTTTTGAGTACATTTTCACTCCCCTCAACTTAGTCCCCATCCGATGAAAAGGATTACATATCTACAGCCTCAAACGTTTGTTACATCATAAAGAAAACTAGACCGCTATGGGCACATGGGCATAACAACAACAATAAAGACACAGATAAAAATATTGATGTGGCCTTTCCAAATACCCCGTTTTATTTGGACACGTGGGCAATAGGACAAACAGACCAGACGAAAATACAGCCTCTTAAACACACTCTGGCCCTCAGATGAAATGTCAAAGCGTTGAAGCCAGCCCAGAAACAAGGTTCACTGTGTTAGCACACACACACACACAGTGTGTGTGTGTGTGTGTGTGTGTGTGTGTGTGTGTGTGTGTGTGTGTGTGTGTGTGTGTGTGTGCGCGTGCGTGCGTGCGAGTGTGTGTGTGTGTGTGTGTGTGTGTGTGTGTGTGTGTGTGTGTGTGTGTGTGTGTGTGTGTGTATTCAGCTATTGCTTCTGCTGCTTCTCTGTATTTCTGGAAGATGGCTTCAGGCATTCTCTACTTTCTCCAAACCAGATTTCAATGGCGGCAGTGTCTCCAATAAAACTCCCCAAACCAACAGGGATTTTTGAAAGCCCGGCAAATGTCAAGAGCAAATTTTGAGGTCAATATCAACACAGGGGACGTAACGCTTTGTCACCAAAAGGCATTATTTCTGACTGATTACATCGTTTGTGTTTCTTTGCATTTTTGTTTGCTCTGTTTTAGTCGTTTGCTTGCTTAGTCAAAGTGAGTTGGTTTGTTTTGTTTGTCTGTGTGGCGGGTTAGCTGAATGTTTGGGCTATTAATTGCTTGGTTTGCTTTATTGAGCGATTTTTTGGGTTTGTTTTGTAAAAATTGAAAAAAACATGGAAACTAAACACGTTTCGCTTTCTGTGTCAAAGTTACAGTTTCGTTTATATATCTTTATGTATCTCAGGAATAGCTGGACAAACAGACTTCTATGAGACTAAGAATAGAATAGAATAGAATAGAATAGAACAGAATATAACATAGAATAGAATAGAATAGAATAGAATAGAATAGAATAGAATAGAATAGAATAGAATAGAATAGAATAAAACACGCCATAAGCAGATCAAACAGAATTGTCTTTAACTGCATGCTTCTTCTCCCAATACTCTCAATCACTAGATGCAAAAAATGAAAAAATCAGAACCCAGCATATTTTGTCATAGATAAACTGGATGTATGTGCACAAGGAGGATAATAATCTCCGCTCTTCTCTTTTCCCCCCGTTGTGTTTGTTTAGTTGTCTTAGCTTGTTTCCGTTTTGTTCTCATTCTTATTCTGTTCTAGAATACATTGCCACATTTCTATTTTCGTCAGGAGATTCAGAATGAAGAGCAGTGAAGGGCAGTGTAATGAAGCTCTACTTTACAACTAGCTTTGCTTTTGTTTTTTGACGGTGTAGCAGCAAAGTGGCAGTAGCTTTGGAGCCTGTCTTTCCTTCAGGCTCATTTTGGATGCAACATTGAGGGTTTGGATCAGAAAAACCTACCGCCTTTTATTTCAGATTTAATTGGTTTCTTGCATGTAGATTTTTTATTAAAAAAATCCTGGACAGTAGCGTTTATCCCTGCACTATGCATGTACACACTGTGGGGTGAATTCATTTCTTATGGGCCATCAACACAGAACACTTAAACCCCTATCACCTGTATCATTTTAAAAAAAACGTGTGTGTATCGTATTTCTATCACGTGTATCGTATTTCTATCACGTGTATCGTATTTCTATCACGTGTATCGTATTTCTATCACGTGTATCGTATTTCTATCACGTGTTTCGTATTTCTATCACGTGTATCGTATTTCTATCACGTGTAGCGTATTTCTATCACGCATATCGTATTTCTTTCAAGGACTTGATTCAGAAGTCAAACCAAGGATATAGTGAATGTTTGGTTTGATTAACACAGAAAAATAACGTATGTTCTGTGTGTGTGTGTGTGTGTGTGTGTGTGTGTGTGTGTGTGTGTGTGTGTGTGTGTGTGTGTGTGTGTGTGTGTGTGTGTGTGTGTGTGTGTGTGTGTTCCTAGTATTGCTGCCGGGCCCCGTATCTAGAAGAAAGTGCTTCAGGAATTTTCCATTATTACCAGGCCGGATTTCAATGGTGGCAGTGTCTCCAATAAAACTCTGGAATCAGCAGTGATTTTTGAAAGCCAGACAAATGTTAAGGGCAGATATTAAGGTCAATATCAACAGAGCAGACGCAAAGCATTGTTGCCAAAAGGCATTAGTTTCCTAGGGCTGAAGTATGTTTGTTGCTTTGCTTGTTTGTTCCCTCTGTTGCAGTTGTTTGCTAGCTGGGCTGAGCTGAGCTGCACTGGAATGGATTGGGTTAGCTGATTTGGTTATTCCAGGCTTTGTTGGTTATTTGGCTTATTAACCTCACTGTTTGTCTTGGACTTCTTGTTTGAAGATTTACTCGTTGGCTTTTGTTTTGTTTGTTGGTTTCTTGTTGAATTGTATGTTTTGTTTTCATTGTCGGTTTCTTGTTTGATTATTTTCTTTTGTTTCTTGTTTTTTGTTTCACTGTTTTGCTTTTGATGGTCTGTAAATGTGACAAACAAACATAGAAATTCTTTGCCTTTTGTGTGAAAGCTTTAGTTTTGTTCCCTGCCAAGAGATTCCATCAATAACAATGGATATGAACATTTTTTTCTTCTTCTTTGAGCAACACTCAGACAGTAAATCCTGAGGCCCTGACAAATGCTCCTGTGTGCTGAAGGCCCTCCAGGGGTTCAAAGAGCTTGTCCCTCATCGGCAGGTCAGTAGGCCAGATATCGGCCTTCACTCAGGTGTTGGTGTGTTGGACAGGTCTGGAGGAAGTGTTCCACTGTCATGGGAGAAGTGCCACAGGGGCACGCCTCAGCATCTGCAATGTGGAGCTTGGTGAACATGTGATGTTTGAATTTGCAGTGTCCCTTTCTCACTGGTTATCAGAATTTGCTTTTTGCCACGTCTATTTTTCTGAAAAATATAAACATGAACACACACACACACATATATATAAATATATATACATATAAATACACACACACATTCACATTATATGTGTATCGTACTTAATTTCATGTAGTTTCTGTATGCAACTTCACCTTGCAATACTATGGATCCCCACATCTTTCAGAAATCCTTGCATTATCAAACACGTGTCAGCATGTGTGACATGCATGCCATGATATGATAGACACAGCGCTTTTTATTTGTTCTATCCTCCCATTTTTAACAGTTTATTTGTTTACTTGCTCTAACTTGCTTTTGTTGTCATTTTATGCTGTTTATATTTCAGGATGCACCGCAGTATTTCCCTTTCTGTCAAGAGAGTCACTCTGGAGATCAGTGAAGCCAGAGTGCAACCTTGTAGCATGACAGCTGGACATGCCTTGTCTTTGTTTTTAGACCAGGTTTTCCTGCAAGATTGTGCCAAGTTTACCTTTACAGTAATGCTGTCATAAAAGGTACTGTTTGTATATTTCTTGTGCAGTAAAAAAGTCATGACATGGCGATTGAACTTTGTATTACTACTATTGATCCTGTTTGACTTTTATGTGCATTTGATGCATTCCCCTATGCCGTTTTGTACATGGGCTAAAAGGTGCCTAATAACAATAAATCATTGTCTGTGTGTCAAGGTCATTCTCTCTCTCTCTCTCTCTCTCTCTCTCTCTCTCTCTCTCTCTCTCTCTCTCTCTCTCTCTCTCTCTCTCTCTCTCTCTCTCTCTCTCTCTCTCTCTCTCTGGTGGAGAGTGCTTGAGGGGTTTTCCATTTTCTCCAGAGTGGATTTCACTGGCGACTACGGTGTCTGCAATAAAATTCCCCAAATCAGGACCACAGTGCTTTTGGAAAGCCTGGCAAATGTCAGGCTCTTCTGGGTCGATGTCAGCACTGCCAATAGAACTCTTTGTCTGTAAAGGACACTGTGTTTTTGCTGTAATTGGGGTTTGCTGGTTTGTCTTTCTCTTTGTTCGTTTTTTATTGTTTGCCTGATTGGTTAGCTGGTTCTGTGATTGCTTGGTGGGTTTGTTAAATGGTTGCCGTTTTCCTTGTTGACTGCGTGGCTGGTTGGCTGTGTCACTGTTTGTTTGCATAATTGGCTGAGTGGTGGTCTGCTAAGTCTCTTTTTTATACATTTGAAACTGACATATAAACACATTGTGTTGTTTGTGTCAAAGTTGCAATCTTGATATGTGACACTGTATTTCGTCAATTGTTGAATAAAGTTCGACCAGCAAAGACTAAGAATAGATACTTCACCCTTCTTGATCTCATTTAGAGCCCTCCTCCCCCCTCTCTCCACCCTCCTTGATCCCCTGATCTAAGACATACAACCAACGAGTGTCTGCGTGGATGATCTGGATGTAACAAAATGTTCAGAACAGGTTGCTGTGCTTTTAAAACTTTCTTTGTTCATTTTCCTTTGCTTGCTTTAGTTTTCATTTTACAGTTGATATTCATGTATACTGCAAAATTGTTAATATGATTTTATAATGTTCTCATTTTCAATCAGTATGGTGCAACAATAACTGTTTGCAAATTTCTCACTCTGTTCATTATAAATCAAGCTAGATACCGTAGTCGGAATGCAGCTACCTTCATGGCAGGGGGGGGGGGGGGGGGGGTGGGGGGGGGGGATGAGGGGGGGGAGGGTTGCAGAACTTCACCATTGCTGAACCTGGGAGCTCTAGCGGGAGGATCGATAACCCCCACCCTAAAACAACAACAACAACAACAACAACAACAACAACAACAACAACAACAACAACAAAACATCAAACCCCCCAGCAAACAACAAAAACAACGAAGGAAAACATCACCCCCCTCCCAAACAAATAAAGAAATCTCAACAAAAACAAAACAAGAGATTGATAAAGGAAGTATGTCCCCATCAATTGCTTTTTCCTATTTGAAAGCATCCTGTACATATACAATACCCGAAAAAACACTTCCATACAGATGTATGTATGGCGTGATAGATAGACACACTGGACATACCGCCTCTTCAACACTTAGAGGTCATTTAATCAATTATACCAATATAAATTGCATATCAGCACACGTTATGCCATTATGGGCTGTGTTGTGTTCTGTGTTGAGGTGTGTTTGTGTGTTTGTGTGTTTGTGTGTGTGTGGTGTGTGTGTGTGTGTGTGTGTGTGTGTGTGTGTGTGTGTGTGTGTGTGTGTGTGCGTGGTTGTGTGTGTGTGTGTACATGTGTGCAAACGTGCACGTGTTCGTGGTCACGTGCTGGTCTCTGCATTTTGTGGGGAAAGAGCCTCAGGGATTTTTAAATTTTCAGGCGGAATTTCTGAGGTCATTTTTATTTCCAATTATTGTCTTCAACAACAGCCCAGTTCAGCAGGCTTTTTGACTGCAGGACAAATTAATGTGAACAGATCCCGGGTCAATATCGACACGGTTGATACAACGCTTTTCGTCAAAAGGCTACTTTTTCTGTGAATGGCTTCTCTGTGTTGATTCGCTTGCTGTATCCTGTTTCGCTGTTTGACAGAGACGGCTAGCTTGGGTTTTGTGGCTGTGTGGGGGTGACTTGGTTTGATGTCATTGATGGGTTTGGGTTTGCTTGGTTAATGGGGTATTTGTTGGTTAGTTTGCTCATTGGTTTTATTTGTTTTTATAATCAAATATCAAACAGAAATTCTTCTTTTTGTGTTTGAGTTGAATTCTTGACACATTAAATTCTGATTCGCCAACAAAAAAGGAAAACGAGTACCACTGCAAAGCTGTTGCTGCTGGTTTGTGTTGAAAAAATGCTAAGTATTCTTCTCCAGTCTTACACACATACTTAGCCCCTTATCTCCCTGGGATGACCAGATGAAAAAGTCCTGTCATCACCAAACATGTGTCTGCATGACTTGCCTGAATGCATGGGCAAGTGGAGAATATTGCCCACAGCTCTCTGCCAGAAATACAAACAGCAGCACGCGCTTTTTGGAGCGCTGTTTGTTTTGGCTGGTTGTCTTCATTTTCTTCCATTCAAGGGTGCATCGCCACATTCCCATTTCTGTCCAGAGATTCAATATGAAAGTCGGTGAAGCTAAAGTGCAATCTCATCTGCTCTAAAATTGGATTTGTTGTTACTTTTTTTTTGACAGAGTGTGTCTGCAGTGGCTAACACCTTGCAGTTTTCCTCTTCTTCCGGTTTATTTATAATACATTATTGACAGTTTTATTGGATAAAAATGCATATTTGCCCTCTTTTTTCTTTTTAGATTCCCTAGTGGTCAGAGCGTTACGCTGTACTGTGACGGCCCAGAATCCAGCCCGGGATCAAGCCACCAAGGAGACCCCCATTTAAAGGTTCCCCCCGGAGTTAACGCCAGTTTAAATAAACTCCATCAACGAGACTCCCATTTAAAGGTTCCCCCCGGAGTTAACACCAGCTTAAATAAACTCCTCTGCCCAAAAGGTCCTTCGGATGGAACCATAAATCAAGACCCTATGTTCCAACTCACAGAGAGCATCTTGCCAATACATTAAAGCTCGTTCTGCTTTCCGAAAAAGTAGGCAATTTGTGCCACAGCGAAGAGAAGATAGAAAGGAATAACAACAACATGCAGACTTGTGTCGTGTTCAGACATCACCCCTGAAGTTGGGATGTGCCCTTATTGATGGCGGGAAAACAGTCACACCTGCAAAACTCTCACCTTTGGCAAATGTTGATGCTCTAGCTGAGGAACGAAGAAATAATGTACCTTGTAGACTAGGGTGTGGATTTTTCTGCTCTCTCTCTCTCTCTCTCTCTCTCTCTCTCTCTCTCTCTCTCTCTCTCTCTCTCTCTCTCTCTCTCTCTCTCTCTCTCTCTCTCTCTCTCTCTCTCTCTCTCCTCTCTCTCTCTCTCTCTCTCTCTCTCCTCTCTCTCTCTCTCTCTCTCTCTCTCTCTCTGTCTCTCTCTGTGTCTCTCTCTCTCTGTCTCTGTCTCTCTGTCTCTCTATCTCTCTGTCTCTCTGTCTGTCTCTGTCTCTCTCTCTCTGTATGTATGTGTGTGTGTGCGCGCGCGCACGTGCGTGTGTGTGTGTGTGTGTGTGTGTGTGTGTGTGTGTGTGTGTGTGTGTGTGTGTGTGTGTGTGTGTTTATGTTTATGAGTGTGTATTTGTGTGTACATTATCAATATGTACTATATGACAACCCAGACAAATCCAGATCCAAAGCCAAAGACAAATTTAAGCTAACATAGACACACACAGACACACACACAGACACACAGACACACAGACACAGACTCACAGACACAGACACACAGACACACACACAGACACACAGGCACAGACACACAGACACACAGACACAGACACAGACACACACACACACACAACAACACACAACACACACACACACACACACACACACACACACACACACACACACACACACACACACACTGTCAATTATTTTATAATTTTCTCTTTCGTGTGAAAGAAAATGTAGGGGGGGGGGGGGGGGGAGGAAGGAAACTAATAAGAGTCGTGATAAAGTCTGGAAGAGAGTGTGTGTGTTAGGGAGGGAGGAAAAGGTGTGAGGGTTGTTGTTTATCTCTCCATTTTTTATTTTAGAGATGTTTCAGAAAAAAGGACCCGTCTGGGCAGTTCAGCAATGACGTCAATGAATTAAATGATGGAAGCTGAGCAAGTTTTGAAGTCACCAGCTCCTAGAGGCCGCCGAGAAAAAGATAACAAGGCGGGGGGGGGTGGGGGGGGGGGGGGGGGGGGGGAGGGGTAGGAGGAGTGAGGGGGGGGGGGTGGGGGTGGTGGTAGAGAAAGGGTGAAGAAGGCATCAAAGTTGAGAAAAGGGTCATTTTTGGAAGAATATGGAAAGACTTAGGGAGTGAGAACTAGTTCTGAACTTTCTGTTTTTTTAATAACTTAATTTTATTTCTTTATTGACTTCTAGTATACCTTCTCTGTCCGTACAGACTGTTGGATTTCTGTTATGAAGCCTGTGTGTCTACACAAACACTGAAAGTTGGTTTCACGTTTTATTCCCATGGGATGAAATGATTATTTATTTAAACATTGTCTGCTGTGTCACACATTACATTTATAACTTGGTTACTTTTTTTGGGGTTAATCAGACCTCAAAGTTTGACATGATGACATGTTTTAATCGTGAAAACCTTGGCTTCTTTTCCTCCTCTCCTCATTCATATGCCCCCCCCCCCCCTTCTATCTTTTCAGCCCTACGCGTCTCTACCTTGTGTTTGTTCTGTGTGTTTGGGATTTTAAAACATCTTTGTGCGCAGTAAAAACTTCTGAACAAGAACGTTGAGAGATACCCATTTCAGTAAGTGAAGGCTGCATTCTAGCCGAGAATCCTTTAATGAAGACAGACTCCGGTGTTTGTGGTACCCCATATCTGCTGAAATGAATCTTCAGTACTTTCTTTTACATTGTATGGATTTAAAAATTAATCGACTGAAATTCAGAAAAAAACTCTACCCATCTGTAAAAAATAACGATCAAAGATTGACAAAAGTACAAATGTGTTCATCTTCAAGGCTCTTTTAAAGTAAGGTTCTTAAAAATAAAGCTATGAAAAGAGAGAGAAATAAAACCTCTTGAACTTTAGGCACTATCAAGTAAGTTCATTAAAAAGTAAGGCTACCAAGAGCGTGGCTATTAGCGCTCAGGCTTTGAAAAAGTGGCCATTAAAAAAAAGGCGCTTAAAATGCTACCATCTAGTAACATTCAAATACATCGAACATGAGACAGCTACATCCTCCCCTCCAGCACCTTCGGGTTAGCTTCTGTCTGTCTGTCTGTCTGTCTGTCTGTCTGTCTGTCTGTCTGTCTGTCTGTCTTTATGTCTGTCTATCTGTCTTTATGTCTGTCTGTCTGTCTGTCTGTCTGTCTCTGTATAAAGTATGTGCATGCTTACTCTGTTACCCTTGGAAAATAAAGATTATTCATTCATTCATTCATTCATTCATTCATTCATTCATTCATTTATTCTCTGTCTGTCTGTCTGTCTGTCTGTCTGTCTGTCTGTCTGTCTCTCTGTCTCTGTCTCTGTCTCTCTCTCTCTCTCTCTCTCTCTCTCTCTCTCTCTCTCTCTCTCTCTCTCTCTCTCTCTCTCTTCCCCACTTTATTTCAACACTATACCACTCTCTCTGTCTTATCTTCCCCCTGCCCCTTCTCTCCCTCTGTTACTCTCCAGCCCCATCACGCGCCAACAGGTTGATCACGTGATCACACACAGGTAAGCACGGACACTGAGATGTCAGGAAAAGGAGAAGGAAGGCATTGGAAATAAAGAAATCAGAGAGAGAGAGAGAGAGAGAGAGAGAGAGAGAGAGAGAGAGAGAGAGAGAGAGAGAGAGACAGACAGACAGACAGACAGACAGACAGACAGACAGACAGACAGACAGGCAGACAGACAGACAGACAGACAGTAGACAGACAGACAGAGAATCTTGAAGTTGGTACAGAGCAAAATCAGCCGTGGCTGGAAGAGGACCTCTCCACGAACAGATCGACCCCCCCCCCCATATACGCACACAAAGAGACACACTCAAACATACACATGCACACACGCACACACACACACATGCACGCACGCACGCACGCAAGCACGCATACACAGAGAAACAAAGATAAACAGAAACAAACTATAATCAGATGAGTGATTCAGGTAAGAGAAATGGTTACATAAGCTAGCGAAAAGGCAAACATGCCAATACACAATGAAATAAAACAATAAATGAAGAAATACACGTCACAAGTGAGGAAACAAATAAATGAATGAATAAACAAACAATTATGTAAACAGATAAACAAACAAATAGAGCAAAGAGAGCAATCTGAAAATCACAATTTCATTCGTTGTCAATCCACTTGTTCTTATGACTTGCTTAGATCAGCCAAGCGCAATATTCCTGTGACAATAAACACAAAGAACCCAAAGCAAATCAACGTCATCAGGAAATAAGATTTAACGTCACAAATATAGAACGCACATAAAGAAGGAGGTAGGGGTGGGGACGGGAGGGAGGGTTGTGCAAAAAACCCAAGAGGAGCTGAATAATTCTTCAACAATAGCAGAAAACAATTCGTAAACATGGCTGCTGGTATGCATTACCCCATGCCTTGGCACGCTGGAATGCGTGCGTGCATACCCAGGCGCGCGCGCGCACACACACACGCACACACACACACGCACACATGCGCACACACACACACACACACACACACACACACACGCACACATGCGCACACACACACACACACACACACACTCACTCACTCACACACACACACACACACAGAACAGGTGATGAAAGAAAATGAAAAAAACTCAGTAGCAGAGAGAATCCAGTAGGTGAAAGCCACATCTCTGCATCCAGTAACAAGCAGTTGTAACTCCAGTTCTTCATCCATATCCCCATTTTTTTTTTTACAGGCAACGTTTTCCTCTTCCATAGAAGTCTGCCGTCAGCATTCTGATGATTCTGACATTTGAGCTGTTTTTGTGGTCCCATGGGTATGGCTGAATGAAAGATCAGGTGACAATGTCAGCTTACAAGAGACAGAAGAGGCAGACACTGGGGGCAGGGGGCAGAGGGCCCGGCTTTGGGGCTGCTCTCTCATACCTCACCACTCCGCAGACCGTAGCAGACTTTTCTTTTTTTTTTTTTTTTTTTTTTTTTTTTGCTGCTTCATCTTCTGTGACGCTCCCGTACTGCTGTTCCCACGCCGCTCATTTCAATCTCCCCGCCACAGCCATACCCAGATTCGTTGTATCTCACCCCCCGGGTCGGGAGTCCACAGGGAGCCCATCAATATTAGGCCGCCGCGGGGCCACCAGCCAGAGGGGCCCTGCACTTCTGCTGGGTCACTTTGGTGGTGTTCAGTGGTGCCTGTTCTGAGCTAACATACGCAGGACACCACCTACTAAGCCCCCTACTAACGACAGTATTAGCTCAGTCGCGGAGCCAGACTGAGTGAGTCACCCACCCAAGGTGGCGACCACCACAACGTCCCTCCAACGACCGCCTCCCCACGAACCCCCAACCCCAAAGGCTTTGACACAAATTCACCACAGGCACAGAAGCGTATGGGGAAACCGAATCTGAGGTCACCATGAGACCAGAGCAACGGAGGCCACCGAATCAGAGGCAATTTTTATTATTGCATGATGATCAATGATGATGAGGATGATGTAATGATGCTGCTGTGGAGGTGCATCCGCTTTGAGACTACTTGACAGGGTTGTTCTCTACGCTTACTGTCATAATATATCCCGGCGTCAACCAGGCCCGAGAGATACAGACACCTGCAGTGTTGGTCAGGTAATTTGAGCAACACTCTCAAATTCGCATCCGTAAAGTGGATGAAGCTCGACTGTGTGGTCCCAGTCTCCCCACCGAGCCCACAGCACACTCACTCTGGGTAGGAGCCGGCCGGAGCCCGAAAAAATCCCTATGACTTATGGGATTCGAACCCGCGACCTTCCAGTCCGGAATCCACGGCGCTAACCACTGCGCCATG
>CM060317.1:1250250-1255250 GCA_030674155.1 Stramonita haemastoma
ACGAGTGCTTATTCCATTATCCTCGAAATAAAAGAATAAAATAAATAAATAAATAATAAATAATAAATACATACAAAATGAATTAATTTTCTTCTTCTTCTTCTTCTTGTCACTCTTTCTTGGTTTTACAGCCATCTTACATTTTGCAAGTGGGTGTGCGCAAGCAAGATAAACAGTATACTGTAATTATTAACTACAGCTCATCTGAGTGCTCTTTCTGATATGACATTTCACTTCTGTGTAAAGATAAACAGTGCAGACCATTAATGATAGCTGGTTTGCATTCTCTAATGCCACATTTCACTTCCATGTGAAGCTTCTTGCTGCAGGGTGTGTGCTAAGGTGTGGATGTACACACGTTATTGCATTCTGATTCATGCTGATGTCTCCCTGCCTTCAGCAACTTTAGCAGGTCTGAGTGCTGCTCTCTGTCTGCAGTTAAGAATCGCCCCAGGACTCCTGGTTATTTTGAGAGAGAGAGAGAGAGAGAGAGAGAGAGAGAGAGAGAGAGAGAGAGAGAGAGAGAGAGAGAGAGAGAGAGAGAGAGAGAGAGAGAGAGAGAGAGAGAGAGAGGGGCAATGTCTCATAAAACACCACTTTAAACGACTTTCCCCAGTGGAAGTTATCGATTTATCCCCCCCCCCTCCCCGCCCCTTCCCTGCCCTCTGTCCTCTCTACCTCACCCTCCCTCACTAAGTGTGCCTGTACCTCTCTCTGTGAGAGTTTTTCTCTTCCTCTCTGTCTGTATTTCTCAGTCTCTCTGTTTCTTTCTTTTTGTCTGTCTTTATCTCTGTCTGTCTGGCTGCCAGTCTGTTTGTATCCTTTTCTTTCTTTGTTTTTAAAAAATATATAAATATATTATTATTCACATGTACATGTGTGTGCCTATAGAATAGAATAGAATAGAATAGAATAGAATAGAATATTATGTGATATCTGAGCACATTACCCCTCTCTTGAAATCTCTCCACTGGCTGCCCGTACCACAGAGAGTAAACTACAAGATCAGTACCCTCTGTTACAAATGTCTCCACAAACCTGCACCCTCCTACCTCTGTGAATGTCTTCACTTGTACACACCTTTTCGCTCCCTCCGCTCGGCCGCAGAGACTTTGTCCTTAAGAATACCCAGATTCAACCTATCTACCGTTGGCCGCCGCTCTTTCTCTGTTTCTGGTCCATCGATCTGGAACGACCTTCCTCTCTCCCTCCGGCAAAAGCCTACTTATGACACTTTTAAATCCAACCTCAAGACACACTTATTTCAAACCTAAGATTTTCTCCTTCTGTTTCCATCTCTTACCTGTCCCTGCCTTCAACATCTACCTGCCAGTGTATAACCTTCATAAGTGTGTGTGTGTGCGCGCGTGCGTGCGTGCGTGTGTGTGTGTGTGTGCGCGTGCGTGCGTGTGTGTATGCATTTGAATTTGCTGAAACTGTAAATTGTTATTGATTGCTTGTGTGTTGTATAGGTCGAATGCAAGCGCTTTGATTTGTTTTTACAAGATATAGCGCTATCCAAATTCCATGTATTCTTCTTCTTCTTCTTCTTCTTCTTCTTCTTCTTCTTCTTCTTCTTCTTCTTCTTCTTCTTCTTCTTCTTCTTCTTCTTTTCTGGTATGGTATGATATGATATGATATGGTATGATATGATATGATATGATATGATATGATATGATATGATATGATATGATATGATATAATATAATATATATATATATTTAGTCATGCGTGCATACATGTATGTATGTATGTATGATTATTCATTTATTTTTTCATTTATTATTTTATATCTAGGATAATGGAATAAGCACTCTTGTGCTTTTATACATCCAGTCCTCGTGTGTATGCAGTTTTGTAAATATTGTCATCTGTTCTCACCAGCACGCAATGGCATACTAGTACGAAAAGCGGAACAGGATTTAACGTGTACACAAGATGTTTTGCGTATGTTCACACACGGGGCCTCGGTTTATAGTCTCATCCGAAGGACTTTCGGGGAGAATGGAATCAGCACTGATGTTAACTCCAGGTGAAAAATCCACTCGGACGGGAATCGAACCCGGGTCGTCAATTTGCGAGCGCAATGTTCTGACTACTGGGCTATCCCGTCCCCCTGTATGTATGTATGTATGTATGTATGTATGTATGTATGTATGTATGTATGTATGTATGTATGTATGTATGTATGTATGTATGTATGTATGTATGTATGTATGTATGTATGTATGTATGTATGTATGTATGTATGTATGTATGAATGCATCTCTGTATGTGTAAACACATCTATGTATGAATATATGTACACATCCATATATTATTATATGTATCTGTTTACACTCATGTTGGTCTGCACGCTTGAAAGCCTGGTTGCATTCTTTGCATGTGCTCAGTATATCAATACTGTACCCCCTTCAAATAAAAAAGACCAACCAACCATCCAGCCAGCCAACCAATATCAAGCTCAACAACAAAAAACAACTCTATAACTGCCGCCGATAATTCCACAGCACGGAAGGCGATGACCTCCCCTTGGATGGATTCAAACCGCAGATCCCTCACTTCCCGGAGCCCAGGGCCCTGAAGCCATGTGTAGCCTGACTTCCCGGGGCCTGAAGCCATGTGTGACCTGACTTCCCGGGGCCCTGAAGCCATGTGTGACCTGACTTCCCGGGGCCCTGAAGCCATGTGTGACCTGACTTCCCGGGGCCCTGAAGCCATGTGTAGCCTGACTTCCCGGGGCCCTGAAGCCATGTGTAGCCTGACTTCCCGGGCCCTGAAGCCATGTGTAGCCTGACTTCTCGGGGCCCTGAAGCCATGTGTAGCCTGACTTCCCGGGCCCTGAAGCCATGTGTAGCCTGACTTCCCGGGCCCTGAAGCCATGTGTAGCCTGACTTCTCGGGGCCCTGAAGCCATGTGTAGCCTGACTTCCCGGGCCCTGAAGCCATGTGTAGCCTGACTTCCCGGGCCCTGAAGCCATGTGTAGCCTGACTTCCCGGGCCCTGAAGCCATGTGTAGCCTGACTTCTCGGGGCCCTGAAGCCATGTGTAGCCTGACTTCCCGGGCCCTGAAGCCATGTGTAGCCTGACTTCCCGGGGCCCTGAAGCCATGTGTGACCTTCACTAAGGCTGCAGGGTCACAGGCTGGTCAGTGAAACAACAGGACAATGCAGTATGAAGGGTCCGCAGGCCTCCTCATAAATTCTATGTGTGTGTGTGTGTGTGTGTGTGTGTGTGTGTGTGTGTGTGTGTGTGTGTGTGTGTGTGTGTGTGTTGTGTGTGTGTGTGTGTGTGTGTGTGTGCAGTTAACGGTCTCATCCATCCTCTGTGTGTGTGTGTGTGTGTGTGTGTGTGTGTGTGTGTGTGTGTGTGTGTGTGTGTGTGTGTGTGTGAAGGGGGAAGAAAAAGGTGCGCGTGTGTGTGTGCATGCGTGCGCGCACACGTGTGTGTGTATATATGTGTAGCATATATCGATTCATACATACATTATGTGCGCATGTGCACATAAACACATACGCACGCATGCACCCCCCTCCTGCACACACAGTTTCTCTCTTTCTCATACTCTCTTTCTCTCTCCTTCTCTCTCTCTCCCGCACGCACACACACACACACACACACACACACACACACACACACACACACACACACACACACACACACACACACACACACACACACACACACACACACGTGTGCGCGCATACAGAGAGAGAGAAAGAAAGAGAGAGAGAGAGAGAGAGAGAGAGAGAGAGAGAGAGAGAGAGAGAGAGAGAGAGAGAGAGAGAGAGAGAGAGAGAGAGAGAGAGAGAGAGAGAGAGAGAGAGAGAGAGGCAAGGCAAGACAAAGTCAAGGCAAATTCTTTTATTCGAGGATAATGAATAAGCACTAGTGTGCTTTTTTACATCCAGTCCCCGCCCTTATCAGGGATACATCAAGATAAAAAAAACCCTCTAACTAAACAACAACAATAATAATGTTCCAAACTACCAAGAGCAAGAAACCATACCAAGTAGCAAGCAACAGACAAGAAATAAGAAAGGAATACATTAATAAGGTATTTTTTTAATGAAAAGACAAGCATTCAGACACGAAAATAAGTAAGAATCAAATGATGATTTTGATTTGAAAAAAGCGCAATAAAGAGCAAACATGAGAAAATAATGAGGTAAAGGGCTGAAAACATCAATCCACCACCATCTATAACAAAATACGTCATTCAAATCATAACATTTTGATAAAAGGGGAGGGAGAGAGAGAGAGAGAGAGAGAGAGAGAGAGAGAGAGAGAGAGAGAGAGAGAGAGAGAGAGAGAGAGAGATCTTTATTTTCCAAGGGTTACAGATAAGCATTCACATAAATTATTTTCATCCGGCCCTTGCCCTGATTAGGGACTATCAACAAATCAAGAAGGAACGCCTTTGCAAAAAGCACAACTATAAAACAACAAGAGGTAAGTAAACGAACAGGTCACTGCAGGTACACGTTCTCTACTTCTGTTGAAAAAGAAAGAAAGAAAGACAAGAAACGCACACATTTCCTGAGAAAAATAAAACTAAATTGTATACAGCCTGAAGGCGCCTCTGGCTTAATGCTCATCTATATAACCTGCTGTCTCTGGGAGAGATTTACATGCAGGGTGTGCGGGATATGTACTTACAAAGCCTCTTTCACTCCCTTTTCATTTGTATCGGGATGAGGATAGCAATAGTCTATTATACCGAACAGAGAACATCTTCAGTCAACATTTTTCTTCAAAAGCAAGTTAGGAAAAAATATTAAAAAATACAATCTACCTTTCGTTTATCTTATTTTGCGTATATATCCATTGGTCCATGTTGCGCTAATGCGCGACGCCTAGAATTTCCTCCCCTGACCATGAAAAAACACAGTTGCCTTCTTTAAAACTACTAAAATTCATAAAGGATTGTCGCCCCATGCCTTGAATGGCCTCCCTTAGCAAGAACGCTGTTGTCTTCTTTGTTCTTACTAAAATTCATAA
>CM060317.1:1257750-1260250 GCA_030674155.1 Stramonita haemastoma
TAAGGATGTGGGGACAGCTCCTGCCATTATCTTAAACATCAGTATGTCTTTGTTATATTTTAGTCTTTGTTGTAGGGGGAGAATATTTAACTGAGTATAATCCACTTCAAGTAAGGTTGTTTTTATCAGAAGGATAAGTTTGAGAGCACGTTTATACAGACTTAATAACGGTTTCATAGTGTTTGCACTGGCAGAATCCCAGAGGGTTGAGGCATAGTCTATTGAGAGAGAGAGAGAGAGAGAGAGAGAGAGAGAGAGAGAAGAGAGAGAGAGAGAGAGAGAGAGAGAGAGAGAGAGAGAGAGAGAGAGAGAGAGAGAGAGAGACGGACAGACAGACAGACAGACGGACAGACAGGCAGACAGACAGACAGGCAGACGGACAGACAGGCAGACGGACAGACAGACAGACGGACAGACAGGCAGACGGACAGACAGACAGACAGACAGGCAGACAGACAGACAGGCAGACAGGCAGACAGGAAAAGACAAGGGATCAGAGAATCAGGAAATCCACTTAGCAGACGATCGAAGAGAAGGTAACCCAGAATGCAGGTCAAGGTTACACCGCGGCCACAGCAGCAAGCGTCACTGCCCGTACAGTGCCAGCTTGCGGGAATTCCTGGCTGTGCACACATTGATGGCTGTGCATGCGCAGGTGCATAGGAGTGAACTATGCATGTCATGGTGATGTGTTTTTATTCGAAAAAGATGAGTAAGGAAGTATAATAAAAAAAAAGTGTAAAAGTACAAGCAGAATGATACTAACTTTTATGTTTAGTATTTGATCGCTGTAATGTTACATCATGTGTTTTCTTTTTAAAAAAAGATGTGTTTGTTAATTAATTAATTAGTTAATTAATTAATTAACTTATTCATTCATTCATTCATTCATTCATTCATTCATTCATTCATTCATTCATTCATTCATTCATTCATTCATTTATTCACTCTCACCGTTGGTGAACCTTGGAGCTCTAACCGAGGAAGACAACCAACTATTAGCAAATAGCAAACAAACATTGAAGAGAAGACTGTCAAGGTAGACGTCTGTGTTTGCTGTGGAGAAGCCGTTCTCTGTGTGTTGTGATTCAACATTCCTGGCTGGGCCCCCATCCCTGTTACACAGAAAGTCCACTTCTGATACTGTGACCACTGCTTGGTGTTGTCCTGTCCGTTCCTTTCCGCCTCACAAGGGCTGGTTCAGCCATTGATATCAGCTATTCCATATGTGTTCTTTTCTCTGCCCTCAGTATCTTATGAATATTGAAAGTGATCATCAAAATAGGATATGAGAGTGTGTCATTGTGGAGAAAGTGCTTCGCTTATTTTCTTGAGGCTGTGGTTTATCTCTATGCTAATGGATAACATAAGAGTACCCGGCATTAATCACACATGTGTACTTTTGTCAGTAGGTGAGGACAACGAGTCACCTCCCTTGTTTATTCTGAAGAGAAAATCAACATGTTCACACACCACATTCCACTGTGGGGATGTCGGGGTATTGTCAGTTTAGATAGCATCCCCACCTCATGGAATTTCTGTGCTAAGAATTCCCTGTTTAAAAAATCTCTCTTTTTATTTGTCTTGTTTTCTCTCTTCCCGTTACCTTTTTTTTCTTCTATTTTCTGCCTTCTTGTTCCATTCTCTGGTGTTTTTTTCCAAACAGACTTAGAAGATAACTATTTATTCTCTCCCCGGCCGAAATGGGATGTGCTGGGACTCAGTTGTGAGGCGCTAACATGACAGACAGCACTAGCTGCTGTCTGAGCGTAGGGCAAAGAAGACAACACCACATGCATTGGTGTGTAGAAAGGCTTCCTGCATCCAACTACATCAACATAAGTTTACTTGATAGCAGTGAAACTGACAATGATGAATCCCTTGTCAGATAATTCGTTTTTATTGATAGAAAGTATAATTATAGTGTTTACGGAAATCTACCGTAAGTTTTAAGTAGATTGAATGACTACTAATGTCACTGCTGTGTGTGGTATGTACTGATCGAGACCAGAATAAAATAGGGAAGGAATGGGGAATCAATATGGATTCTTTTCCCTTGAGACTTTGTCGCCTCTGGGAGGAGAGTTCTGTTAGAAGAGGACCGAATGCATTGGAGTTATCGTAGCGGAGACATGTAAGCCATAAATCATGTAAGCTTGAATCCCACTTTTTAACCCTTGGAAGAACAAAACGTGGTAACAATATAAGTGTATGAGCTCCTGCTATTGCCTTGATGTTGTTGCTTTTGGTATCATCGTCATCAGACAAATCCTTATCATCTATCTTCTTTTGCTTCCTATCATCAGTGTAAACAGCGTGTGCATATCGCGGGTGGTCACTGCCTTATAGGAGAACACACAAACGACCCATTAAGATGAGATAAAGCCCAAACCTAGCTTCTTAAAATGCTAGAATCCGCTGATGCTTGGCAACCTTGTTGAGTACAGTGAACAGATTCTTTTGTAATTAATCATCATTGCCAAAATATGGATCATGTCTT
>CM060317.1:1275250-1287750 GCA_030674155.1 Stramonita haemastoma
TCAGCCCAGACTCCAGCGAGCTAACCTTTGTGCCATGGAAGCTGATTTATACAGGGTTCTTATTCCGTCACCTACTAGATGTTGAGCGTTGGTCTGAGTGCCAGTCTTTTAATGAGACAACAGGGAAAGTCTCATATGAATAACAAATGCATGTATGTGAACCCACAGATATATATATTTTACGGGAAAGATCTCATGTAAAATACATGTTTAGTCCATGAAAGTGAGCCCACTGCTACAGATAATAATAATACTGCTCCTGGCAAAACTTCTGGAAGAATATCTTCCCCCTCCTGGTCAGCAAGTAGAACAGTAACAAAGTATGGCTGACACTGTAACATGGCAGTGTGGACTCACTAACAAACTTTGGAAATTTCATACTGTTCTGACAATAAAATACAAGCATAATATAAGCTTACAATGTAATGCAACGCAACACAAGACGATTCTTTGCAATGTGAGCCTACAGAATATTGAATAAAATAGAACAAAGTAGAACAGAATAAAACGGAATAGAATACAATAAGTTGGGCTAGAATAAAAAAAATAAAGACAGAGTATAATAAAAAGAAATGCATAGCAGGCAACGAAAGCACAAAGATCCACAGCGCACTAAGAATACAGTACAACACACACAGTCCGCCATATCGTGACCGACAGTGGCCGTAATGGATTCCCGATAGTCTGCCAGCGTCCTCTCTGATGTCCAAGCCCTTTGTCCCAGATCGGATTGCGGACAGTCCAGTTCATCTTTGATGTCCAGTGTCCGGCTTTACCGGCAAGGTTTTGTCCAGGAGTGGATGTCCCCGCCGGTCATTTCGCTGCTTGGTGGCTGCAAGGCGTGTCATCTCAGCTCATTTCACCGTTGGTCTCTGTGTCGTCTGCGGTTCAGGATGGAGGAAGGTGGAGGTGGGGATGGAAAACACTGGGTACCGCCTTTGTCCTTGACTTTTTTTACAGGTCTTAATTAAATCACTGTATGCTATCATCGTTTCTATGGGGTTGTAGATATATAAGAATCGTGTTATAAATGCATACGTGCTTCTATCTGTTTCCTTCCCTAACTTTGTGTGTGTGTGTGTGTTCGATTCATTTTACGTCTTTTCACAAAATGTGATATTAGACATTTAAAAAAAAAAGAAAAAAAAAGTGTAGGTGTGTGAGTGTGTGTGTATGTAGGGAGGGGGGCGGGGGTAGGAGGAGGAGTTTTGGAAGTGGGGAAGTGGGTTAGTTCACTTAATCTACACAGAACAGTTAAGAAAAAAAGTAAAATAAAATAACAACAAATGTACATAATTCTGCAATACAGAATAGTAAAAAATCCAAATTCTAAACAAGATCTAACGCATGAACAATAAAACTATTTACAACTATAACCAACAAGAGAAAAATCTAATCAACAGACGGAAATGACTTTTAAGTCCATAATAATCATAATAAAGAACCAATAGGACAGTGCAGTAATGATTTGAAAAATGTATACCTCAGTAATGGATCACTGAATATCTCTGATGAGGATGATGAGGTAAGAACAGGTATATAACTTTTCAGCATGCGGCACATCAATATATGATCAACAGTTATACTATGTCCACATATGCAAGATACATGTCCAACATATTTTGTTTCAAAACAGTTCATTTCCCATCTGCAAGCCAGAGAAACAATTTCTCGTATACAATAAAAATCTGTTTCATATATTTTAACAAAAGACTGAAATTTTACCATCCCTTCATATACACCTAGACAACCAAGTTTCTTTTTTTCATATTGGAATAACTTTTGTTGTGCTTTTTCCACGATCTGATAACATTCTTGTAGTGACAGATGAAGTGTCAAATTTTCCACATCTATCAATTGTTTTGCCCCATTTTTTGCTAAAATATCAACTTTTTCATTGTAATATATACCAGAGTGAGATGGAATCCAACAAAAAGTTATATCTGAACCTTTTAAGGTGAGGAGATGAATTAAATGACAAATCTCAATAACAAGTTCTGATCTAACTCTTGTTTGCATAGAGCTGATGGCTTGAATTACTGATTTTGAATCAACACAAAAAAGAATGCGGAAAACAGCTCTAGGGAAATCGATTAAGAAATTGAGTGCCATTAATATTGCTATGAGTTCTGTTGTAAAAATTGAAATATTCTCCCCAAGATGAAATGATTTTTCCGATTTCAGCTCTGGTATAATGTATGCAGCACCGGCATTATTGTTTAAGACTGAGCCATCTGTGAAAACTTTTAAATGGTTAGAATAATATTCTTCCAAATGAATTTTTGCTTGTGAAGACACTAGATTTATATTACAATTCTTTATTAAGTCAATATAATTTATATCAAACTGAGCTCTTTTGAGTTCCCAAGTTGGAGTGGGGGATACTTCATCTCTTTTAGCAATATTTGTATTAGAATTGTATCCGGCATTTAAAAATGTTTGAGATGTATATGTACCTAATGTGGTATTAGAGGATATCAATCTTGCTCTCTTCGGAAAATCTCTATCAGATTTAAGATTTATTGCCGATTGCAAATTATCTTTAACAGTTTGACTTCTTAGGACAAATTTACAACAAGCAGTCCTTCGTTGATTTTCTAGTGGTAGAATTCCAGATGCACTATATGTTTTTATGCAGGAGGCATGGACTGGGAGACCTAGAGCCAGTTTGTATGCTCTACAGTCTATACTTTGAATTTTTTTTAACAGATATTTTGGAGCATTGAAAAATACTTCTTGGGCATACGTCAATTTTGAACGAATTAAAGACGTTGAAAGATGCAGTAAGGTAAGAATATCCTGACCCCATGACTGTTTGCTAATAACTTTCAGAATATTTAAAGTTTTCCTTGCTTTATTCAGAATGTACTCAATGTGATGGTTCCATGTCAATTTTGTTGTAAGAAATACTCCAAGAAATTTGACTGTTTGCTTGTATTATAAAATTCCATTACCTATTCGAAAGCTAGGCAATTGTGTTGGATTTGATCCATTATTAAAAAGAACCATGTGTGTTTTTTCAGTCGATAGAAGTAACCCATTTTCATTCATATAGTTTGCTATCATATTAAGTTCATTTTGATACAACTTTTTAATGTAGTTCAATGATCTTGCAGGAGTATTCTTTTTCATTGTTACATTCATCCACATACAAATATCATCAGCGTATTGAGCTAATTCTACATGCTTAGATAATGTGTCTGGTAAGTCATGCATTAAGATGTTGAATAATAAAGGAGCAATAACTGACCCCTGTGGAATGCCCATTTGAAGAGACTTTGTAGATGAATATGTAGTCCCTATTCTAGTCCTGATTTTTCTGTTTCCCAGAAAATCTTTAAAAAAGTTATACATGTGCCCTGATAATCCAATAGTTTTAAGTTTATACAATAATCGAGAATGCCATACTTGATCGTAGGCTTTGGTAACATCAAAAAATGTTGCCAAAAGACATTTTCGCCTGGCAAACTGATACTTAATTTGAGTGGTCAATTTTACAAGATGGTCGACTGATGACCTTCCTTTCCTGAAACCGGCTTGATTAACAGGAATAATGTTATTCTTTTCACAATAATAAATAAGTCTGTTCAAGACAATTTTTTCTAGCAGTTTACAAACATGAGATGTAAGTGCTATAGGCCTGTAACTATTTATACTGGTGTTTGGCTTACCGTTTTTGAGAATTGGGACAATAATTGACTGTTTCCAGACTTCTGGTAAAATGCCACTCTCCCAACACCTATTAAATATATTCAGGAGGCTGTTTACCCATTGGTCTGGCAAATGTTTAATCATTTCGTTTGAGATAGCGTCGAAGCCAACTGATGTATGTTTGGATGATAAAGATGATATGGCGTCCTTCATTTCTTGAAGAGTTAATGGAGCATTCAAAAAATGGTTATTATTTGAAACAGGGTCATTATAACTATCTGATTTTTCTGCCTGTTCTCTAAAGTCTCTCTGTCTTTGAGAAAGACCCTCCAGTCTACTTGTTTTAGAAAAGAAATCAGCAAATGCTTCAGCTTTTTCTTTTAATGGAGGAAATTTATTGTTTTGTAAACAAATGGGATAATCTGGAAGTTTTATTCCATCTCGCATAACCTTTAATTGTCTCCATATCTTTTTAGTATCGTTATGTTTTACAATATTTGATTTACAAAATGCTGTCCAGTAAGATTTTTTAGCTTGTTCTATAACTCTGTTGCACCCTATATTGGCAAACTTCATGGCCTTGTGATTAGCAACTGATTTTTCACGAATATATTGCTTGAACATTCTTTTTTTCTGATTAACTGCTTTGTCACACTCTTCAGTCCACCACACATTGCCTACATTATTGCAGTTTTTCCTACTATTTATGCTTACTTTAGGCATTGATTGAGAAGCTACTTTTAAGATAGAAGAAAAAAAGGAAGCATACAGCCTATCAATATCATTTTCACTTGAATCAGTTGTCTCTAGATTTTGAAGAGTGTTTGTGAACATGAACCAGTTTGCTCTTTTATAGTTGTATTTTGGGATAATATCTGGGTTTGCACTTTCTGCATAAAACTTTTCATTAAAAGTGATACATATAGGGATATGATCACTACCTAGAGTTTCATTACATGTTTTCCACGAACATATTAACCCAAGTTTAGGTGAGATCATTGTTAGATCTATGGCAGTTGGCCGGTGAGTTGGAATGTCTGGAATTCTAGTACATGATCCATCATTAAGTAATAGTAATGATGAATCAACGATATTTTCGACAAGCCTGTTACTGGTCACATTCGTACATCCATTTTCCCAAAAAGGTGAATGACTATTAAAATCACCACTAATTAGCCATTTTTCATGTTGGTTATTAAAATTTTTTAACCAATCAGTGTTATCATTTACAGGCCCTTTGGGTAAATACACTGATACACAATTCACTGTTAAAGATTCTGAAAACTTGATACTGGCAGCGCATGAGAAAATATCTTGTGCAGTTTTTGGCACAGGTGACTTTATTAAGCAATAGTATAAACCAATATGAATATATATTGCTGTATTAATTTTTGACTCTGTCTGATGTTGTTGTTCACAGACAGGTGGGTAATAAAACTGCTTCAGTCTTGGTAACTTAGTTCTTTTAACATTTAGAGACTGAAGAAGAAGAACTTGACAAGTATTTGAGGCTAAGTGCTGCTGCAAGTAATCAAGTTTTTTTCCTAATGATCTACAATTCCATTGCAGAATTGAGATCTGACTATCAAAACGCATTGCTATTTAGATTAATTTACCTTCTTACACACCTTATTTTTATATACCAGGAAAAGATGTGTGTGTGTGTGTGTGTGTGTGTGTGGTGTGTGTGTGTGTGTGTGTGTGTGTGTGTGTGTGTGTGTGTGCGCGTGCCTGCGTGTGTGTGTGTGTGTGTGTGTGTGTGTGTGGGGGGGGGGGGGGGGTGCAAAAAGACCTACCACGAATTAGATCTAGTGAAAACAGTGTTAATTTCTAGGCTTATTTGAAGAGTATGCCAGATAAAACAACTGAGGGGAAAAGGGGGTGTTGGGGGAAATGGCAGCAAATGGTCAAGAAAAAACGACAGCAAAAATAAATAAATAAATAAATAAAATAATAATAATAAATAAAATAAATAATAATATTAATAAAGAAAAAAAACAACAACAAAAAACCCCAAAATCAAAAAGCCCCCCCACAAAAAACCACAAGAAAAAAAAAATTGAGAAGTTACAGATTATTCAAATTACACTGACAAGTGACAGGAAAATAGTCAATATTCGTATCAAAAGGTGATGATGCTAAGTTATTGCAGAGGTACTGTATGCAACTCGTTCTTGTTTTTCTTTTTTGATTAAAACCAGTCATTTAGAACATTAAATCTACTTCCCCATGGTTTCACATAGCCTCTGGCGAAGTGTGGATGTTGTGGCAGATGGAATGACCCGGGTGGGCGTGGAAGGAATCGTCTGGTCTTCTTTGGCGTTTCCCAAAACAGCCCTCGAACGTGCCTGCCCAGGTTCCCCGCTAGCACACTGGCCCCTCTTGGCGTGGGATGTACACAGTCCCTCAGCATCCTGTGGCTGGTATCTAGATTAGCATGACTGACAAAAGACACGTTGTCAGTACCATAGAGATCTGACATAACAAGGGCATTAAAGACATCTCGTTTAATGTTCAGGTCTATATTCTTCACAGGTGCGACTTTGCTTATGATAATTTTTAGTTTGGGGTGTCTTGTCCTGATATCTTTGACACTTTTTGTGAACTGTTTACAACAGTCTTCTGTGTCCCTTTTCTTGAGATCATTGACCCCACAGTGGATCACAAGGGCCTCCACAGGCTTCTCTGAAGAAGAAACCACAGTTTCAAAGGTGGGGCCAATGTTCTCTGTGGAATAAACTTTTTGAGAGACAGCTTCAAAACCATATGAACACCCCAATCTTTCATCGTTTACTTTATTGACAACTAAGTCATGAAGTAAGACTACATATGGGAGATTTTGATGTTCTTTCTCTTTGGACTTTGAGTTGTTGACACCAGATCCTTTTTTTACGTCAGATGTTTTGACGTCAGTTGGTTGACATACCTCAAGTCTTTTTCTTTCATTTATTTTTTTTACTGGTTTGTCAACCACAGGTGTTGCAGCTGGCTTGGGTACTGTTCCCGCAACTGCCTGGGTTGACTTTGGCCTACTTACATCTGCGTAGGAAAGGCTAGATCTAACCTTATTTGCTGGGCCGGACCCACAGAACAAACTGTCTGTCTGAGTTCCGGTACTTGCCACAGTGTTAGATCTAGCTGATGCAAGATGTTTGGCAATTATATTTTTTTGCATGTCAACTGTGCGCTCGAGTGTTGAGAAGCGCCCACATAGTGTCGAAATAATCTCTTTTAGTTCTTGGATAGCACTCACCGCGTCTACAGATGGTGCTGGTGCTGGTGCTGGTTGACTGGTCGACGGGTCGTTTTCGTTGGCAGTTGCGGGAGCTGTGTGTGTGTGTGTGTTTGTGTGTGTGTGTGTGTTTGTGTGTGTGCCCGCGAGCGCGCGCGCGTGTGTGTGTGAGTGTTTGTGTGCGCACGTGAGTGTGTTTGTGTTTGTGTGTGTATGTGTTTGTGTGTGTTTGTGTGTGTGTGTGCGTGCGTGCGTAGGCGCACGTGCGTGTGTTCTCTTTGCGAATTATCATTGTGATGATAACAGCCCCAAATGCTATCCCTGAGAGAGAGAGAGAGAGAGAGAGAGAGAGAGGAGAGAGAGAGAGAGAGAGAGAGAGAGAGAGAGAGAGAGAGAGAGAGACAGACAGACAGACAGACAGACAGACAGACAGACAGACAGGCAGACAGACAGACGGATAGATCTAGAGCTCTTTATTGTCGGTCTCTGTTCTTTTGAAAAAAAATCACACTGCACTGATAAAAAAAAGTCCATACCAGACTCTCTTCTCGGGTATTACATCTGCTTTCCGTGTGTCGGATCCCAATTTCCCTGCAGTTACTGAAAGATTATCCGCAATCAGCTACTTAATCGGCAATCTACAGGTTAATTAAACCATGCTCATCCACCGAGAAATGGCACGTACACACCTGTCTACTATTTCGAGATGACCAATCAATGATCAGTTTTCCATCAGTAATTTGGTATTGGTCTCTGATGTCTGTACACTTGAGCCTGTCTGACTGTGTGATGAGTGCATGCTATGAAGTTCTGCACTTGTCTGTGCTTCACTGAGATGTGCATGCATCAAGCATTCTCTTCTGTCCTTGAGTTTCTCTAGCAGGCCTTGTTGACCTTTCTTCTTTCATCTCACAGATTCCCAGTGGGGAGGCGTCGTTCTGGCCTGCAGCCTGTATGACCTCAGTGCAGACACACTATAACAGAGAGAGCCTGGTATGAAATACTTGCTTGCTTATTCCAGCAGTCATCATTAGTAGAAACTTTTGAAGCCTAATCTTCATCCATCAGACTGAAGCTACTTTAAATAATGGTGGGCAAAATAAAGGATCTATATTCAAAAGCATCACCATCAGTGAACATCTGTGGTACATGGAAAAATCTGCATTTTTAAGAATAAAACTTCAAAAGTCTTTATTTCTGTCTTTGATTTTTTTTGAGATCTTGAGGACTTAAGTATGTATCAACATTCAAAAACACATCATGGTTTCTTTTGAGTAAGTTAAAAAAATGATTTCGAACAAGAACAAGAATATAAAAACTAAACTAATGTTGATACTACTGCTGCTGCTGCTACTACTACTACTACTACTACTACTACTACTACTACTACTACTACTACTACTACTACTACTACTACTGCTACTACTACTACTGCTACTACTACTACTACTACTACTACTACTACTACTACTACTACTATTACCCCCCCCCCCCCCCCCTCCAACATCACCCCCAAATCAGCCATTGACAAGTGTTTATTCTTCTTGCCTGAGTGGTGCCCAGCACCATAGAACAAAGCCTCCATATCTCCACCATACCCCCCCCCCCCCCCCCCCATCAAATAGAAGGTAAAATACCAGGGGTAGTGTTGGCAGCCAGCGACTATCAGTTAGTGCTTCCTCCTCATCTCCTGCTCTCTGAAGCCCCACACTGCAGTTTTGCTTTGATCCCTGCTGTATTGCTTGTTGATACCCTCCACTACAGTTCTGCTTTGATCCCTGCTGTATTGCTTGTTGATACCCTCCACTACAGTTTTGCTTTGATCCCTGCTGTATTACTTATTGATAGCCATGGCCACTGTGTCTGTGCCCCACAGCTAGCCGCTCCGAGCATTAGTAGCCTGCAGTTAGGGGGCTATGAATGAAATATATGGTTAATGCTGTTGAGGAAAAAGTAGTGGAGGTAGTGATATTGTTAATGTTGGTGGAAAAGAGCAAAGAAGAAAAGCCACCCAACATTATGGCTGGTACTGAAGTCATTCTTCGTGAGAGCGTTACTAAACAGAAAGGTTTATGTCATGCACAGGCACAGATACAGGCACAGATACAGGCACAGATACAGGCACAGATACAGGCACAGATACAGGCACAGATACAGGCACAGATACAGGCACGGATACACGCACAGATACACAGATACAGGCACAGATACAGGCTCAGATACAGACACAGATACAGACACAGATACAGGCACAGATACAGATACACAGATACAGGCACAGATACAGGCACAGATACAGGCACAGATACAGATACAGGCATAGGTACACAGATACAGATACACAGATACAGGCACAGATACAGGCACAGATACAGACACAGATACAGGCACAGATACAGATACACAGATACAGGCACAGATACAGGCACAGATACAGGCACAGATACAGATACAGGCATAGGTACACAGATACAGATACACAGATACAGGCACAGATACAGGCACAGATACAGGCACAGATACAGGCATAGATACAGACTCAGACACACCTATGTACGCATACATACATGGAGACACACTCACACACATGTACACACGCACGCATACACACATGCACGCGCGCGCACATACACACACGCAGGCACAAAGACACATGCACACACGCACGCACACAAGCACACACATGTATACACATACAGTTGTTTGTTTTTGTTTGCTTTTTCGTTTTTTACTTTGTTCTATTTTTTGTATAATATCACAAAGTATGGAGAGACCATAAACAAACATCATCATCAAAAACAGCAACAACACGCACAGAAAGACAGGCAGACAGACAGGTAGACAGACAAATACATAAACACACACACACACACATACACACACACACGCATGCCCACAAGCACGCACACACGCACGCACACATACACACCCACACATGTACATAGCTCGTAAATATTTCGTAGGCACAGACTATGCATACAAGTGTGTGGAATCTGCCTGATGTCTGATTTCTGATGCTTAAAGAAGAAAGACCACAGCAGTGTACACTGTGATGTGATGATGTCAGTCTGATGCGCTCTCTCTCTCTCTCTCTCTCTCTCTCTCTCTCTCTCTCTCTCTCTCTCTCTCTCTCTCTCTCTCTCTCTCTCTCTCTCTCTCTCTCTCTCTCTCTCTCTCTCTCTCTCTCTCTGTGGTGTGTGTGTGTGTGTGTGTGTGTGTGTGTGTGTGTGTGTGTGTGTGTGTGTGTGTGTGTGTGTGTGTGTGTGTAGTGAAAAGTTGCAGTTATAATAGGTTTCTTATTTTTTCTTTTATTTCCTTTTCGTTTGTTTGTTGTTTTCATTTTCTTACCTTCAGTTTTCATCCTCTCTGCAAGCCTTTCTCCTCACAGTCCCTTGGTTTTCATCCTCTCTGCAAGCCTTTCTCCTCACAGTCACTTGGTTTTCATCCCCTCTGCAAGCCTTTCCCCTCACAGTCACTTGGTTTTCAGCTCTCTTTGAACATTCAGGGACTAGCACAGCAGCAAGGTTGGGTACAACCCCTTGTATAATGGAAAGGAAAAGTATATTGAGATTTCTGAAGGATGGAAAGCTGGCCAAGTTTAATTTCAATTCTGACTGTAGTTTATCATAAGGGGGACGGGACAACCTTGTTGGTCAGAGCGTTGGGCATTGCGCTCGTCGTCTGTTGACCTGGGTTCGAATCCCGTTCAAGGGGAAATTTTCCCCTAGGCATCAGTCCCGGCTCCACTCTCCCCAGAATAGTCTCTAGGATCAGACGGTAAACCGAGGTCCAGTGTGCAAACACACACAGAACATCTTGCACACACCTTAAAACTTGTTTCACTTTTTGGAAGATTAGGCATTTTCTGCCGGTGGGAACAGATGACAAAATTCACAAAACTACGTACACACGGAGAGTGGATGTAAAAAAAAAGCACACGAGTGCTTATTCCATTATTCTTGAAATAAAAGTATAAATAATATTAATAATAAAATGATTTACTTCAAAGAAATTCTGTATTCATCATGCATCCATCTTGAGCTGGCTGCTTCTCCCCTCTGTCACACTTTCCTTTTTTTCTATGACTGTTTGTTTCTTTTCTTTCCCCTTTTCTGCTCTCCTTCTCTTTATTACTCTACAGGAAAATGGCAGCCAGCTTTCAGAAAGGTTCTAAAACACTGAAGTAGTGATGAAAGGGGAAGGCAGTTTAAGTCTTGACATGTATCCAATAAATGATTGATGGCAGCCATTTTGTGTCTTTTATGAAGGAATTTAGAGTTATCGACCATCCCTTTCCTTCCACTGTGTGTCGTATGCAGACAAGGGAGATAATTGCCGATAGCGCTTCCTGTAATCCTTGCAACTTTAATGTATTTTTCTGCTCTCATGCACATAGTCTAGCAAACAATGAAAAGCCTTTCTTCTACCAATATTTCGCGTGTTCTTTGTCCTTCTTTCTTAATACATGCGTGTGCATGGATTGACTAAACATGCTACAAAAACTGGTCCAGGGTTATCAAAAATAAGTTTGCTATTCTTGATGGATTAAAGATTATGAATAAGAATTTTCCTTGCTGTGTAGCCATTACTTTCAAAGGTCTACAAACACTGCTCTACGGTTCTGACCAATTGATTTGCTAATCTTGACAGACTGGAGATGACGAACAATGATTTCTCTTGCTGTCTACCCATCACCTGAAAGCAAGTGCTCAGTGAAAGAGAAAGGGGGACTAACAAAAGGGAACGCGAGTAAAATTAGGTCAGGCATTATACATGCACTGTAAAAATCTGATCGTGTTATATAAAATCAGTAAGCCCATTCAGATTAATCTGTGTTTACATCATATTATTATCAACATTACTACCATCAATGTTATCGTTGTTGTTATCAATTGTTTTTATTATTATTATTATTATTATTATTATTATTATTATTATTATTATTATTATTATTATTGTTGTTGTTGTTGTTGTTGTTATATTATTATATGATGTACTATACGATCTCATGATTTGCTATGACGTGCTATGCTTAGTCGTAATGGGATATACATTGCTCTGTCTTCTGTCTTTATCTGACATTTCTTCTCCTCTCCTTTCTTTTCCTCTATCAGACTATGCTATGTGACCATCTCTGCTCTGCTCTATTCTGCTGTACTGTACGGCATCCTCTTCTCTATCAGACCATGCTATGTGACCATCTCTGCTCTGCTCTATTCTACTGTTCTGTACGGCATCCTCTCCTCTATCAGACTATGTTATGTGACCATCTCATCTCTGTTCTATTCTACTGTACTGTACGGCATCCTCTCCTCTGTCCTTCTCTCCTCTGCTTTCCCTGACCGGACAGGAGACACAGGGCCTGGTCTTCTCTGCTTGTAGTTGGCAGGAGCTCTGTCCGCTGGCCTCAGCCGACAGGATTATTCCAGCTCCAGAGCAGCTCACTGTATTGTACAGGATGCGGTCTGGGTAGGTTTGTGCTTCCCTAACCTACCAAGAGGACGGGATAACTCAGTGGTCAGAGCACTCGCTTCCCCCCAGCCAAGGTTGAGCAGCATCGAGCGTGGTAAGCAAGTGGATGGGTGACCCCTTGCGCGCCTTGGCTTCACTACAGTCC
>CM060317.1:1292750-1295250 GCA_030674155.1 Stramonita haemastoma
ATTAGAAAATGAAAGATATAACATTTTTGTTGCACCTTATCCAGTAAAAATAAAAAAGGATAAACGGAATGCTGCACTTTCTAATTCACAAAAAGGTAAAGGTGTTCCATAGCCTATGTGGTCGTTGGGGAGAGAGTTATCAGAGACCTCAGCTTCTCCAGGGGCCAGCATGTTGAAGGCGGCGCCCATCTCCTCTCCCTCGCTGCTTTACCTTCCCTGTCCCTAAAGAGGGCGGGTACCTATTTACAATGAGTTCTCTGACCACTGAGCTATCCTGCCTGTTCTAATGGAAGTTTGTTAAATAAGATGTAAACGTAATATTAAAAAAATACTGCAATTCTTTTAAATCCAACACTTCACTCCTTCCTTTACCTCCACCTTCCCAAATTTACAGCGATTTTTTAAGTCAATGTTTTTTTTACAGCTGCAAATCCAGCAATTAAAATTTTCTTTAATAAAATACCGTTACATGCACAGATAACTTATGTTATTTCACCAGCGGCTTTTCTTTCTTTTTAACACCTTGACCCCAACACACACGCGCTAGCTCGAAACACACACACACGAACACACAGACACACGCGAAAACACACACACGCGAAAACACACACGCGTGAAAACACATGAAAACACACGAACACAATTACTCTTTACTAACGCCTATTTTCTGCAGTGTAGTATCACTGTGCTTTGCTCCAAGGATTATTCAATGATTCCTTATAACATCGGTGTCCCCCCATTTCTGTTTTAAATATATTTTTTAATGCACCTTCTCGCCAAATAGTTGGGCATTCTACAACCGGCATCCTCTACTATAAAAAAACAACTTTTCTAAAATGCAATTTCCCCCATCCCTATGTACAAAACACTTTACGCTCCCCCTGCCCCTCCCCCTTCCTCCTAGCCTTTTCGCTAAGATTCTAGCATCCCTCCTCCAACTGATCCTGAAAAAACGTACATGCATTGTGTCAACAAACTCTCTCCCTTGCCCCGAAAATGCCGGGAGGCTCAGTCTGAAGAGCTTCCCCACTTTCTGGAAATGCTCTGCAAGATATTTCCTCTTTTCTATCCTTCGCTTTCTTTCTGACTTTCCCTTCGGCTCTATCCTCTTTTGCTTATTTCCCACCGACTCAGTCTATTCTCGTGCTTTTTTCCCCTTCTAATATATCTGTTCTAATTTGAAAACTTCTTAATGTACTGCCCTGTAGTGGGAATGTGTCGGCTGAGGCCAGCAAGGCATAGACCTCCTGCAGAGGAGCAGCGTGGAAAAAAGACCAGCCACTTTGCATTCTAGCCAATACGAGCAAACGAAGAAAAGTGTCGTCAGCATATACTATATTATCTACCTGCCTTTTGTGTCCACATGGGGGGGTCATGGTTAGAGTTGAGGTTAGTGTAAAGGTTAGTGTTAAAGAATTAATAGCGGGTAAAGGTTGTCTGTCAGATGGTCAGTCTGAATGTTAGAAAAATGGACACAATAGGCACATAGACAAATAGTAAGTAGCTATAGACACAATGGTACGTAGCTCACCGTTTTATTATGGAGCTTTAAATTAGAATCCCTAGTCCCAGCAACAGCAGATTTTACTGTCAATTTTTGGTTTATTCCTTGGCTAGAGTTCCCAGGTTTATCGATGGTGAGATTCTGCCTTAGCGACTTGTCAAACTGATTTCAAACCCGAGACTTTTAGGAGTTGCATCCCTTAAAAAACCAACCCACGCGAGCCCAAAATAAACCATATAAGAAAAATTATATCAGCCAGATTGTTCTATCCCAACTGCTTTAAATATGCCTCCATACCCCCCTAAACACCCCTTCCTTTCCTTTCCGTGCCTCTCCTTCCAGCCTAATGTCTCCTCCACCCAACTACCCAATTTATACACAGACAGACAGACAGACAGACAGACAGACAGACACACACACACACACACACACACACACACACAAACGTGTGCGCGTGTTCGCGCCACCTGTGTGCATGTTGGGGTTTATCCGCTCCTACCGGCGCACTATGACCTACTTTTAAGAACAGCAGAACGGTTTTTAACGTGTGTGCAAGATGTTCTGCGCGAGTTCGCACACAGGATCGGTTTATAGTCTCACCTGAAGGACTCATTCAGATCTTTTCATTGTCGTCGAAATGGGAACAAAGTGCTAGGCTGGGAATCGAACCCAGAACCTCATGGTTAACTTGTTGGCAAGCAAACGTCTTAACCATCCCACGACCCTTCTTAGAACTTTTTAGTACACATTTCTACTCCAGTCAAAAGGAATGGCTATATCATTGCTTGTTTGCATTTTTTTCTTCCAATTTTCGAGGTCTGACACTTTGGCTGCCCAAGGGCTACATAGGTTATGGAACACATTGACCTATTTTCCAATAATGGTAAACAATTTGCTTCATGTCCAAAAAAAAGAGCATTGATAGTGATTATTAAGGGACAGATACGCTTAAAACACTGTTATTTCATTCGATTTCTTGGGAAAAAACCATTCACC
>CM060317.1:1300250-1320250 GCA_030674155.1 Stramonita haemastoma
ATTAAATTCATTCCTTTAGGCCCATAAAAACAGGCTGTGCTGAGGACGCCAGCCTTTGTGCTTGATTTATCATCCCCAAATTACACAAAAGTAAAGAATAGCTTTCAAAGTAGGTTAGCCCCCCCCCACCAAAAAAAAAGAGGTTTAAATTACCATATGGGTATATAAAGCTGTGGAGCCGAGGATGAAACAAACTCGAGGTCCCGTGTGCAAACACACGCACAACCTCTTGTGCTCACGTTAAAACCTGTTCCACCTTTCGTAATAGGCCATTGCGTGCAAGAGGGAACAGAATTTATAAACCAGCATTCACACGGGACTGGATGAGTAGCCCGCCTTTGCAATCCTTATCCCAGCACTCAAATCTGCATCAAGTGTTAAAAAATCAGCTAGATAGCAATACAAACTTCGAAAAATATTTTGTTTTGAAATCGAGTAGTTTACTCCCCCCTTCTTTTAAAAGTTGAGAAAAATCGAAGACATGAAAAGGAGACTGTCAATGTAAGAAAAAACCCATTCACTTATTCAATATCGGACCAACAGCAAAACTTGCCTAGTGAGGTACCACTCAGTTTACAATCCGACTTTGGATGATCCAAGAGTATATCAAGAGCCAGATTTTGTTTTAAAAAATAACACCTCTCAGCTTGTATCTACTGGTCTAATTATTTCTCTTAGTTACAATGAAGGTATGAACTTTTAATGACAGTGATAAAATTGACACTTACCGCTTCTTCAGTCTTCACCAAACGGTATGTCGAATGTCAAGTCTTCAGAGGTCTTTCTTTTTTCCCCTCCCCAGCAGTGGTCTGCACTGCAGCTAGGGGGCCGTGTGAAATGACACCTTGCAAACTGCCCTGCACCCCCCAGTCCATACACATGAACACTTTTCATGCGGAGAGCGAGTGTGCTTACAATTCAGTCCACAAGTTAAAAAAAATAAAGAAAAAAAGGAGAAAAGCAAAACAAAACAAAACAAAAAACCAAAAAAGAAAGAAAAAAAGCGGAGGGGGTGGGGGAGGGGGGAAGAAGCTGGCTTTGGCAGGAAATTTGCATGCTGCTTTTGGTGACGTTTATGATCCCTTCTATCTCTGCTTTTGTCTCTATGTCTCTCTATTTTTCTGTTTGTCTGTCTACCTGTTCATCTATCTATTTTTCTGTATGTCCGTCTGTCTGTTCGTTTATCAGTCTCCCCCCCCTCTCTCTCTCCTGGAGTTAACATCAGTGCTGACTCCACTCTCCCCAAAAGTCCCTCGGATGAGACTTTAAACCGAGGCCCCGTGTGCGAACGCACGCAGAACATCTTGCGCACACGTTAAATCCTGTTCCGCTTTTCGTAAGAGTAGGCCATCGTGTGCCGGTGGGAACAGATGACATTTACAAAACTACATACACACGGGAACTGGATGTAAAAAGGCACAAGAGTGCTTATTCCATTATCCTCGATATAAAAGAATAAATCAAATCTCTCTCTCTCTCTCTCTCTCTCTCTCTCTCTCTCTCTCTCTCTCTCTCTCTCTCTCTCTCTCTCTCTCTCTCTCTCTCTCTCTCTCTCTCTCTCTCTCTCACATAAAAGCACAATGTCAAATATTTGCCAATGACACACATGTATGTAGTTCTGATGTTCATCACACGTGTCATTTTAAGCAAAAAGCATTAAACAACTTATGGAGGGGACACGTTTAAACCAGATGTCTTTACATCCCTCCCCCCAAAAAACCACCAAAAAACCCCAAGAAAAAAACAACTGAATTAATAATTACCACTAGACAACATTAAAATACTAGTTACTAAAAAACTGTCAACTATCTGTATCTTAGTGAAGAAATTTGAGAAGGAAGCAGAACACTGCAAGACAGTTACTGTTTTTTTGTGTGCAGAAAACCATAGACAAGTATAACGAATTTTTCACCTGTCTACGTCATGGCACAGACTTTAATCTCTAGTGAATGACGTCATTATTTATGACGATTTTTGGTCCCCCTAAAAAGTCATCAGCACTGAGAATGGTAGACAGTTTTCTTGTGGGCTTGACCACAATATCGAGATATTTTAATAATCACGTAGGGTGAGGTCAACTGTTGCAACACCCCCTTCAGTCGGGGACTGGACAGATCACAGGGACACCTGTCTACATCCATGGGCAGATCACAGTGACACCTGTCTACATCCATGGGCAGATCACAGTGACACCTGTCTACATTCATGGGTTGCATTGTGTCAAAGTGGTTCCTGTGTGTGTCACACTGTGTCACATAACGTGGATGCTGGCTGGCCACGACAGGTGTTGTGGGTTTGAACACCAGCCCCCTGTACAGCCAGCCATCCTCTTGTTATCAGGGGCTGGAGGAGAGAACATGCAGAGAGGGAGGGCGCTTGGTCACCTGTGCCAATGCCGACATTTCACAGGTGGGGCTCACTGTCTTTCTTTGCACATGGACCTTACGTGATTCTCCACCCCAGCTCGGGCCCCCTTCTACGTGTTTCTGGTAAACACAATACAGGGGTTTCTTTCATTTCTGGTAAACACAATAGAGGGGTTTCTTTCATTTCTGGTCAACACAATAGAGGGGTTTCTTTCATTTCTGGTGAACACAATAGAGGGGTTTCTTTCATTTCTGGTCAACACAATAGAGGGGTTTCTTTCATTTCTGGTCAACACAATAGAGGGGTTTCTTTCATTTCATTGCAAATACTCTGCCGCCACTGCCCTGGGTCTCCTCTGTCTGGTCCATGTCTTTCCCACAGCCCGGAAGAAGCAGTTGCCATCCGCCAAGGTGTCATCAATGGTTGACCTGCTGGACACGGCTTGTTTCACGATCTCTTAGTCAGCTCGCCTACATGTGAATTTTGCTACCCATGCAGTCTCTCTCTCTCTCTCTCTCTCTCTCTCTCTCTCTCTCTCTCTCTCTCTCTCTCTCTCTCTCTCTCTCTCTCTCTCTCTCTCTCTCTCTCTCACCCCATGGGTTTCATCTTAAGCTGTAGTCTTCTACATTTGGAAACCAAATCGGGGGTGACGTAATCCAAGGTTTTCCCTTATCCGAGGTGACGCCAAGCGAGGAATTCTTAAAGGTACAAAGAAGGCTTTTGGCCAGGACCAACAACATAATTGTTTTAAAAAAAATAATAAAAGGTACAAAGAAGGCTTTTGGCCGAGACCAACAACCTGATTGATCTTAGAGCTGTGACCTTAAACCGTAGTGATGTTAAACGAGAAGTACTGTAATGAATTTATGGACAAAAACAAGCTGATGGATGGATGGACAGTATTGTGGTATGAACAGGGAAGTTTTTCTCCAGAGATGAAGCATTTGGTACAAAGAAAGGGGAAGAATGCAAAGAAAAAAGAAGATGCACAAGGAAAAAAGAAAAAGAATACGACGAAGAAAAATGCGAAGAACAATGCGACGAAGAAGAAGACGAATGCAAAGAAAAAGAATGCGAAGAAGAAGAATATAAAGAGGAAAAATGTGAAGAAAGAGATTGCAAAGAGGAAGAATGCGAGGAAGATGGCTGCGAAGAAGACAAATGAAAAGAAGAAGAAGAAGAAGAAGAAGAAGAAGAAGAAGAAGAAGAAGAAGAAGATTATGTTACTCTTCTGCTCCTTTCTGCATTCTCTTTTACACACACACACACACACACACACACACACACACACACACACACACACACACACACACACACACACACACACACACAACGGATAGCTTAGTGGTCAGAACATTACGCTGGCAATTTGACGACCCGGGTTCGATTCCCGTTGGAGGGGATTTTTTCCCTGAAGTTAACATCAGTGCTGACTCAACTTCCCCAAAAGTCCTCGGATGAGACTATAAACCGAGGCCCCCTGTGCGAACGCACGCTGAACATCTTGCGCATACGTTAAATCATGTTCCGCTTTTCGTAAGAGTAGGCGATCGTATGCCGGTGGGAATAGATGACAAGATTTACAAACTGCATACACACGGGGACTGGATGTAAAAATGCACATGAGTGCTTATTCCATTATCCTCGATATAAAAGAATAAATAGATAAATAAATAAAATAACACACACACACACACACACACACACACACACACACACACACACACACACACACACACACGGGTTGCTTTTACATTTGCCACTTTCTTCCTGGTTCATCTTCAGTGACGTTCCCGTCCTGCTGTTCCCATGCCTCTCATTTCCATCTCCCCGCCACAGCCATACTCAGATTCTTTGTCTTATCCTCAGGGTCTGGAGTCCACAGGGAGCGCATCAATATTACGCCGCCGTGGGGCCACCAGCCAGAGGGGCCCTGCACTTCTGCTGGGTCACTTTGGTGGTGTTCAGTGGTGCCTGTTCTGAGCTAACGTGCACAGGACACCACCTACTAAGCCCCCTACTAACGACAGTATTAGCTCAGTCGCGGAGCCAGACTGAGTGAGACGCCCACCCGAGGTGGTGACCACCACAGCGTCCCTCCAACGACCGTTCCCCCGCGAACCCCCAACCTCAAAGGCCTTGACACAAACTCACCACAGGCACAGAAGTGTATGGGCAAAATGAATCTGAGGTCACCATGAGACCAGAGCAACTGGGACCTCCGAATCAAAAGCATTTTATTTTATTTTTTATTTCATGATGATCAATGACAATGAGGATGACGTAATGATGCCGTGTGGAAGTGCATATTCTTTGAGCCTACTTCACAGGGCTGAACTCGACGCTTACAATCATAACAATCCCGGCGTCAACCGGGACCAAGATATGCAGACACCTCCAGTGTTGGTCAAGTAATTTGAAGAACACTCTCAAACTCTTATCCTTAAAGTGGATGAAGCTCGACTGTGTGGTCCCAGTGTCCCCACTGAGCCCACAGCACACTCACTCTGGGTAGTAGCCGGCTGGAGTCCGAAAAATCCCGATGACTCTCATGGGAATCGAACCCGTGACAGTCCAGTTCGAAATCCAAGGCGCTAAACACTGTGCCATGGTGGATAGTGCTTTTTTTTTGATGCAGAAAAGAAGGGAGGGTAACCCCCCCATATATATGTATAATGTAGTGTCGCACAACCGTATATATACATATATATGTCTATAAGCACAAGAGTGCTTATCCCATTATCCTCGATATAAAAGACTAAAATTAAAAAAAAAAAAAAAAATATCGTATGTACTCTGTTGTGTTGACATCATCCCCGGAGTCAGAATGCCGCTACCTTAATGGTGTGGAAACATGGTTGTGTACATAAAACATTCCATCATTGGTGAACCTGGAGCACTAGCCGAGGAACAAAAAAGTTCCAACTTTGCTATTTTTCTATTTTTTGTTGTTGTTGTCCTGTTTTCATCTAGATAAGTGCAGCTGGCTTTTGGAAAGTTTTCCAAGAACACTAAAGTAGTTGGGAAAGGTTGAAATACTTTTCATCATTTTGCTTTGCTCAGAACATTGCAGCTGGCTTGAAGAGATTCCAAGTGGCTGAAAAGTATTGTGAAAGGTTAAAGCAGTGTTAGCCTTGACATTTTCCCATAGGCAATTGGTCGCAGTCCTTTCTGTCCCCTGTAGAGACTTTGCATCAAAGTTTTGTGCTATTGATTGTTACTATTTTTTCTCTCTCGAAAAACAAAAATGGACGAAGACAGGGGAGGTAGTCACAGTGTGGCTTACTGTAATCCTTGCAACCTCAGCATAATGCTTTTTGCTGTTGCAAGTAGCTGACCAAAGACTGGAGAGTTGTCCATCTGTCAATGTGGATGTCTTTTTCCTTTCTTTCTTGTCAGAATTGTGGTAGCTTGTAAGATTTGTGTACAGGGTTTAAAAATATGTGAAGACTTTTGGTGGGTACTGCAAACTTAATTCATTAAAATTTGGCATGCGCCGTTCGTGCGGGCGCGTGTGCATGTGTGTGCGCGTGTGTGGGTGGGCACGTGTGTGGCTGCTTTTGGTTAAGCATTTGAAAAGCAATTAATGTCATTTTTTATGAAACGAAATTGTATTTTTTACTTTTTTGTTGCTTATTTTGTTTATTTAGAAACGTTTGCCTTTGTTGTTTGTAAATGAAAAATGAACATTAATAAAGTTTGAAAAACATTGGCACGCGCACACTGTATTCATGATCCCCCAAACCAGTTGCATTCTGGATAGTCATTTCCAAAACAGTTTACCCATGCAAATAAGAAAGGAACAGTTCAAATAGCAGTGTTTACAGTACAAACTTCACCAAAAGTAGGGGGAACAAAATGTTGATAAGCGGAGGAGTGAGAATCAAGATCCTATGATTTGGAAATGGTATTTCAAGGGAACAACGCCCTATCTGATGACTATCGACAATTCGGAAATGAAAGGTTTTGTGTCCACTGCCGAACTGGGCATAGCAAAAGATAAGCCAGTCAGCCAGTCACTCTGGTCATCTTCCATCCCCATGCTCTGAATTGCAAAACCAGTCTCTGTCATGTTATGTTGTGCTTTAGGAGAACAACATGTAGTTTTAGACCAACAGCCTCTCGTGCTCAATGTATTTTGGTGAATATTGCAGCAATTGTTTTTACAATGATGGAAATCTGTGAATAAAGAATGCTTCTATCGTAACGGTTGCATACGTAACATTTCATCATTGGCGACCGCGGAACTCTCGCAGAAGAACGAAAAGGAGATTTAGAAAGTTATAGCTAGCTAATAATTATAGATATTTAGAAAGTAATAACTAGCTAACTGTACTTGTTATCCTCCACTTCTAGAGAGAGAACTCTGAACTCTGAACGTGTTTAATAATATATACAATAATAATAATACATGGAATTTATATAGCGCTATATCTTGTAAAAATAAATCACAGCGCTTGCATTCGACCTATACAACACACAAGCAATCAATAACAATTTATAGTTTTAGCAAATTCGAATGTACACACCCATACACACATACACATACACATACACAGACACAGACACAGACACACACACACACACACACACACACACACACACACACACACACACACACACACACACATGCATGCATGCGCGCGCACTAATAAAAGTTATACACTCTGGCACACACAGCGTTCCTATTTTCATCTCAGCTTATACGGCTTGACGTGCTTCTCCCACTCCAGCGGGAAGCCAATGAGCGAAGACACCAGACCACAGAATGCTCCCAGCCCGGGGTTGGCAAAGTTCAGAGCACTCAGGGGAATAAAGAGGTCACAGAGGTCGCGCAGAAGGTCAGCCGCATGCTGTGCATCTCCAGCTGCAACCGCTGGGCCTGGTCTGACCCTCCCGCCACATCCATGTGGAGCAAGATGGCGTCCAGCTGCGTCTGCATGCGGTGCAGCTTGAGGAGGTCAAAGGTCGTGGAGGCGGAGAGTCCCACCAGCCACGCCCAAGCCGACATTTGCTCCACCGATTGACGTCGATCATCACAATCTGGATTTTCCCACACCAGACGGCGTGGTCCAGCAGCAGCCAGAGGGCCTTCAGGGTGTGGGCGGTGACGGCCAGCTTCTGGAGCACAGGGTCCGCCATCCACAGCGCCTCCAGAGCCCTCTGACCCAACTCCAGGCTGTTGCCCATCCGGAACAATTTTCGGGACAAAGCTAGGGCTGCCTCCAGTTTCTTCAACTTTTCCTCCACTGAGCCTCCGCCCTCCTGTCGTGCCAGATACCACAACACAAACCTGCAACCATACTGGACGAGTCTGTAAATTTTGTCTCTGGCTTGGGTGTGTGAATTAAATTTCACAATGTCTTTGGCTATCGGGGGTGTTTTCATGGTGAATGAAGAAATTGAACACTATAGGGGGCCTAGTGTACTGAATCAGTACTGAAACGGAGTTTGGGAGAAAGAGGAGAATCAACATACTGATATGTAAAATAGTGTATAACACGAAAGAAACAACCAAACCAACACACAAACCAACAACCGATTCTTGTGAATGATGACCGCAATGATCATGTCTTGGAATCTAAGCTTGATAAACAATTATACTAGACTGCATAAACATTGTTAACAGTATACATCAAAGTCGGTATAAGTTAAAATATAATAATTCAATTCAGGTTGATAGAAACAATATTTTTAAAGACATTTCTTAATTTACACACACATCAATCAAGTCACATTATGACACAGCAATTTCTTCCTTCTGTCAATGGAATGAAATATGTATCTGGATAGAAAATGAATATATTCTCCATTTGATGTTTTGAGTAGCCCTGATACTGGTATATTAGTACATTCAGTTAAAATGTCATCCCTTAAATCGGAGTACATTGAGTATTTAAACAAGAAATAAGCTTCATTTTCTAACGATGCTGCTTTATAAAAAGGACAATATTACTTGCGCGTGCGCGCGAGCGAGCGAGCGAGCGAGCGAGCGAGCGAGCGAGCAAGCGAGAGAGAGAGAGAGAGAGAGAGAGAGAGAGAGAGAGAGAGAGAGAGAGAGAGAGAGAGAGAGAGGGATTTGATTTGATTTGATTTGATTTGATTTGATTTATTCTTTTATATCGAGGATAATGGCATAAGCACTCTTGTGCTTTTTTACATCCAGTCCCCGTGTATATGTACTTTTGTAAATGTCATCTGTTCCCACCGGCACACGATGGCCTACTCTTACGAAAAGCGGAACGGGATTTAACGTGTGCGCAAGATGTTCTGCGTGCGTTCGCACACGGGGCCTCGGTTTAAAGTCTCATCCGAAGGACTTTTGGGGAGAGTGGAGTCAGCACTGATGTTAACTCAAGGAGAAAAATCTCCTCGAACAGGACTCGAACCCGGGTCTTTAAATTGCCAGCGCAATGTTCTGACCACTAGGCTATCCGTCCCCCAGAGAGAGAGAGAGAGAGAGAGAGAGAGAGGGAGAGGGAGAGGGAGAGGGAGAGAGAGAGAGAGGTTTGTAAAAGAGACGTTTCCTGCAAGATTCAAATCAAACTATTGGTCATGTCACTTAAAAGCAACTGGACAGCAAGACCAGGGAGAGAATTCTTCTGACCACAAGTCCGTCCAGTCACCGAGAAGTGACCACAGTGGAAGTCAAAAATGGACTTTGAATTTTTTCAGAATATTTCATGAAATCTAGTGTTGTCAATGAAAACGTTTGTTCTTCCTTTAACAAAGAAAAAAATGAAGAGAACCAGCTCAGAGTTTTGGAACATCCCTCCCTCCACAGATGAAAAGACAGGCACCAGACACACAGAAAGAAGTCTTCAGGTCTACTCAGTCATAATCTTGGGGGCCGGATAGCTTGACCGTTAGAGCGTTGCGCTCGCGATGTATGTGGCTCGGTGGTCTGGAGGTAACGCGCCGGCCCAAGATCGAACCCGGGTTCACGCCACCACCGAGTCGCCCGTTCAAAGGAATTTGTGCCTTGAAATTAACACCAATAAAGGCTCCAGCTCCCCCAGTATTCTTCGGATGAGACTGCAAACCAAGGCCCCCGTGTGCTAACGCTCGCTGACTGTCTTGCACACACCTGTTCTGCATCTTGGAAGAGTAGGCCATTTGCACCCTAGAGATGGACGATTTTAAAACGCATGTACACTGGTATCTTGTGTCCCCGAAATCGGAATGTGAGTACCTTAAAAGCAGGCAAACATTTGACGCATATGTGAAAATCTCACCATTGTGTGTACCTTGGAGCTCTAGCCGAGGAACGAAAAACAAAACCCCTACAGAGCCACAAAACAACAAACAAAACGCCAGCCACCTTGGCGTAGTAGTTACCGCTTTGGATTTCGGACTGGAAGGTCGCGGGTTCGATTCCCATGAGTCATCGGAATTTTTCGGACTCCGGCCGGCTCCTGCCCAGAGTGAGAGTGCTGTGGGCTCAATAGGAAGACTGGGACCACACAGTCGAGCTTCATCCACTTTACGGATGCGAATTTGAGTCTTGCTCAAATTACCTGACCAACACCGCAGGTGTCTGTATCTCTCGGGCCCGGTTGACGCCGGGAAATATTATGACAGTAAGCGTAGAGTACAACCCTGTCAAGTAGTCTCAAAGCGGATGCACCTCCACAGCAGCATCATTACATCATCCTCATCATCATTGATCATCATGCAATAATAAAAATTGCCTCTGATTCAGTAGCACCCGTTCCTCTGGTCTCATGGTGACCTCAGATTCGGTTTCCCCATACACCTCTGTGCCTGGTGTGAGTTTGTCAAAGCCTTTGGGTTTGGGGGTTCGCCGGGGGACGGTCGTTGGAGGGATGTTGTGGTGGTCGCCACCTCTGGTGGGTGACTCACTCAGTCTGGCTCCGAGACTGAGCTAATACTGTCGTTAGTAGGGGGCTTAGTAGGTGGTGTCCTGCGTATGTTAGCTCAGAACAGGCACCACTGAACACCACCAAAGTGACCCAGCAGAAGTGCAGGGACCCTCCGGCTGGTGGCCCCGCGGCGGCCTAATATTGATGGGCTCCCTGTGGACTACCGACCCCGTGGTTGAGACATAACGAATCAGGGTATGGCTGTGGCGGGGATTGAAACGAGCGTCGTGGGAACAGCAGTACTGGGACGTCACAGAAGACGAGGCAGCAAAAACAACAAACCAAACCAAAACAAACAAAAAAACAAGGAACAAAAGAAAAACGAAATAAAAACCCAATCCCCAAATAATCTGAAACTTTTATAAGAAACAAAAAGTAGAATAAGCCTGCACAACTCTCTCTCTCTCTCTCTCTCTCTCTCTCTCTCTCTCTCTCTCTCTCTCTCTCTCTCTCTCTCTCTCTCTCTCTCTCTCTCTCTCTCTCTCTCTCTCTCTCTCTGTGTTTTTTCAACTTTCTCTTGTGGCTTCTGAAGATTGACATCTGGTTTTTCTGACTCTCATCAAGCTAGTGATACCACCCCACCCCTTGACTGCACATTTTTTTTTCCAAAATGTTTATAAAATGATGTTACCGAGAATAAGTATTAAGTATGTCTATAAATGTTTCGTTTTTTGCCATCTAAAAGACAAATTCTACGATCTTTCGTCTTTGCAGGAATCAGCTGTGTCCATCATTCTGAACGAGCAGGATGTAAGCTACAAGCTTGCTGTTGCTCTGGTCATGTGTGGTGTTGGGTAAGGTGTGTTCTCTTTTCTGCAACAACATATTGGATACTTAAACCAAACTAGCTACACTCTTTTGATATCATGTGTCATTTTAGGAAAATCGATATTTTGAGAGAGAGAGAGAGAGAGAGAGAGAGAGAGAGAGAGAGAGGAGGAGAGAGAGAGAGAGAGAGAGAGAGAGAGAGAGAGAGAGAGATCACGCGTGAGTGCGCACTCGTGTGTGTGTGTGTGTGTTTGTGTGTGTGTGTACACGTGCATGCGTGCATGCGCGCGCGCGCGCGCGCGCTCGCGTGTGTGTGTGTGTGTGTGTGTGTGTATGTGTTCTAATGCACAGTCTGTCCACCAAAAAACCAATTACTCTAGTCTCCGGACGCTTAGGAAGAAAATAAAACCCGAAAGAAAAACTTCAAGAAAAAAAGTGTGTGTACCGAGCTCTCAAGGCGCCGCTCGTTTCCTAACTGGTCCCCACATACACTCTCCCCTTTCCCACGCCCCTCCCCTCCTCTCCCCCTCTCCCTCCTTCATCTCCCTTCAGCCTCCTCTTTTCTTCTCTTCATTCATTAAGGCAAGCGCACGTAGCCCCAAAGACCCAGGTTCCTGTGCACTGTGCCCACTTAGCCTGCCTCCCCTGCCCTACGTTGGCCCCGCTGATTAGCTCCTGCAATATTAATCACCAGGCCGGACACAGACAGACAAGGCAGATACACAGATAGCTGGGTTAGGCCTAACAGAGAGAGAGAGAGAGAGAGAGAGGAGAGAGAGAGAGAGAGAGAGAGAGAGAGAGACAGAGACAGAGAGACAGAGACAGAGAGAGACAGAGAGACAGAGAGAGAGAGAGAGAGAGTAGAGAGAGTAGAGAGAGAGAGAGAGAGAGAGAGAGAGAGAGAGAGAGAGAGAGAGAGAGAGAGAGAGAGAGAGAGAGAGAGAGAGAGAGAGAGAGTGTGAAGTCATACGTCATTGCAATGTCTCTATCCGGAAGAGAAGAGAATGATATTGTTTTGTCAGCCCGTCCGTCCCGCGCACTGGGATTGTCAAAAGTCTAACAAAATCAATAATGTAATAATGACCGAGAAAAATAAAGATATTTTATGTCAAATCTGTTTCCTGCACACTGGAAGAAAGAGCTCTAAAATATCCCTATTAATATTATATTATTATTAATTATTATTCATATATTATTATTTTTTTTTAATATTATTATTACTTTATTATCTCATCATAATCATCATTATTATTATCATTATTATTATTATTATTATTATTATTATTATTATTATTATTATTATTATTACTGTTATTATCATTATCATCATTATTTTTATAATAATAATATAATAATTATAATAATAATAATAATAATAATAATAATAATAATAATAATAAATAATAATATAATAGGAATATAAAATAATGTTGAACAGTAACGAAGTCAAAGAGACAAAGACGAGAGAGAGAGAGAGAGGGGGGGGGGAGACAGAGACAGACACAGAGACAGACAGACAGAGCAGTCCAAAAGATTGACTTATTTTTGAGTGATCCATAACTCTTATCTCTCTCTCTTTCCTATACGGTTCGTATATAGAAAAAAAATAGTATGCCTCTTCCAAAAAGCAAACAAGAAAACAAACGAAATGACAAAAAATTAACAGACAGAAAGGTAAACAGACGGAGAGACACAGACAGACACATAGCCAGCCAGTCATCCAGACAGACCGAAAACACACACACACACACACACACACACACACACACACACACACACACACACACACACACAGACACACACATACACACCCACACCCACACAAACACACCCACAAACACTAACACACACACACACACACACACCACACACACACACACACACACACACAGAAGAACATAAACACACGCACATGAACGATAAGAGTTGACAACATCCTTAGTGTGATCCAAATTCATCAGCATTAAATTTTAGTTACAGAGAACGCGGCAGCCAATAGCATTTGTAAATGGCCTTTTTATTTTCACGGTGACCTCTTTTATATATATATATATATATATATATATATATATATATATATATATATATATATATATATATATATATATATATATATATATATATATATAAACACTATGTCCATGCACAGATCAGGCTGCTATGCCACTCCAGACGTTGGGACTTGAGCAACTGCTTGTTAGTCACATTTTCCATGGACCTGTTTTGAAAACGTTCTTTTACGATGATCATAACACCACACACACACACACACACACACACACACACACACACACACACACACACACACACACACACACACACACATAGAAAACTTTTTTCCGAAACAGGCCCATGGCACACAGTCACTGCCTATACTCCAGCTGTCCATTCCTCCTTCCTCAGACCTCACTGCTCTGAGCTGCCCCAGTCCTCAGGGCCTGGCTCTGAAGCAGCTCCAATCACTGCCCTCTGTCTGCCATCACCCACAACCCTCTGGCCATTTCCACCAAAGGGCAGCAACTTACCACCGCCAAAGGGCAACAACTTCCACGGCCAAATCACCAGAATTGAGCGGCAGGACAGGAGCGGAGGACAGGAGAGAGAGAGAGAGGAAGGAGAGAGAGGAGGGAGAGGACGAGGAGAGGAGAGAGGAGAGAGAGAGGAGAGGAGAGGAGAGGAGAGGAGAGGAGAAGGAGAGGAGAGAGAGGAGAGGAGAGAGAGGAGAGGAGAGGAGAGGAGAGGAGAGGAGAGGAGAGGAGAGGAGAGGAGAGGAGAGGAGAGGAGAGGAGAGGAGAGGAGAGGAGAGGAGAGGAGAGGAGAGAGAGGAGAGGAGAGGAGAGGAGAGGAGAGGAGAGGAGAGGAGAGGAGAGGAGAGGAGAGGAGAGGAGAGGAAGGAGAGAGAGAGGGAGAGGAGAGGAGAGGAGAGGAGGAGAGAGAGGAGAGGAGAGGAGAGGAGAGGAGAGGAGAGGAGAGGAGAGGAGGAGGAGAGGAGAGGAGAGGAGAGGAGAGGAGAGGAGAGAGAGGAGGAGAGGAGAGGAGAGGAGAGGAGAGGAGAGGAGAGGAGAGGAGAGGAGAGGAGAGGAGAGGAGAGGAGAGGAGAGGAGAGGAGAGGAGAGGAGAGGAGAGGAGAGGAGGAGGAGAGGGAGAGGAGAGGAGAGGAGAGGAGAGGACAATCCCCTTTATGTATGGGGGAGGGAGGGGGGGGGGGTCTCCTGAGGCCTGGGTTGCGGGCAGGGCTGTAAGCAGTCAGTCAGGGTTACCCATGGCCGACCTTTCGGGAGTGTCCAGACACACAAGGCTGCTGACCAGACAAAGCAAGGAGATGTCGGTGTGTAAGTCATGGAGGTACTCCTTTAGAATCTTATCACCACCTACAAATTTGTTTCTACTGAATAAAATATGATTAAAGTGCGTCTAAACCCTTTTGTGTTCCTTTGATGTGATGCTAGTTTGACAGGATATACAGATTTATCTAGGATCATCAGCTTTCAACGAGCCAAAGACTGACTACTATAGATATTTGATGAACTACCTATCTGACAGATTGTCTGTCTAGTCAACTAGCTTGCCAATCCAAGGTAAAAATAGATAAGAAATAAAATCGGAAAGAAAGCCAAAAAGAGTGCAATTGATAATGCAAAGAAGAAGAATGCAAAGAAGAAGAAGAATGTAAATAGGAATTTCGAAGAAGAAAAATCGCAAAGAATTGCGAATAAAAAAAGAAAGAAAGAATGAAAGAAATGATAAGAAGAAAGACTACACACGAACAGAACCAGCAGGGACAGATTGCAATCTATTCCAGGCCAGGGAACGAACGTCATCAGCCGACATGTGTGACAATCAATTGCAGTTCCTCACTCCGGCATTGCAGCGCTCCCCTCTTTTCTTTTCAAATTAATTTTTTAATGGGTGCTGGAAAAAAAATTCAACCCTCTCCTTCTCCCTATCCTTGGTACTTCATCACCACCACCACAACCACCACCACTGTTACCGACACCTGGGAAAAAATCACACAGACCCATTTTGTGTGTGGACGATTTTTCTTTCCTTTATCTCACTCTATCTTTCTAGCCCTCTGTTTCTTCTGTTTTCCCCCTTCTGTCTTTCTTTAATTCTGGTGCGCGCGCACGTATGTATTTTGTGTGTGTGTGTGTGTGTGTGTGTGTGTGTGTGTGTGTGTGTGTGTGTGTGTGTGTGTGTGTGTGTGTGTGCTGTGCGCGCGCGCGCGCGTGTGTGTGTATGTGTGTATGAGTGTGAACTCCAGACACATGGGTGACTGTATGTCTGGAAGAACAGACGCGCAAACAGGGGGAAGGACTGATGAGGAGGGAAAGGGCTGTGTGGACAGGCGTGCAGCTTTTGTTCTCCCTAACTACTCTGCCCACTTTCATCCAATAATCTTTTGAATGTGGCACAGTCACTTTCTTTGAGACCAATTTAGAGAGTAGCTGATTACAAGTACTGCCTTTTCCATCAGAGTGTTTCCATCAGTACTGCCTTTTCCATCAGTACTGCCTTTTCCATCAGTACTGCCTTTTCCATCAGTACTGCCTTTTCTATGGTCAATGAACACCTGATAGCAAACCCAAGATTAGGGGGCTACATTTTTAATGAAAAATTTCCGTAGGTCTTTCGTGAGGTTCATAATAAACCTGATGGACTCAGGAGGCGAGTGGATTGGAGTGTTTAATTTCTAGTCCGTGTGTCACTAGAGTCGTGCGTTCAAATCTTGGCAGTAGCGTTTTAGGAATGCTGGTTCAAGTCAAAGTGTAGGCATACCAGTGCCTTGATTTCTTTGGTGTATCAATTTGTTTAACCTTTCGACAGACGCTATAGCTGAGTGGTTAATATTGTTAATATTGTTCCGTGGTTCCATGAAGTCGTGGGTTTGAATCTTGGTGGCATCTTGTGAATTAAGGGTGGAGATTTTCTTTTACAATCTCCCAGGTCAGCCTCCAGTGCAGACCTGCCAGTGCCTTAATTCCTTTTGTGTATATACACATGCAGAAGATCAAACACGCGCATCAAAGATCCCGTAATTCATGCGGGCATTCGGTGAGTTCCAGAAACATAAACATACCCAGCATGCATTCCCGAAGTCAAATGTAAATACCTTCATGGTGGGGAAAAAGAAAAATTGCATTGTAAACTCTGACCAGTGGTGAACTGTGGAGCTGTGGCCGAGGAACTGAAAACAAAACCCAAATGTCAGCGTTGGTTGTGTTAGGGGAAAGAGGAGGAAAGTCAGCATGCTAGTTGTACTGGAGGAGGAGCGAAGACGGCCGGGGATCCAGCTTAGCTGAGGGACATGGCCTGACAGGGTTCAGGGCCGAGCTTCACTCTGCCTCAGGGAGCGAAGGGGAACTGTGATGGAGCAGCAGACAGACACCACAGTACCCCGTTACTCAGAGTCACCAGACACCCCCCAATGTTCGTCCAACATCACTTCAGGTGAACAGACGTCAAATGGAAGCAACAACATCTGCCCCACTCTTCATTGCACAAACATCTGGGGAAGGTGAGGCACACAGCTCTTCTCCTGAATCAGACAGTCTGCGACAGCTTCAGAATCAGACAGCCTGCTACAGCTTGAGAATCAGACAGCCTGCTACAGCTTGAGAATCAGAAGAATCAGCAGTCTGCTACAGCTTGAGAATCAGACAGCCTGCTACAGCTTGAGAATCAGAAGAATCAGCAGTCTGCTACAGCTTGAGAATCAGACAGCCTGCTACAGCTTGAGAATCAGACAGCCTGCTACAGCTTGAGAATCAGAAGAATCAGCAGTCTGCTACAGCTTGAGAATCAGACAGCCTGCTACAGCTTGAGAATCAGACAGCCTGCTACAGCTTGAGAATCAGACAGCCTGCTACAGCTTGAGAATCAGAAGAATCAGCAGCCTGCTACAGCTTGAGAATCAGACAGCCTGCTACAGCTTGAGAATCAGACAGCCTGCTACAGCTTGAGAATCAGAAGAATCAGCAGTCTGCTACAGCTTGAGAATCAGACAGCCTGCTACAGCTTGAGAATCAGAAGAATCAGCAGTCTGCTACAGCTTGAGAATCAGACAGCCTGCTACAGCTTGAGAATCAGACAGCCTGCTACAGCTTGAGAATCAGAAGAATCAGCAGTCTGCTACAGCTTGAGAATCAGACAGCCTGCTACAGCTTGAGAATCAGACAGCCTGCTACAGCTTGAGAATCAGACAGCCTGCTACAGCTTGACAATCAGACAGCCTGCTACAGCTTGAGAATCAGACAGCCTGCTACAGCTTGAGAATCAGAAGAATCAGCAGTCTGCTACAGCTTGAGAATCAGACAGCCTGCTACAGCTTGACAATCAGACAGCCTGCTACAGCTTGAGAATCAGAAGAATCAGCAGTCTGCTACAGCTTGAGAATCAGACAGCCTGCTACAGCTTCAGAATCAGACAGCCTGCTACAGCTTGAGAATCAGAAGAATCAGCAGTCTGCTACAGCTTGAGAATCAGACAGCCTGCTACAGCTTGAGAATCAGACAGCCTGCTACAGCTTGAGAATCAGACAGCCTCAGTCCACGTCATCGGAGCAGTAGTGGAGTCTGAAGATGCTCCAATCCTGACACTGATCTTCCCAGTGTTTGTTTTAAACAGGACAGTTTGAGAATGGATTGAGGCAAGCTAAATGTCTATCTCAGAGAGAGAGAGAGAGAGAGAGAGAGAGAGAGAGAGAGAGAGAGAGAGAGAGAGAGAGAGAGAGAGAGAGAGAGAGAGAGAGAGAGAGAGGATAATTACAGACTGGAGTCTCATTTAAGCTTGACGTGGAAATGAAGTGTAACAAACAAACCCACAGTCTCTCGTTAAACCTCTTGGGAAACAGCCCCCAGAAAGGAATGCAAAGAGCAATGGAAGGACCATCCCTGTATCGGATTTGGCTACGGCTTTTGACCAAGTTCACCACCGCTTGCTTTGTACAAGCTTTTCTAACCATGACATCAGGGATGAACTCAATCAATTAATTTACTGTTTATTGACGAAATGGCAGCATTAGCGGCAGGAGCCAGTTTCATTTGTATTTCTACCACAGCTAGTGACTGTTCAAGGGTTCAGTTCTCTGTATTCTTTGTATTTTTGATCCACAAGAATAGCTTTTACAGACTGCTAGCCTCAAAAGACTGTCTGTTTGCCTATTGATGAAGAGTAGGAATCAAGACTGCTGCGGCGCTGTAAGACCAGTCAGTTAAACTACAGTGAGACCCTAGAACTGGGTAGAGTGAGAGAGAAGTTGGAATGCCAGGGTTTTCATGAAAGGGTGAGTACACTATCTTTCTCTGTGACAAGATAAACTTCACTCTTTTCCCTAGACTCCATTGATCAAATTCTGTTGGGAGGAAACACTGGAAAAATCCTTTGGTTCAAGAATTGTTTATTAAAATACATACACATCATAAGCAAACAACAATATCCTTTCACGAAATTATTGTAATAAAAATGAGCCTGTTTCTCGAAGTCTGTATACTGAAGACTTTTTAATACGATAACAACCATTTTCAGACCATCACACCAAATGCATTTTGAGTTTTTTGTTTATGATTCTAGGATACACAGCAATGAATAGGGTCTTCTTACAGTTGTAAAAGCCTACACAAGGCCAGGGCTTTGGGTTTTTTCTTAGAAACATTTATGTGTATTTGTTTTGCCCAGAAAACTGGTTGTAAAAAGTATCTTTGCTTATGCCATAACCTTCTTTAAATGAAATGAAATGAAATAAAATTCCATCTTTTACAGAAGCACACCACAGAGTAAATGACATAGTTAGCCAGGTTGGTGATGGTGCCTCAAAAAGTACAACGTTCCGCACGTGCACAGCCGACTAGACTCCGCTGTTTAAATAGCAGAAGGACTGTTTCAAGAGCCAAAGGCGTGATGTTCGCACTGCTTGGCCAACAATGGCAAAACATCTAACATTACCCGGCTCCTGTATTGTGCCCAGCTGCATTTCCCCCAAACACTGACAGATAAGTTTTCATCGGAGAGGCAGTAAAAACGAATTCCATAAGAATATATGTATTGCATACCTTCTTCTTGGACTTCTTCATAGTTCCTCATTGCCATCATCATCATCATCATCATCATCATCATCATCATCATCATCATCATCATCATCATAATTATCATCATCTCCTTGTTCTTGTTCTTCTTCTGTAATTACCCGTAGCAACTTGATAGGTCGTTGTATCAACAAGTCGTTTGCAAAATCTCTCGGTTTATGATTTGGTGTTGTACCAAAGTTAGGCTGCCACAAATGGCTTCCCTTGCCATTTCACGATATCAGACCTACACAGTTTTCGTTGTCTACCGCTTCGTCTTCATTTGTTAAGTTTTCAAGTTTCAGTGTGACCATTGGATCTTGTTGCGTGGCCATAGGAGCATAGTTTTCTTTTCGTAACTGATTCAGTAAATGTTTTTGCAAGATATAGCGCTATATAAATTCCAAGTAATAATAATAATAATAACAACAACAACAATAATAATATCATCATCATCATCATCATCATCATCATCATCATCATCATCATCATCATCATCATCATCATCATCATTATTGTTATGATGATGATGATGATGATGATGATGATGATGATGATGATGATGATGATGATGATGATGATGATGATGTTCTTGTGGACTATAATCGTTTAAGTTAATTTCACGCTATCTAGTCCTGTGATCAAGCTCTAAGTTTGGCACTGCTCATCGTCAGATCACCCCCCCCTTCCCCCCACCTTTGCACTAGGGATATCTTTGGAATATACTTCCTTGCTGCAAACACAGAACAACAATGTCACGTTGGATTTACTCAAATCATGTGAAACGTCATTCAGAGAAAGAAGCAGAAGCTGTTTGTGTAGTATAACTCATTTCAACTAGCTGATGTAATAATAACAAAATAAAAGGCAGTTGCTTGTGTGTGCTGCGCGCTTGCTTGCACGCTTGCGTTCTCTCATG
>CM060317.1:1322750-1327750 GCA_030674155.1 Stramonita haemastoma
GTTTTGATGTGTATGGTAGAGTCCCAGGATCAATAATTAAACACATAATCAATCAATCAGCTGGATGGTAGAACAATGGCAGATAGCTGTGGCTATGTAGGGGGTTAGTGTTTTACTACATGAGTGACAGAGAACAAGAATATCATATTTGATTCTATGTGTATGAGAAGAAATAGATGTTTGTTTCGTTGCAAGCATGTGCTGCAATCAGACCATTTAAAAAGTAGGAACACGAGTTTATTTCTCGAAAAATGTAGACATCCGCTTGGGAGGAAGGGCTGCACAAAACAGGACCTAACACGTCAGATATTCTCAGTCCAAGGAGGGAACAAAGCATTCACAATTCTTTGTCAACTTCTTTTGTAATGAATGCAGTATACCTACAGAGAAAGAGGTAACAGAAAACATCCTTCATAAAAGTCGCAGCAAATCATTCAAAACGAAAAACCGAATAATAAAGAAACCTTTTGAAATACCCGAGGATCAAAATATTATCCCAGGAAACCTGCTTTAAAAACATCAGATTAACACTCTCACAATCACAGACAACAAGGGCACAATGATATTTGTTTCAGTACTAGATGTAAGTCAGTGAAAAGTAGTAAAGGAATAGGACAATACTGGAAACGGAAAAATCAGTACTCCAAACTGCTGATTCAGGGTGTTGTTCCATTTCACAATGTCCACTACTCACAACGTAAGCCGTTCAGCATTGACAGAAGCAGGCCTCTGGTCTAACACCACAGCAAGTCCTGCGGAGCCCATCATCAGCAATGAGGATTACAAAGTGGCGGACACCATCATTGAATGCGGGCTGCTCCCCGCTCTGAGTGTGTTTGGTCTGCCTGCCAACGTCATCAACATGGCGGTGTTCTGTCGGCAAGGCCTAAGGGACAAGATGAGTCTGTGTCTCTTCTCTCTGGCCCTGTTTGACTTGCTGTACGTGCTGAGCATGGCCGTCTCCACCCTGCACTGCCCCGCCCTCTTCCTCTCTGACACCCTGCTGCAGCAGCTGCTCAAGTGGCACACGCGGAAGGTGGCGGTGAACTTCATGTACACCTTCTGGTACACCTCGGGCCTGCTGACCGCCATCATCGCCACAGAGCGCTGCCTGTGTGTGGCGCTGCCCCTGAGGGCGGGGCGCCTGTGTCAGACCCGCACCCTGGCCGGCCTGATCCTGGCCGCCTTCCTCCTCCTCACCCTGCTCTGCCTGCCCTACGCCCTGAAGCACGTGGTCACATGGGAGACGGACGCCAGTGGCAGGGTGCGGGTGGTGATGCAGGATACGGCGCTGTACCTTGACAACCAGCTGGCCATGCAGGTGGTCAGAGACAACGTGCTGCCCGCCATCAGCTTCGCCACCTACTTCCTCGTCTCCTTCGTCACTGTGGTGTCGGTGAGGGCGCTGAGGTCCGCCATGCACTGGAGGCAGGGGGCGGGGTGTGGGGGCGTGGACAGGCGGCAGGTGAGGGTGGTGAGGATGCTCATCACCGTCTCCTGTGTCTACATCGCCTGCAACGCCCCCAAGCTGTCGCTGGCCGTGGCCAGGTTCGCGGTGAGCGACTTCTCCACCACGGGCCGCTACCGCAACCTGTTCTACGTCACGCACCGCGCAGGCCATGGGCTGCTGATGGTGAACGCCTCCGTCAACATCCTCATCTACTGCAACCAGTCCTCCCGCTTCCGCAAAGAGCTGCGCAGCATGCGCTGCCCCTGCTTCAAAGACCAGTCCAAGAAAAATGAGATAGCCAGTATAGAGACTGGATCTGCATGATATATTTGGTTTCGGCAGTGAGTTTATTTACATTTTCTTCTCGATATCCAAACTGGATCTTTTCAACTATGAGGTTCTTTTCACCAACAGGCCAGGCTTTGCTTTTCTCATTTTTCTTTTTGGGAAAAAAATGCACTCAATAAACCACAACTCTAAAAAATCTCAACTAAAATGATGTACCTCTGCGATCAAAATATAAAATCTGTGAGATCAGTATAATTATAACATCTTCCTACCAGTGTTGCTGGTTAAGCATAAAGAGTGTGTCCTTTGCCTTTGAAACGTGTTGCTTCTGATGAGTTTGGTACTTAACCACTCTGACACCAGTAACAGAAAGGACAACACACATGACGACACAGCCTTTAGCTATGATAGTAATAAGTTATTACATCGGCAAAGTGATAATCTGTTAGTGAGACGCAGACTGAACAAAGCATACAGAGCAAACAAACAGACCCCAAATGGACCAAGTGCGCCATTAAAGAAGTCAAGAGGGGAGGAAAGGACAGGAGTTATCGGAGAGGCAGAGGGAATATTTTGCCCTGGAGTTAACATCAGTACCGAGTCCGCTTTCCCCAAAAGTCCTTCGGCTGAGATTTAACTGAGGTCCTGTGCGCGAACGCACGAAGAATATTTTACAAACACGTTAAAAATCTGTTCCACTTTTTGTAAGAGTAGGCTATTGTGTGCCGGTGGGAACATATCACAAAAACTTACAAAACTGCATACAAACGAGGAATTGATGTAAAAAAGCACACGAGCGCTTATTCCATTATCCTCGAAATAGAACAATAAAAACACATCCCCTAGCTGGGTACATGAAGTCATGCCTTCAAATCTCTGTAGTGGCGTCTGCCTGTCTGTTTGTCCGCCTGTCTGTTTGTCTGTCTACCTGTCTGTCTGTTTGTCTACCTGTCTGTTTGTCTACCTGTCTGTTTGTCTGCCTGTCTGTTTGTCTGCCTGTCTGTTTGTATGTCTGTCTGACTGTTTGTTTGTCTGACTGTCTGTCGGTTGAAAACGTTGCTGCAAATCACTTAAAATATTTAAAAATTTTTTGGGTCAAGTTTATACTTTTAATAGATTAATCTATTTATTTCTTCTTTTTTGCTGCGAATCACTTTGCCTAGAATACTTCCGTCTTTCAAAACATTGGAGATGACATTGGGTGCCTGAATCCAAGGACATCACCACAGCCTCCAGAAGATAAGTGGACGAGGCGATAATGCAGTTGTTGTGTTACAGCAGTCAACTGGTGAGTTTACGGAAAAGCCTCCATGTCAGGTCATCAGAGACAGGTGACAACAGAGAAGAGGGGAAGGACAATGCAAAGACACGAAGACAAACAGGAAATCGATTACAATATTGAACTATGCAACCATCTCTTACAAGCCACACTACTTTGCAACCCTTTCCGGAAACAACACATCTCTCAATTGCACAAAGACACACATGAAATCTGCCATGAGCCAAGCAGAGTTGTTGTCTTGGTCAGCAGAATGCAGAAGTGATCAGCACAGAGTCATAAATCTGAGAATGTTTCCAGACGGAATAGCTCAGTGGTCAGAGTACTCGCTTTCTCTAAGTTGAGGTTAAGCAGCACTGAGCAAGGTGACCAAGTGGATAGGTGGCTGTTTGCGCATCTTTGTTTTAGGACAGTCTTTTAATTCACCCAGCTGTCAATGGGTACCTGTCCCCATTAGTGACAGGGAAGGGAAAGCAGCGAGGGAGGGAAGATGGGCGCCGCCCTCAACATGCTGGCCCCTAGAGACGCTGAAGTCTCTGACATCTTGTCTCCAACTACTGCATAGGTTATTGGAGGACCTTTTACAAGAAAAACTTTTGACCCTGACGATGTTGGGAAGGGTGCCATGGTGTCCACGTTATCAAGGACTAGTGGCAAAGTAACGGACAGGTAACTAGGTCAGTGCAGAGGAAGCTTGTAGACACAGGAAGAGATGAAGATGTGTGTAATGGCTTCAGTTCTAATGAAGAGGATCTGTGAAAACAATGATGCTATGATTCAGTTTTTCAGTGACTGAGTATGCACCCAGGGACACACCTGGACCTTCCTCTGGCTGGTGAGACAGGACGCCAGGTGGATGACCCTAGCGGAGAAACGCTTCACCGACTTTATTTATTTATTTTATTCTTTTATACTGAGGATAATGGAATAAGCACTCATTTGCTTTTTTACATCTAGTCCCAGTGTGTATGCAGTTTTTGTAAATCTTGTCATCTGTTCCCACTGGCACACAATGGCCTACTCTACGAAAAGTGGAACATGATTTAAAGTGTGCGCAAGATGTTCTGCGTGCGTTCGCACACGATGTGTGTGCGTGCATGCGTGCGTGCGTGTATGCATGTGTGCGTGAGTGTGTATGTACGTGCACACTTGCGCTCATGCATGTGTGTGTCCTCGGGAACGCGAGTGCCGACATGCTTTCATTAATTTGTGTGTTTAAACATCTATTTATGTGTGTGCGATAACATCTATCTATCTATCTATCTATCTATCTATCTATCTATCTATCTATCTATCTATCTATCTATCTATCTATCTATCTATCTATCTATCTATCTATCTATCTATCTATGCGTGTTTGAGAGAGAGAGAGAGAGAGAGAGAGAGAGAGAGAGAGAGAGAGAGAGAGAGAGAGAGAGAGAGAGAGAGAGAGAGAGAGAGAGAGAGAGAGAGAGAGAGAGAATGACAATATTTTATTGTGTTACGCTTTTTAAGCCCATTCACAAGGGGACAGCGGGAAGGGGACTGGGCACAAAACACATATTTTCAGAAACAAAAAATGTATCGTGTCTACAACCCAGATGGTCGGTATGGCATGGATTCCACGACATGGTGAAGTGGTTTACATTCAGATTATGATGAATTTTAAAGTAGGCTAAGACTTTCGCTTATTGCAAATTGGGAAAAAAGGGGGTGGTGGTGGAGGGCACAACAAACATAAACATCATACAAACAAGTCTGTGACAAGGCTTCCATGTCGTTACGTTCTATCTGGTCCTTGGCTCTGCACTTTCAAACACGTGAAAAAGCTAACTCACAATATGCATAACCGTCCTGTTTTGCTCTCTTTCTCCGTGTCTCTCTGTCTCTCGCTCTCTCTGTCTCTGCTCTGTCTCTCTCCCTGTCAGTCTGTCTGTGTGTCTGTCTCTCTCTCTCTGTGAGAGAAAACTCCGAAGGACAGCTGCACCTACATGCCACCAAGTT
>CM060317.1:1330250-1360250 GCA_030674155.1 Stramonita haemastoma
TGGCTTGATGGAAAAAGCTCTCTTAATTCTCAATGGTGTTCTCCCTTACACAGGCAACGTTTTTTCGTTCCTCGGAGCGAGTCCAAAGTTCCCCAATGGTTCTTTGCATATACAACCGTTTTCACTCGCCATTAAGGTAGCTGCATTTCTACTTCGGGGACGGTGTCTAAACACAACACTTTTGTGCACAGATTAAAAAAAATCCTCTCCATGGATCATAGCTGACCTGTTCTTCTCCTATCCAGTCACCTAGTTGACAGCCCCGCTGACCACACAGGTAGCCTGCATCTTGGCTGTCACCTGTACAAGCTGAAATCTCAGATTGACACTGCAACCTTATACAGATAAAAACAAGATGAATAAAACCCAACCCCCTCAACTCTTCTGTTGTTACTCGTATCAACGCCCTGGCCGACCGTAAGGGTCAACGAAGGACGGTCACTGCGTTGTGGGAGTGCCACATAAACCACATACAATGTGGTAAAACTAGTGATACATGATACATAACACAGTGAGGTAAAGCTAGTGATACATGATACATAACAATGAGACAACACTAGTGATACATGATACATAACACAGTGAGGTAAGACTAGTGATACATGATTCATAACACAGTGAGGTAAGACTAGTGATACATGATACATGACAACGAGGTAAGACTAGTGATACATGATTCATAACACAATGAGACAACACTAGTGATACATGACACAATGAGGTAACACTAGTGATACATGATACATAACACAGTGAGGTAAGACTAGTGATACATGATACATGACAACGAGGTAAGACTAGTGATACATGATACATAACACAATGAGACAACACTAGTGATACATGACACAATGAGGTAACACTAGTGACACATGATACATAACACAATGAGGTAAGACTAGTGATACATGATACATGACAACGAGGTAAGACTAGTGATACATGATACATAACACAATGAGACAACACTAGTGATACATGACACAATGAGGTAACACTAGTGACACATGATACATAACACAATGAGGTAACACTAGTGATACATAACACAACGAGGTAACACTAGTGACACATGATACATAACACAACGAGACAACACTAGTGATACATGACACAATGAGGTAACACTAGTGACACATGATACATAACACAACGAGGTAACACTAGTGACACATGATACATAACACAACGAGACAACACTAGTGATACATGACACAATGAGGTAACACTAGTGATACATGATACACAACACAACGAGACAACACTAGTGACACATGATACATAACACAACGAGACAACACTAGTGACACATGATACACAACACAACGAGACAACACTAGTGACACATGATACACAACACAATGAGACAACACTAGTGATACATGATACACAACACAACGAGACAACACTAGTGACACATGATACACAACACAATGAGACAACACTAGTGACACATGATACACAACACAACGAGACAACACTAGTGACACATGATACACAACACAACGAGACAACACTAGTGATACATGATACACAACACAACGAGGTAACACTAGTGACACATGATACACAACACAACGAGACAACACTAGTGATACATGATACACAACACAACGAGGTAACACTAGTGACACATGATACACAACACAATGAGACAACACTAGTGATACATGATACACAACACAATGAGACAACACTAGTGACACATGATACACAACACAACGAGACAACACTAGTGATACATGATACACAACACAACGAGGTAACACTAGTGACACATGATACACAACACAATGAGACAACACTAGTGATACATGATACACAACACAATGAGACAACACTAGTATCCAATCCTCAACACGAGGAGAATTGAGGTTTTGACGTATGACATATCGTTTGCCACCATTTGCACACGTAATGTGGATTTAGTCTCAGGGAAGGTCTGACGGGAAACTGTAATCGGAACAAAAGCTAACTTCAGCGGAAAACTTCAAAACAGCGACTTAAACCTGCGGTCTGAAATCACTTAAGACCCCAAATCCCACACTCATAAGATCCCTGCTATAATGTGTTGGATGCATCTTAAAGGCGGTACCTTTAGCCTCTACTTAAACATCTATGAGAGTTTTCATATAATTTTAGAAGAAGATTATGAATAACTGTGTACAATAGATTCACCAGTATCATACATTGGATACAGGCATAATATATATTACCAATGTAAAAAAAGCTGCCCGTTTGCTGCATGTCATGAGAGTGTTCATACCTCTTTCATGAGTAGGCCAATACAAACTGTTTTCTATGTGTCCCGTCAATGTTATGCAAAACAAATACTACTAGGTTGACCAATGTAAAAAAGCTGTGTGTGTGTGTGTGTGTGTGTGTGTGTGTGTGTGTGTGTGTGTGTGTGTGTGTGTGTGTGTGTGTGTGTGCGTGTGTGCAGCATGTCGACTGCTCAACCATCCCTATCATGGGTCAGTGTAGGCCAATCATTGATTAGTCAGAAGCGTCGATAGAAGCTGAAGCTTTATCCCGCTTGTGACTGCTTGATTGTCAGACCCAATAAACCTGGGAGGGTAAAAGTAAAAACAGGAATGTTTGCTCGCCAACATCAGCAGTATTATAAGAATTCATCTGTAGAGAAGGTCCTAAAGTTCCCTTTGGGTCTATAGATACATTTTTATGATTCTTGGATAGGTCCCGATTCTAAACACTTACATTAATTCTTTACAACACAGACCTCTCAGCTAAACTTTGGGGCAGGTATCTCTACGTACAGACTTTTTTGCTGTGTCAAAACCCATCATGAAGGTGGCCATTTACACATTTAGTTCACAGCTGTTCACCAATCACCTCTGTGCAAAAACCTGCTGACCCTCTCAAGGTGTGTAACAGTATACCGTTAACAACAGCCATGGAATCGGCGCGAATTTAATAGAGAAGGAAATTTATTCTCAATGGTGTTCTCCTTTACAGTCAACGTGTTTACGTTCCTCGGATAGAGTCCAAGGTTCTCCAATGGTACTTTGCGTATAAAACCGTGTTCACTCTCCACTAAGGTAGCCGCATTTGTACTTCGGGGTCCGTGTCTAAACACAACACTTTTATGCACGCACTTAAAAAAAAACTGTCGTCCGTTCCTATCGGAACAAAAAAGCAACCCCTACTCTTTCGAAAGGCGGAATGGTTTTTGACGTGTGCAAAAGATGTTCTGCTCGCATTTACACACAGGGAGTCAGTTTATAGTCTCATCCGGAGGACTTTTGGAGGAGTGGAGTCAGTACAGATGTAAACTCCAGGGGGGAATCCCCTAAAACGGGCGCCTTTGTGGAGGCTCGTCCCGGGCCGTCAGATGCCGAGCACACCGCTGACCACGAGGACCCTGCCTCTTCCCCAGGCCACACTGTAACCATGGCCACCCCTCCCTCTGGAGGCAAACCCATACCATCGCTGTCACAGGCCCCAGCAACAGTCATGCTGTCATTCTGCTTTCAGAAGGGGACCACACACCTGAATGCTGTTACTAGCATTCCCAGGAGAACTGCCTTCTCGAGGCCTGTGTGCATTGCCTTCTGTCATTGGCATCCACTGACGACTTGCATTCCCCATCACATAGTGGAAATCAAACAAACCCGCAGAAACAAAGGAAAGCAAAGCCAACCAAACCCCAAATAAACCAAGCCTAATCCAAATCATGACCAATCCCCCGCCTCCAAAAACCCCAACAGCAACAGTAGCAAAAAACATGCAAAATTCTTTATAAATAGATAAACGAAACAACTTCATAACCAAGAACTCTACTACAAAATAAACAGCTTAGATGGATCCAGTCATTCCCTCACCTACATGTACAAAATATTTTCTTAACTGGAAAATGTGGGCTATCTCCCTGTTGAAAACCTTCTGGAAATGGTGTGGACCAACCCACTCTCTACTTTCTCAGCGGCTAAAACAGAACGTAGCATTGCTGTAGAGGACAGATGGGATCTCTTTTCCCTGCCGATTGTCTAGAGTGATATGTTTGTGTTACCACCCAGGTGATCGGAAGATAAAAGGGAAACATAAACACAACAGTGTCCCAGCCCGAGGCAAACTATATCCATTATACATGGCCTCTTTTCATACAGCTAGGAATTGTTATCTCCAGCGAAAAATATGTTTGTGTAATATTAGTGGACTCAACGACGCAAGTTGTGGACATCTCTAACCCATATCCTTTACCTTCACATCGACTTTTGACAGTGATGTAACATCGTGGAAACAACACACTGGCTCTGCCACCAAATATCCACCAGGGGCACCCTCCCCCTCTTCCTCCCCCCACCATTGTTTTAGTCTGGATGTGGAAGATGTAACACCATTAATTTTATCTGATAAAAAATTATAGGTGTAATCTTTAGTTCTGTGTACTGCTGGTTATTTGGTACTATTGTCCTCTTTCTTTCCATCATCCTGATAAGCATTACTCTGTTTTTACTGCCGTCATTTTGGTCCTTGCCCCTTTAATGCTACAATCTGAAAGCCTGCCATGACTGCAGTCACTGTTTGCTGGTTATGATATTATTCAAATATATCGGACTTTTTGAAAATGCAAATCGTTGAGTACAATATTGCATTTCAAGCTTATGTCTGCATTACAATTGAATTACAAGCTTATGTCTGCATTACAATATTGAATTTCAAGCTTATGTCTGCATTACAATATTGCATTACAAGCTTATGTCTGCATTACAATATTGCATTACAAGCTTATGTCTGCATTACAATATTGCATTACAAGCTTATGTCTGCATTACAATATTGCATTACAAGCTTATGTCTGCATTACAATATTGAATTACAAGCTTATGTCTGCATTACAATATTGAATTTCAAGCTTATGTCTGCATTACAATATTGAATTTCAAGCTTATGTCTGCATTACAATATTGAATTTCAAGCTTATGTCTGCATTACAATATTGAATTTCAAGCTTATGTCTGCATTACAATATTGAATTTCAAGCTTATGTCTGCATTACAATATTGAATTTCAAGCTTATGTCTGCATTACAATATTGAATTTCAAGCTTATGTCTGCATTACAATATTGAATTTCAAGCTTATGTCTGCATTACAATATTGAATTTCAAGCTTATGTCTGCATTACAATATTGAATTTCAAGCTTATGTCTGCATTACAATATTGAATTTCAAGCTTATGTCTGCATTACAATATTGAATTTCAAGCTTATGTCTGCATTACAATATTGAATTTCAAGCTTATGTCTGCATTACAATATTGAATTTCAAGCTTATGTCTGCATTACAATATTGAATTTCAAGCTTATGTCTGCATTACAATATTGAATTTCAAGCTTATGTCTGCATTACAATATTGAATTTCAAGCTTATGTCTGCATTACAATATTGAATTTCAAGCTTATGTCTGCATTACAATATTGAATTTCAAGCTTATGTCTGCATTACAATATTGAATTTCAAGCTTATGTCTGCATTACAATATTGAATTTCAAGCTTATGTCTGCATTACAATATTGAATTTCAAGCTTATGTCTGCATTACAATATTGAATTTCAAGCTTATGTCTGCATTACAATATTGAATTTCAAGCTTATGTCTGCATTACAATATTGAATTTCAAGCTTATGTCTGCATTACAATATTGAATTTCAAGCTTATGTCTGCATTACAATATTGAATTTCAAGCTTATGTCTGCATTACAATATTGAATTTCAAGCTTATGTCTGCATTACAATATTGAATTTCAAGCTTATGTCTCTATTTGCAACTTTCGTCGTGTTGATGCTGTTTTCTGAAACAAATCAGTTTTGTGGAGACCACACACTGACCACAGCTGATGAACAGGCCCTGTCTACATCAACATCTGAAGCGCCAGGCTTCTATGATCTCATCAGAGGTGGTATCTCTATGAAATACAGGAGCCATGCGTTTTGGAATACTTTTTAAAATTCACTTTTTATTGCACGGCGGTGAGACATGACATTTTAAATCAGTACATGTGTAAGACTTGATAAAATCTCCAAAGAATTGTCTTAAACATTTGGCCTTATATCCCATCCACTCTCTCAATAACAACTGACGCTTTTCTTTGGTCATTCCTCCTTTTCTCTTAAAATTTATTTCTGTCATCTATAATCGTCTGTTACTGGTAGATGTTAAAGCAGATGGAACACACACACACACCACACACACACACACACACACACACACACACACACACACACACACACACACACACACACACACACACACACAAATACACACACACAAATACACACACACACACACACACAAATACACACACACACACAAAACAAAACAAAAACACAATCACAAACACAACACACAAACACGTAGGCAGACACACACACGCACACACTTATGTGAAATAACAATCCGCCTTCCATGACCCTACATTACTGGAACAGAAGTAAGAGACAGAAGGGGGATACTAGCACTTGACTATCAACACTACAGCACCAGTGATCTCTGTAGAGACAGAAGGGGGATACTAGCACTTGACTATCAACACTACAGCACCAGTGATCTCTGTAGAGACAGAAGGGGGATACTAGCACTAGACTATCAACACTACAGCACCAGTGATCTCTGTAGAGACAGAAGGGGGATACTAGCACTAGACTATCAACACTACAGCACCAGTGATCTCTGTAGAGACAGAAGGGGGATACTAGCACTAGACTATCAACACTACAGCACCAGTGATCTCTGTAGAGACAGAAGGGGGATACTAGCACTAGACTATCAACACTACAGCACCAGTGATCTCTGTAGAGACAGAAGGGGGATACTAGCACTAGACTATCATCACTACAGCACCAATGATCTCTGTAGAGACAGAAGGGGGATACTAGCACTAGACTATCAACACTACAGCACCAATGATCTCTGTAGAGACAGAAGGGGGATACTAGCACTAGACTATCAACACTACAGCACCAGTGATCTCTGTAGAGACAGAAGGGGGATACTAGCACTAGACTATCAACACTACAGCACCAGTGATCTATGTAGAGACAGAAGGGGGATACTAGCACTAGACTATCAACACTACAGCACCAGTGATCTCTGTAGAGACAGAAGGGGGATACTAGCACTAGACTATCAACACTACAGCACCAGTGATCTCTGTAGAGACAGAAGGGGGATACTAGCACTAGACTATCATCACTACAGCACCAATGATCTCTGTAGAGACAGAAGGGGGATACTAGCACTAGACTATCAACACTACAGCACCAATGATCTCTGTAGAGACAGAAGGGGGATACTAGCACTAGACTATCAACACTACAGCACCAGTGATCTCTGTAGAGACAGAAGGGGGATACTAGCACTAGACTATCAACACTACAGCACCAGTGATCTATGTAGAGACAGAAGGGGGATACTAGCACTAGACTATCATCACTACAGCACCAGTGATCTCTGTAGAGACAGAAGGGGGATACTAGCACTAGACTATCAACACTACAGCACCAGTGATCTATGCTGTACACCTACAGCTACAACCCAACTGATGTATCATTTTCCTCCTGTGCTGATGCAGGGGGCGTGTCTGCATCCCCACCTTCTGGAAATTCTGCGCTAGAAAATCCCTTTTCTGTCCAGCTCCTTTTTTCTGCCTGGTTCCGTTCTTTCACGTCACCTCTTTCTTCGCTATTTTCTGCCTTCTTGATTCATTCTCCTGCCATTTTTCCACAAAGAAACAAAAGATCATTCTCTCCCACGCCGAAAGAAGATGTGCTGGCCTGACTTGTCAGGCTCTTAGCGGCGATGCAACACACTTTCTCTCACACGGCAAACAAAGCTGCTGTCTGAGTGTTCGACGACGAAGACTCTATCCATTTCAGCACAGAGAGACCCACAGCTTTCCTGAGCACAGCCACTGGGACAGGGCCTGCCTCACAACTGCCAGTCACAACAGTCAGGAGCTCCTCTGAGACCAGCAGTTGTGAGTACAGGCCTGGGAAAATCCAGTTAAGAGATGTCAGACTGTTAGGGACTGCTTTTCCAACAACGTTTGCAAGGTCTGTGCTCTTGAAAAGACCGCAACCGTGATGATAAGATTGCAACAGTGATGATAAGTGTGCAACAGTGATGATAAGTGTGCAACACTAATTACAAGACTGCAACAGTTTAAGATCCCATCAAGCATAAAATTGCGACTATGCAAAGAAAGGGGATATTGTTTTGATTATTCTTTAGGATGGATTTAATTTGAAAAAGTGTGTATGTTCTTTGCCGATATTGACGCAAATTTGTATAGATAATTTCTTTATCATCAATGTGCTTTATACGCACATAAACAGACATATATACACACAGACACACAGACACACACCCACACATACACCCACAATCCCCCCCCCCCCCACATACACGCACACACATACACGCACACACACACACACACACACACACACACACACACACACACACACACACACACACACACGCTCACACACACAGACACACACAACACACACACACACACACACACACACACACACACACACACACACACACACACACACACACACACAGGTATTATGTATGTGTTATATATATATATAATATATATATATATATATATATATATATATATATATATATATATATGTATATATATATATATATATATATATATATATATATATATATATATATATATATATATGCCTTTTTAATATGTTGTAGTTACGTTAGTTATACAGTTACTTAATATGTGAATTCAATTACTTCATTGTATTATGGTTATAGTTGTTAGACAGTTCCTTTTTTCTGAATTGTTTGCCTTTTTGTGTCTAATATCTTTTATTGTGAATAGACGTTAAATTGAAGAACAACAACAACAACAACAACAACAACAACAACACACACACACACACACACACACACACACACACACACACACACACACACACACACACACATACACACACACACTACACTGACCTCAGGTCTCCAGCGTTTGGAAACCTGTCCAGTGCCCAAACTTCTGTGCACTCCCCAGACACTGAGGGGCAGAGAGGAAGGAGGGGGGAGGGAGGGGAGGGGGGGGTTCAAATCACAGCCCTGACCAGAATGAAATCACTTCCATCTGTGCTCTGCTCCCAGGGCAACCATTCTGCTTCTATTTTCAGCAAACGGAAGGACGACAAGTGTTCCGAGCAGAACACGACCACGGAGACTTGTCCAGCTTCACCATTGCAAGTCTAGAAAGTCAGGCTACCCCCCCCCTCCCCCCTCCTCCCACAAGGGACTTTGGGTTCAGGACACAGCTAGCTTTCCTAAAGCCAAGGACGTTCAGGTCCCCTGCTGATGAAGGGACCACAAAGGCACTGGTATCGATATACTGGAGTCAACCCCTTTTGGGGTGTGTGTGTGTGTGTGTGTGGGGGGGGGGTAGCGCTGTGGTTAGAGAGCTACGCTGATAGTGTGGCAGCCCTGGGGTTGAGCCACCATCAAGGCACTGTTTGGGGGTACTTTCCCCATCAAGTCCTGTGCCCAACTCCCCTGAAAGTCCTTCACATGAGACAGTTAAGCAAGGTCTCGTGTGCAAACGCTTGCAGAACGTCTTCTACACGTAAGAAAACCGATTCGTCTTTCGGAAGAGTATGTTATTGAATGCTGGTAGGAACGGTTAGACATGATCCTGGAAGTCGGAATACAGATACCTTCAGGAAGAAAGAAACGGACACATGCAAAATTCACCATAAGTGAATCTCGGGCTGTAGCCAAAGAACGTAAAAAACCACGAAAAAAATTCTTTTTTTTTCATTTGCATGAATAAAGGACCTAGAAGAAGAACAATAGTGGAGCCTCTGTTGATGGCTTTGTGAGACTGTCAGATTCTCCATGTTTCCACTAAAGACACATGTGCACAGTTGCCCCCATCCACGTGGTTCTGCAGACGAGAGTGTGTGGATAGAGAAACACGGATACAGGGAATCCCTTTAAGCCTACCCCCAGGCTATGCAGTTTCTGAAAACACCACACTCCTCTCCATTCTCCAGCGATCACCAGGACAGGAAGAGAGAGAAGGGGGAGATTCAGAGATCTGAATCTGACCAAAACACTACTCTTTTTGTGTTTACTTCAACAAAACACTGTTATCGTGATCAATGTGGAAAGTGGCAGCCAAGGATAGCTGTCATGACAGACACAGTGAAGAGCGGATGACACACACACCAGTTAAATAGATTACATTCAAACTACTCAAATATTTTGTCACCAGGGTTGAATTTTAGGGGGAAAAATGGGGGCTATTTCAAATAGGTTTTGGTCCAACTGTTTGATTACATCCTTTCTCCATTAACTGATGGTACCATCACACATCCTTAAACACACACACACACACACACACACACACACACACACACACACACACACACACACACACACACACACACGCACTCAGACACATACACACACACACACTCAGACACACAGACACACAGACATACACACGCACGCACGCACACGAGGATTGGACAGCCTGGTGGTCAGAGTGATGCGCTAGTGATGTGCTGACCCGGGTTCGAACCTCGTTCAAGAGGATTTTTTCTCTGAAGTTAACATCAGTGCCCACTCCACTCGCCCCAAAAGTCCTTAGGATGAGACTATAAACCTAGATTCCGTGTGCGAACACACGCAGAACGTCTTGTGCACACGTTAAAACCAGCTCCGCTTTTTGGCTGAATAGGTGATTGTGTGCCGGAGAGAACGGATGAAAAATTTCACAAAATTACACACACACAGGGACTGGATGTAAAAAAAGCACATGAGTGCATATTTCATTATCCTCGAAATAAAAGAATGGATGAATAAAAACGCATACACACATATCATCCTCGATATAAGAGAATAAATAAATTTTAAAAAATAACACACACACCTCCCCCCCCCCTCTCTCTTTCTTTCTTCCTCTCCATCTTTCTTCATACTCATACAATATAATTCTGCTCACATGCTCCTTCTTAACTCGGTCTTCACTCTTTTTCCTATCGTCTAATATCACTTTAAGTGGAAAGATGTTAAATTGAAGAAGAAGAAGAACAACAACAACAACAACAGCACACACACACACACAGACACAGACACAGACACAGACACACACACACACACACACACACACACACACACACACACACACACACACACCACACGCACACACACACACACACACACACACACACACACACACGCACGCACGCACACACACACATACACACAAATAATAAACCCAAACCGAACAATACGAACTGAACTGACTTTTCTCCACAGTTTGCTAAACTTTCTAGATATCAAACTTCTTTCCATAAACATCTTGAACATCACAGAAGCAGGGAAGAGGCACAAAGTCAGAAGACCGGAGCTGCCAACATATTCATTTATCCATTTATTTAATTTATATATTTAATCTTTTATCTCGAGGGTAATGGAATAAGCATTCATATGCTTTTACATCCAGTCCCCGTGTTTATGCAGTTTTGTAAATATTGTCATCTGTTCCCACCGGCACACGATGGCCTACTCTCACGAAAAGCGGAACAGGATTTAACGTGTGCGCAAGATGTTCTGCGTGCGTTCGCACACGGGGCCTGGGTTTATAGTCTCATCCCAAAGACTAACTGCATCCCTCCCCTCCATGTTTCACAGCCACAGTCCTGTGTCTATACACAGCAACAGCTTTCCAGATCACGGTCACTGGGGCATAGCCGGCCTCACAGCTGCCAGTCAGAGGATTCAGGGAGTGCTCAGAGACCAGCCGGTGTGGGAACGGTTTGGGAAACACCACTTCCCAGATGTCCACTTTGCAACATTGACCACAGAGATGTCATGTAATGGTAAGTATTTAAAAGTGAGTTTATAGGTGTGTGTGTGTGTGTGTGTGTGTGTGTGTGTGTGTGTGTGTGTGTGTGTGTGTGTGTGTGTGTGTGTGTGTGTGTGTGTGTGTGTACATTCGAATTTGCTAAAGCTATAAATGGTTATTGATTGATTGTGTGTTGTATAGGTCGAATGCAAGCGCTTTGATTTGTTTTTACAAGATACAGCGCTATATAAATTCCATGTATTATTATTATTATTATTATTATTATTATTATTATTATTATATATTATTATTATTATAATTATAATTATTACTATTATTATCATTATTATGAACTGATTCAAAAGAATGAGAGAACACTTGCATCTGTTTTTTTCTTTTTTAACTTAACATACTTACATCAAATAAAACCGTCAAGTACTCAAACTTTAACGGTTTAGGTATCACAGTCATAAGGAAAGAAAGGATGTACAGTTTCTTAAGAATGTTGAATGAGACACACTGATTTTCTAGCTGCTCTCACATCTAAACCCACATTAAAAAACGGAAAACACAAGTTGCAGAATATTTGCAGTTTCTTTATTTATGCCACTTTGTCACAGCAGATTTCTCTGCGCGAAATTCGGGCTGCTCTCCCCAGGGAGAGCGCATCGCCACATGTGCAGCGCCTACCCATTTTTTTCCCTGTCGTTAACTGCATTTGTTTCCTTATCAGAGTGGCTTAAAAAATTTTTTAACAGAATTTTGCCAGGAACAACCCCCTTGTTGCCGTGGGTTCTTTTACATGCGCCAAATAATGATGTGTAATACACGGGACCTCGGTTTATCGTCTCATCCGAAAGACTAGGGCCCAGACTACCACTCATGGTCTAATAGATAGGGGGAAAGTTTTGGGCCCAAACAGGATACGAACCACGGCACACTCCGACTTGGACTTTTCGCTTTCTAGACGGGGCCGTTACCTCCTAGACCACCGATCCACCGAGTGGTTTTTTTAATATATATATATATATTTTTAATCATTTCATGACTACAACCTGTCCATACTGTCCTTGAAAGTTTTTGTTGTAGTTTTTTTTAATGTCAATGATCAGCTCAGAGCTGGTTTTCCCCGATCCTGTGCTGACAGCTGCCTGTCTAGTTAAGCCCCGCCCTATCCCAAGCCCCACCCCCACCCCCCAGTGCAGGGCTGGCTAACAAAAACTCATGGAATAAAGGGAATGTGCAGATATCCCTCCAAGTCTGCTGACACGTGGTAAAACACAGTATGTCCATTTTCCAAAGTTTTGATACAATCCGTGTTTTCTCTTTGATCTTAAAGCAGAGGTCGCCAACCTACGTGGGTGTCTGTTATTTTTATTATTATTTTTTTTTTTGGGGGGGGGGGGGGGGGGGGGGGGGGGGGGGGGCTTAACACAAACATTTTGCAGTGGTGGGATAATGGAATTAAATGCAGATTTTTCTGGAAACTTTTGAAAGTAGAGTTACTATGTTTCACAATGTGGGCGTAGTCACAATGAGTGGGGTGAAGGGTTTGTAATGTCGAAGGCTGAAGTCCCGGAAAAAGTTTTTTTGTGAACGTGCCTTTGTTGTGGTGCAATAGATGAAGAGTTGACCTTGATGAACTGCTTTGCATATGTACTTTTAGACAGCAGATTCACCCAACCAAGGGCAAAGAGAACAAAGAAAAAGAAAGGACAAAAAAAAGAAAGAAAGAGAAAGATGAATAAATGCCTTCGTGCACTTAATACCATGAACACATTAAAAAAAAAATTTATTTATTTTTATTCTTTAGTTATCCAGATGTATGGCTGTTTCAATGTTTCTAATCCATGTTGTTACTTCAGGGATGCCTAGTAACGGTTAAGACCAGACCCGGGCTTCAAAACTGGACTGCTTTAGGAAAAAAAACACCATGTGACGCACACAAAAACAAAATATTGTGAAAAAATAATAAAAAGATATATGTACCAAAAGCACAAAGCTAATTAAGAGGTTTTTGAGGAAACCAAACTGCACTTGCAGACCCCGTCTACAGTGCAAACAGATCACAGCAACTGTTTGGATATGACTGAAACGAAAGAACGTACGCAAGAGAAATATGTATCAAATATACTAAACACATATAAAAAAATAAAATATGAGGGCTTTCTAGACCAAAATCTTCTAACATATCAAACAGCGAAAGGAGAAAATGTTATGATTATTTATGACTGTTCCAAGGTCATTGAAAGTTCACATTATTGCTCTTCAGCACAGAATGCGGCAAACTAGTTACCTTAATGGCGGGCAAAAACGGGTGTAAACGCACACTCTCCTCTTTGGTGAAAGTTGGAACTGTAGCTGAGAAACAAAACATGCACCCCCCCCCCCCCACGTTAAAACCTGTTCCGCTTTTCGGAAGGGTAGGCCATTGTGAACCGGTGGGATCTGATGACAAAATTGACAAAACCGCACACATCCGGGCACTAAGTTATATCTATCGGCAGGGGATAACACATTTAGACGGATATAGAACCCCCCTCAAGGTGACCGGTTTGAAACTTGAAACTGTCAAATAATGCTGGTGAAGCCGAGAAAACTTTGGGTGGAATGTTGAATGTTGGCAATAGAATTATGAACTTTGTCAGCAAATTGATAGGTAAAGTAACCGTACCACATCGGTACCGATATACTTCAATTATGTAATATGTCATTCATTCATGTGAGTGTAGACACATTTGGATACACTTGAGCATTCAACAACATTTCTTAGGAAAGCTTACAAAAATGCACGCTATCAGATTTAACTGTTAGAGAAGTTGTTGCATTGTTATACTGTAATAGATGGTCTCTCTAGCTCTATTCGTGGACACTCACACCACGTCACTGAGGAACACAAGGGACAGATTAAATCTTCCTAGAGGACGATGGTATCAAATATGCCATAGAGCAATTAAAAAAAGGCTTGTGCCATTAAACTTAACCCCAAAACATTACGATATAGGAGTTTATTCGCAAACACAAAGAGAATGATACCGCTAAGTCTAAAGTTCATGTGGCGTAACCTTGATAATGGTTTAAAATAAAATTATAGTTATGTGTACAGTTGGCACTGAAATGAAAAGGCTTGACGAAAACACCGTTCACCTAGGCGAAAAGCAAATACATACAGTCAGACAGACTGACAGACAGAGAGACAGACAGACAAAAATAAAGATAAAGAGAGATAACTTCAATTTCATATATAAGACCTGAAAGCATTTTCTTCTACAGTCGCTAAAATGAAATCTGAAGAACAGAGGGGGTAAAACCAATTCCTTTTTGATGACTTTATTTCGTCATCTATTTTACTTTTTCAAACCCAAATTTCATTCCAGTTCGGGAACATAATGGTAAAGGTAGGGTAATTTTGGGGCAAAATCATCTTTAAGCTGATTTCTGTTATTTCCAGCAGACTGGCATGGCGTTGCTGCTGAGGCAGGAGGCAGGTTTGCTGTGGAGGATGTCCTGCAGTGAAGCCGTGTACCGTGGTGTGGATTGGCTTCCGTGGATTGGCACACGTTTAATCCCGTTCCGCTTTTCGTAAGAGTAGGCCATTGTGTGCCGGTGGGAACAGATACAAAATTTACAAAACTGTATACACATGGGGACTGGATGAAAAAGCACACTAGTGCTTATTCCATTATCCTAGATATAAAAGAATTAATAAAAAAAAAAAAAAACCAGATTGAAAGGTGTTTGGGTCACAGAGACAGTATTAGTCACTTCAAGTGCAGTGTGTCGCCAACACGTGCGCGTGATAATCTATCTATCTATCTATATATTTGTTTTTACTAAGATCCCAAATGCTTTTTTTTCGCATCCAGTCCCCGTGTGCATGAGGTTTTGTCAATTTTGTCATCCATTCCCACTGGCATTCATTGGCCGACTGTTTCGAAAAGCGAAAAAGGTTTTTAATGTGTGCACAAGATGTTATGTCTGGGTTCGCACATGAGACATCGATTTATAGTCTCATGAGAGAGAGAGAGAGAGAGAGAGGAGAGAGAGAGAGAGAGAGAGAGAGAGAGAGAGAGAGAGAGAGAGAGAGAGAGAGAGAGAAGAGAGACGGGGGTGGGGTGGGGGTGGGGGTGGGAGGGAACTTAAATACATCATGTTTGGCTTGAATGCAGTTTCTTTCACTTTTTCAGAAAGATGAGGTGATTTTTCAAAGGAGGTAAATGAATCCCCGTATGTTCCGTTGCAATATTGTTGCCCTTTCTTTTCAGCATGATGTCATCGTTTAGGAGAACAGGAGTGGGATGGGTGAATACCCTGGCTGTACCAAAGTCATGTCTAAGCTCCCAGACGTAGGAATGCGGCTACCTAACTGATGGGGAAACAGTCGTATATGCAAAATTCTATTGGTGAACCCTGGAACTCTAGCGGAAATGTAGGGGGGGGGGGGGGTAGGGGGAGGGGGATAATTAAACTAATTTCTGCAGTTGCCCGCAGGCTGATCTTGTCCTGCACAAACAACAGGCGGCGTTTGACTGAAAGATTTCCTGTTGTTTCAGGCTGGGGTCATTTACAGAATGCTTCTGAGAAAGAAAACAAACTATGGTGGTCTGGTAGTGAGAGAAATATCCCGTTAGGAAAGTGAAGTGTTTTAGTTTCTTTTCCTATTCCTGGTTGCAGCTTCGAGGTTTACCAATGGTGAGATTTGCACGTATGCAACCGTTGTTACTGACCATGGAGGTACTCAGGTACCTGCATTCTGACTCCGAGTTAATGTCTAAGCACCACACCAGTGTACATGCTGTATTCTTTTTTTTTTTGCCATTTACTCTTACTGTCACAGAATGACTACTCTATCAAAAGGAAGAACGGGTTTTAGCGTGAGCGCAGGATGTTCTGTGTGCATTCATACAAAGGACTAGGTTTATAGTCTCATTTGAGGGACTTTCAAGGGAGTGGAATCAGAACTGATGTTAACTCAAGTGGGAATACAACCCCTGAACGGGCCTATCAGGGATTTTTGAAACTGGCCTCCATCCCGGACAGTCACATCGCCAGCACAGCGCTCAAACCCCAAGGTTACCCCCCCATTTCTGTATTCCAATTTCGCTCAAAGAAAGAGTCCCCCTCCCCCCCTCCCTCTCATCCACTGGATCCTGTATGATGACCTTTAACTCGTCTTTCGAAAGAGACCATGACGCAATTTTTCGTTTGCAACACACATTGTGCATGTGAACCCAACCAAAAATGAAAAAAAGATGGTGGCCAGATAGAGACTGTCGCTATCAAAGCCCCAGAGGTAAAACACCACTCTCGCCAGCAAACAGAGAAATGATAGCTGGCACCCTGACAGGTAGGAACAAGATAGCGACATATACAGCAACACGCTTTTCCCTGAGCGGAGCTGCTCCATATATCACGTAGATAAACCTGTCCCCACCATGGATGTCTTGCTTAACAATACCATTTCCACATGGACCCTCACGACAGTGCTGTTTGAGCATGGGATGAACACAATCAGCAGAAAATGCCACCGGAAATCGCCAATCTGAAAGTAGTTTGGGCGGGGGGGGGGAAGACAGACAGACAGACAGACAGAGAGAGAGAGAGAGAGAGAGAGAGAGAGAGAGAGAGAAGAGAGAGAGAGAGAGAGAGAGAGAGAAGAGAGAGAGAGAGAGAGATGGTGTATTCATATCAGAACATGTCACGTCACGCCAGGATATGTGCACACCAAATGATGCAATCAACAGAATGTGCCACGGAAAATGCATGTCAGGAAATAGTTGAGGAAATGAGAGAGAGAGAGAGAGAGAGAGAGAGAGAGAGAGAGAGAGAGAGAGAGAGAGAGAGAGAGAGAGAGAGAGAGAGAGAGAGATCAAATTCTATTATTTCGAGAATAATGAATAAGCACTCATGTGCTTCTTACATCCAGTCCCCGCCCTTATCAGGGATAGCATAATAAAAAAAATCCTCTAAATAAATAACAAGCAAACAAACAAGCAAACAAAGAGATAGATAGATAGATAGATAGATAGATAGATAGATAGATAGATAGATGGATGGATATATAGATAGATAGATAGATAGATAGATAGATGGATATATAGATAGATAGATAGATGGATATATAGATAGATAGATAGATAGATAGATAGAAGAGAGAGAGAGAGAGAGAGAGAGAGAGAGAGAGAGAGAGAGAGAGAGAGAGAGAGAGAGAGAGAGAGAGAACACACACACACACACACACACACACACACACACACACACACACACACACACACACACACACACCACACACACACACAACTCAGAGGTACAGTCAGAGAGGGACAGACAGAGACAGACAAGGAAGTGGAAAAGAGGGCTAGGGGAGGCACTGCCACAAAACCAGATCTCATTTTCCCTGCAAACCATTTAACAGACAGACTACAGGCTATGGAGATGAGGGATGCTTCCGCAAACTTGTCGGCATCTCCAGCAAAGATCACATTACCGATGTAGAGGTAGGAAACAGAATGCAGCGAGCTATGGGGCCAGCTCTGTGAAGACTTCTTTCTTCTCCATGCTGAGGAGACAAAACTTCAGTGTACAGGCACGTCTTCTCCAACAAAAGGGGCGTGCCAAGATGTTCCCGCAATCAACAGCGCACAGAAAAGAGAAGGAGGTGATCAGCTCCATACTCCTGAAGAAAAAGTCAGTGAATTTAACTCTGATCCAAACCCGGACTTTCTACATTCGGTACAAGAAATGGTGTGTTGGTTTTCTCGGAGCTATTCCAAGTTAGATGATAAAGGACAGGTCCAAGGTGGATAATATAAACATTTTAAGAATTAATTTGATAGATTGTTTAATTGATAAATTGGATTAGCTGAGTAGTTAATTGTTAAAACGATTAATAGAGTTTGTTATGATTTAATTCATTTGTATAGTAATTGACCGATTTAGTTACATTTGGTTTTGTTTGTTGTGTTTTTTTTTATGAGAGCCTTATGTAAAGAAGGCTCGGCTTATTCAATTAAACTTAATAGATGCCTCAACTTTTGATTCATGTTCTCTCTCAAAACAAAGGCTGTTTTCTTCTGTTGCCTTAAAAAAATCTCTGTGTGTGAGTGTGTGTTGCATTTTATTGCGGAACTTTTCACAGGCGACTGTCGTTGCTTTTGGTGTATCTCCATGACCTGAATGCAGTTAGGGCAAAGGACCTCTCATTTATCGGTCTGTTTACAGGGACTAGCTCCCGCACTTGTAGTGTACCTCAGACTGGCCTCTTCTCTATCGTCTAACTTTAACTTGCTTTTTTGTTATTGTCCACCACAGACTAGCCCTGATTTTTATGCAGATGCACCTACATAAAAACACACACACCCCTAAGTCATATTCACATTACGATATCATTCACCAACGGAAACAAGCAATCAGCATAAACTGATGCACAAGAAAAAAAAACCCAGCAGAACGACAAAAAGCACTGTATTTTATTTTTATCTGTCAGCATTTTGATAACAGAGAGAGATATTTATTTATTTATTTATTCTTTTATATCGAGGATAACAGAATAAGCAATCATACACTTTTTTTTCATCCGGTCCCCGTGTGTATGCAGCTTTTGTAAATATTGTCATCAGTTCCCACCGGCACACGATGGCCTACTCTTACGAAAAGCGGAACAGGATTTAACGTGTGCGCAAGATGTTCTGCGTGCGTTCGCACACGGGGCCTCGGTTTAAAGTCTCATCCGAAGGACTTTTGGGGAGAGTGGAGTCGGCATGATGTTAACTCCAGGAGAAAAATCTCCTCGACCGGACTCGAAACAGCGCAATGTTCTGACCACTAGGCTATCAGAGAGAGAGGGGAGAGAGAGAGAGAGAGAGAGAGAGAGAGAGAGAGGAGAGAGAGGGGAGAGAGAGAGAGAGAGAGAGAGGAGAGGAGAGAGAGAGAGGAGAGAGAGAGAGAGAGGAGAGAGAGAGAGAGAGAGAGGAGAGAGAGAGAGAGAGAGAGAGAGAGAGAGAGAGAGAGAGAGAGAGGAGAGAGAGAGAGAGAGGAGAGAGAGAGAGAGAGAGAGAGAGAGAGAGAGAGAGAGAGGAGAGAGAGAGGAGAGGAGAGAGAGAGAGAGAGAGAGAGAGAGAGAGAGAGAGAGAGAAGAGAGGAGAGAGAGAGAGAGAGAGAGAGAGTATTTTGGACAATTTTTGATTGTATTAAGCTTTTAAAGCCGATTCCCAAAGGGGCAGTGGAAAGGAAATTGGGCACAAAACACACATTTTTAGAAATAAAATTAATGTGTAATTTTCTACTGCCCAAATGGTCGGCATGGCATGTATTCCACAACACCGTGAAGTGATTTGGATTCAGATTCAATGCATTATTGCGTAACTTCCATTACAAATAGGGGAAGGGGACACAGCAAACAGAGAGAGAGAGAGAGAGAGAGAGAGAGAGAGAGAGAGAGAGAAGAGAGAGAGAGAGAGAGAGAGGAGAGAGAGAGAGAGAGAGAGATATGAGAATAGTGGTGTATCTCTACCAATACATGCCCTTCATGACTAGATATTTGAACACATAATGACGAAATCACAAGGGGACGTCACAAAAAGTGTAAGTCAGGAACTAAATCACTGTGATGTCATTCTCCACAGACGATGTGTTATTGTGAAGGAGCATGCATGTTATCTTCCAGTGACACTCCCACTCAGATGTAGGTCATACATGCACATCAACATCTGGGTAATCGTTGTCAATGTCTAGAGGGTTATGGAGCAACGACTGCAGCTCTTATACTCTTGAATCTGAATGTGGCTGTATACACAGAAGATTAAAGAATTTTAGAAGCTATTGAGATAAAGAAAAAAAATTGCGAAGAAGAAAAAGAAATTACGAAGAAGAATTGAGAAGAAGATGAAGGAGAAATTACGAAGAAGAAGAATTCAGAATATGAAGAACTGCGAAGAAGAAGAATTGAGAAGAAATAGAAAAATGGAGAAAAGGAAGACTAGCGAAGAAGAACTGAGAGGAAGAATTGCGAGGAAGACGAAAACGTACATTGCGCTATATCAAGACTTGGTTCAGTCCCTCCTCCAAAAAAGACAACAAAAACAAAAAACCACATACAAAAAACAAAACAACAAACAAACAAGCAAAAACCAAAACCAAACAAAAAACAAAGAAAAAAACCCAAAACAACCCTGTACAACACCACAGCGAAGAAAACCTAATAAAAAAAATAGTTCCGATACAAAACACATGTTGAAGAACAAAACGTTGAAGAAGAAGGCAGAAAGGGAAGAGAGTTTCTGCCGGATGACACCACAGAACTACAACGTTTGGGATCACCTGTGCCTACCAGCACGTGCAGCAGCGTGTGTCTGGGGGCTCCTGTCCCCTAGTCTAGTGCACCCTTGAGGCACCCTGAAGAGTTTGTAACCAGATTTCTCCACTCCTCGGGTCTGAGGGTGCGTAAAACTAAGTACAAAGTTTTATTATGTTCGCGTGAAAGCACCCCCATTGGTGCGCGTACACGCATGTGCATTCACACAGACACACAGATATATCCACTCATAGACAAACAGGTAGATCGATATAAGGACAGACAGATAGATAGACAGACAGATGGACAGACAGACAGACAGACACAGATACAAACGCGCTTACGCACAAACACACATGAGCACAGCAACAGCCCCCCCCCTCCCCCCCCCACACCTCTTCTTCACTCTCTTCTCTGGTTTTTCATTTCGTCCTTCATTTGTCTGTCCGTCCCGCCCCAATTCTTTCACACTCAGTGGCATCTTTTACGTCATTTTGATTGTCAGGATTTGAATCCAGCACAACCAGCAAACCCCCAGTGTTGCCATGGAGATGACAAATATAGTGGGTGGATGTTTGCTTGTTCCTGATTGTGTTTCTCCCTTCAGGACTCTCTGTCTGTCTGTCTGTCTGTCTGTCTGTCTGTCTGTCTGTCTGTCTGTCTGTCTGTCTGTCTGTCTGTCTGTCTGTCTGTCTGTCTGTCTCTCTCTCTCTCTCTCTCTCTCTCTCTCTCTCTCTCTCTCTCTCTCTCTCTCTCTCTCTCTCTCTCTCTCTCTCTCTCTCTCTCTCTTTCTCTCTCTCTCTCTCTCTGACCGATGAAAATGTTATGAAAAATCTTGCTACATATATCTATAAGTCTTTGAAAAGAAGAAGTCTTTTGATCTTATAAACCAGAAAATACTGTAACTGTATGCGTACGTGTTGCATTGTTTTTTTTAGTTGATTGAACATTTTATGTGCTTGTGTATATCATTGTTATATGTGTATTTTTTTGTAAACCCTTTCAAATGGGGCCATGACCTTTCTGAATAAATATCGTTATCGTTATCGTTATCGTTATCGTTCTCTCTCTCTCTCTCTCTCTCTCTCTCTCTCTCTCTCTCTCTCTCTCTCTCTCTCTCTCTCTCTCTCTCTCTCTCTCTCTCTCTCTCTCTCTCTCTCTCTGTCTCTCGTGATGTTTTTCCTTTTGTTGCTCTCTGCTTTATCTTTGCTTTTTGGCTTTACTCCTATTCTGGTAGGGTCTTTTTTCTATTCCCTAATAAGGGCAAGGGCCGGATGAAAAAAAGTACGTAAATGTTTTGTTACCCTAGAAAAATGAAGATTCATTCATTCATTCATTCATTTCATTCATTCATTCATTCATTCATTCATTCATTCTCTCTCTCTCTCTCTCTCTCTCTCTCTCTCTCTCTCTCTCTCTCTCTCTCTCTCTCTCTCTCTCTCTCTCTCTCTCTCTCTCTCTCTCTCTCTCTCTCTGTGCGCGGGCATGTGTGTGGTTGCGTGTGTGCACGCACATGTGTTTTTATGTATATGTGTAAGTGCATGCATGCGCACGTGTGTAAGCAAACATGAGGGCAAGCATATTACGTATATGAAACTGTTCGAACGTGATTGCATGCAAGTATGGGTGTGTGAAACAGCCTGTGTGCAGGTACTGATCTACATGTATGAAGACACGAAAGATGGGGACTGTACTGGGAAAGCCACAGCCTGTCCTTGATGCTGCTGCTGTTGCTGCTGTTGTTGTTGCTGCTGTTGTTGCTGTTGTTGCTGTTGCTGTTGTTGTTGTTGCTGTTGCTGCTGTTGTTGTTGTTCACAGCCCCTTCCCCTGCCGCCTGTCTTTGTGCACAGTGTGTTTAAGTTTTTCTTCTTTTCTTCTGATGGCTGTCAACTCCGCTACCTTTGATGTACGGCTTGTCTGATCTTTGCAGATGGGAGAGAGAGAGAGAGAGAGACAGTGGACACGCTGCCTTTGTCTGCTCCTACCTGACGGAAGCCGAAAAGTGCAGAAGTGGTGCAAACATGTCTGTTTGTACACATGTGCACAGAAATCGGTATTGTGAAAAATCCATAAAGTCCATAAGCTTTGAGGCTACGGGAAAATGTTAGAGATAAATCAGTTTTTCTGTTTTCTTGCTTTTAAAAGCTGTTCTCTGTCAAGGCCCCTCGCCCCTGTATATAAGTTCTGCTGCTTCTAGATTAGGTTTCGTTTGGCATGTCAAATGTTGGTTATGTTTGGAATGCAGAAAAAGTCTCTTTCACCTGAATCACATTATCGATTATAATCTTCCTCGGCGTTATCATCATCATCATCATCATCATCATCATCATCATCATCATCATCATCATCATCATCATCATCATCATCATCATCATCATCATCATCATCATCATCATCATCGTCGTCGTCGTCGTCGTCGTCGTCGTCGTCGTCGTCATCGTCGTCGTTGTCGTCGTCGTCACCGTCATTGCGTATTCATCGTCTTCAACATCGTCATCTTCATCAACACCAGTATAGAATCTGCTTCCATCAATGTTAATTTGATAGAGGGAGAACAGCCGATAACCCGGGAGGCGAGGTCTGGAGAAGAGGCCTGATGTTGAAGCTGTTCCCCCCTCAGTCATCATGTCCATGGCATGGAAGAAGTGTTGTTCTGACGGAAGACAACAGCCATCCTCAGATTTCCGGGTCCCTTCTGGAGGACAGCAGCCTGCAGTAGCTAGGAAAGGTGGTGGTGTCTTCCTGCACTGTGCATCCTGTAGACAGTGCGTCAGAGGAATTCCAAGGTTACACATCCCAGGAAACAGCCATTAATACTTCACTTTCTAAGATAATCTCCCACATCTATAATTATGCCCCCACTACTTTGACAACCTCGTGGCTTTTTTCTAGATTGCTGTCACTCGTTCAATAAAATCCCTGGATACAAATTTGGGAATCAGATTTAAACAGACAAAGATGATCACTGGAAATCCTATGGACGATCACTCATTTCAGAGTCACAGGCCTTGGTATTTGCCTGGCAGAAAACTACATCCTAGTTGTGTCTTCACTAAGACCAGACACATTATATAACAAATAGCGGTCAGTTTTGAAGGTTTTCACCCTGCTGGTCATTGGTCAGCATGCCAGCGTCAGATCATGGACTTCTGCACTAACTTCGGCATTCTGCTGTGACAGAAATCAACTGGTTTGCTATAATGGTCGTCATCACGAAAACTAATTGTTCTTGCCTGATTTTATTTAAGAATTGATTTTGTTAATGCATGCCAAGAAAGAATCATTGCAGACTTTAGGGATGCCTTCATGAGTGGAGGAGACTATAAACCGAGGTCCCGTGTGCGAACACACGCAGAACATCTTGCACACAAGTCAAAACCCGTTCGGATTTTCGGAAGAACAGGCCATTGTGTGCCAGTGGGAATGGATGACAAAATTTATAAAACTGTGTACACACGGGGGCTGGATGTAAAAAAAAGACACGAGTGCTTATTCCATTATCTTCGTAGTAAAATGAAGGAAAGGATATACTTAAGAAAAAACCACCCTTCTCTGTTAGAGTACGATAATCATGTCTGTGCTCTTCGTCTGGATACAGAAAAAATTGCTGGATAACGATATCCAGTTTACAATGTCCTGTGTGATGTGGGGTCAGACTCTGGATAACGATATCCAGTTTACAATGTCCTGTGTGATGTGGGGTCAGACTCTGGATAGCGATATCCAGTTTACAATGTCCTGTGTGATGTGGGGTCAGACTCTGGATAGCGATATCCAGTTTACAATGTCCTGTGTGATGTGGGGTCAGACTCTGGATAGCGATATCCAGTTTACAATGTCCTGTGTGATGTGGGGTCAGACTCTGGATAACGATATCCAGTTTACAATGTCCTGTGTGATGTGGGGTCAGACTCTGGATAACGATATCCAGTTTACAATGTCCTGTGTGATGTGGGGTCAGACTGCTGGATAACGATATCCAGTTTACAATGTCCTGTGTGATGTGGGTCAGACTCTGGACTTTAGTGCATCGTCTTCAAAGGAGCATTCCCGACGGTGCGCCATTTGATGCGTTCACTTCTCTCCTTCATTCATGTCTGGTGACGGTTAAACACACCAACATACAGCACAGTGCTACACAGGCACTAACAGCACGGAAACACACACACACATACAAACGGACGCACGCACGAACGCACATACGCACGCACGCACACACGCATACGCACAAACACATAAAATTACACACATAAATACATATATAACACCCCCCACACACACATACGCACGCGCACACACACACACACACACGCACGCACGCACACACACACACATACGCACGCTCGCACGCGCTGGAGTTAACATCGGTGCTGACTCCACTCTCCCCAAAGTCCTTCGGATGAGACTTTAAACCGAGGCCCCGTGTGCGAACGATCGCAGAACATCTTGCGCACACGTTAAATCCTGCTCCGCTTTTCGTAAGAGTAGGCCATCGTGTGCCGGTGGGAACAGATGACAATATTTACAAAACTGCATACACACGGGGACCGGATGAAAAAAAGCACATGATTGCTTATTCTGTTATCCTCGATATAAAAGAATAAATAAATATAAAAGAATAAATAAATAAATAAATAAATAAATAAATAAATAAATAAACACACACACACACACACACAGAGCAGAAGAAAAGTGGAACAGCTGAGAGGACGTGAGGTGGAGAGAAGGAGGCTGGTTTGTCTCAGGTGAACAAGAGTAAAGAGATGGGAAATGTCACACAACTCGCAAAATGAATACTGTACAATAACAACGTCAACAAAGAGAGAGATGACGCAGAAAATCCCTTCCCCGTCCTCTGTGTGTGTGTGTGTGTGTGTGTGTGTGTGTGTGTGTGTGTGTGTGTGTGTGTGTGTTGTGTGTGTGTGTTATTTTATATTCTATATTTTATTTTATACCACTTTATGTCACAGCAGATTTCTCTGCGTGAAATTCGGGCTGCTCTCCCCGGGGAGAGGGGCGTCGCCAGAAGTACAGCGCCTACCCATTATTTTTGTTCCTCAGGTGTGTACGTATGTTTATGGATACGTGCGTGCATATTTATGCATTCATGCGTGTGTACATACGTGCACTCACACGTCTCTGTGTGTGTTTGCGTACATGTGTGCGTATGTGTACATGCGTGCTTGCCAGCACACGCGTGTGTAAGCATTCGTGTGTGTATGCATGTGTGCGTGTGTTCACGTGTATTTGAGTACCTGTGTTTGTGTGTATTGTATGCGTGTATGTATTGGTGTGTGTTTGTGTGCATGTGTGTATGAGTGTGTGCTTGCGTACATGTGCGTGTGTGTGTGCGTATGTGCACGTGCAGGCATGTGTTGTGTGCATATGTGTGCTGTGTTTACATTTGAGTATATATACACTTACCCTGGCAATACCTAACTAAAAAAAAAACTAAGCAAAAAAATAATAAGGGGCATTGTATCAGAAAGCAGAACGAAGGTAAAGTACACATTCATTTTTCTTCTTAAAGCAGCAGTGATAAAAAACAGCCAACAAAACTTTGTGCACTTTTTGTACTTGTCTGCAACACGGGTGAAGAAAGAAAAAAAAAGCCGGCATAGTAGAGTGGTGATTTTATGGCCTCATTCTGCTGACTTGTGGCCAAGACGTCACTGACGACTGCTGATTTCTGGGAAGCCTTTTAAGGCACGTTCTGCCAATGCCTGCAGTGTCGCGGTCTCATTTCCGGTGACGCACAACTGACGTCATCAGAGGCAGATAACAGTAACACCTTTCGGCAAAATGAATGACTGAACTTGTGTTTTGATCATGTCTGGGGGAGGTAAGGGGGGGGGGGGGGGTTCCAGTTTAGAGTGGATTAGGTTTATCCTTTGATATGTTTTTCTACTAAATGTGTGTGCTTGCTTTTACTGATTAATGATTTAATCTAACGAACCATGTAGACCCCGACAGAAAGATGGACAGACACTGACAGACATGGGCACAGACACACAAACACACACACATGCATGCAAACGCACTCAATGGCACACACACACATACACACACACACACACACACACACACATACACACACACACACACACACACACACACACACACACACACACACACACACACACACACACACACACACACACACACATTCCGCATTGGCACGAACACATTTTGGTGACCTCTGGCCAAGAGGTCGTTGACAAAGCACTTTGTGTGCAGCCTTTGAAGGCACGCTGTGTTAACCTAGTGCATAGGGGGGCCACTTCTCAACCCTTGTGACGCACAACTGACGTCATCGTCACCGGCAGATGCCAGTTTCGCCAATGACTGCTGGATTGAATGGAATACGGCTTTTGATCAGGTCTATTGGATTAGGTGCTCATTTAGTTTGGATTAGGTTGATCTGATGATAGGTTTGAATGTGAAAGTTTGTTGGCTTTTGTTGTTTGTTCATCTGATGATAGGTTTGAATGTGAAAATTTGTTGGCTTTTGTTGTTTGTTCATCTGATGATAGGTTTGAATGTGAAAGTCTCTTAGCTTTTGTTGTTTGTTCATCTGATCATGGGTTTAAATGTGAAAGTCTCTTAGCTTTTGTTTGTTTATCTGACCCTCCAAACCTAAGACCCACACATGCAGATATACACACACAGAGACAAACAGACAGAGAGACACAGACAATCACATCACACACATAGACAGAAAGACACACACAGACGCGCACGCGCACGCGCACGCGCGCGCGCGCACACACACACACACATTTGGTACAGGAATGAACACATTCCGAACTTTGTGTTTAGTCTGCAAGGAAAGCCAAAGTAAAAGAGAACAGCAGGGAGAACAAAGGCAAGAGAACAGAGGATGAACAGTGCAGTGCACAAGACTACAGGTAAGAGAACAGTGCAGAAGACTACAGGTAAGAGAACAGTGCAGAAGACTACAGGTAAGAGAACAGTGCAGAAGACTAGGGGTAAGAGAACAGTGCAGAAGACTACAGGTAAGAGAACAGTGCAGAAGACTACAGGTAAGAGAACAGTGCAGAAGACTACAGGTAAGAGAACAGTGCAGAAGACTATAGGTAAGAGAACAGTGCAGAGGACTACAGGTAAGAGAACAGTGCAGAAGACTACAGGTAAGAGAACAGTGCAGAAGACTACAGGTAAGAGAACAGTGCAGAAGACTACAGGTAAGAGAACAGTGCAGAAGACTACAGGTAAGAGAACAGTGCAGAAGACTACAGGTAAGAGAACAGTGCAGAAGACTATAGGTAAGAGAACAGTGCAGAGGACTACAGGTAAGAGAACAGTGCAGAAGACTACAGGTAAGAGAACAGTGCAGAAGACTACAGGTAAGAGAACAGTGCAGAAGACTACAGGTAAGAGAACAGTGCAGAAGACTACAGGTAAGAGAACAGTGCAGAAGACTACAGGTAAGAGAACAGTGCAGAAGACTACAGGTAAGAGAACAGTGCAGAAGACTACAGGTAAGAGAACAGTGCAGAAGACTACAGGTAAGAGAACAGTGCAGAGGACTATAGGTAAGAGAACAGTGCAGAGGACGACAGGTAAGAGAACATTTGATTGATTTCATTTATTCTTTTACATCGAGGATAATGGAATGAGCACTCTTGTGCTAGGTAAGAGAACATTTGATTGATTTCATTTATTCTTTTACATCGAGGATAATGGAATAAGCACTCTTGTGCTTTTTTACAACCAGTCCCCGTGTGTATGCAGTTTTGTAAATGTCATCTGTTCCCACCGGCACACGATGGCCTACTCTTACGAACAGGACAGGAACAGGATTTAACGTGTGCGCAAGATGTTCTGCGTGCGTTCGCACACGGGGCCTCGGTTTAAAGTCTCATCCGAAGGACTTTTGGGAAGAGTGGAGTCAGCACTGATGTTAACTCCAGGAGAAAAATCTCCTCGACCGGACTCGAACTCGGGTCGTCAAATTGCCAGCGCAATGTTCTGACCACTCGGCTGTCCGTCCCCTACAGTGCAGAAGACTACAACTGAAACGTCACAAAACAAACTGAGAGTAGGTGCTGAAACTTAAGCACCAACAATGGAACAAGATGATTCGGGGAAAAAACACCTTTATCCCCTTCTCTCTGAAGTGTATAAATGTCTGTCTGTCTGTCTGTCTGTCTGTCTGTCTGTCTGCCTGTCAGTCAGTCAGTCAGTCAGTCTGTCTGTCTGTCTGTCTCTCTGTCTCTCTCTGTCTCTCTCTGTCTCTGTCTCTCTGCGTTCCCTTACTAGGTGGGGTGGGTAGCGCCTGATCTTATGCCTCCTGCCTGCCTGTATTACTTCACTGCCCACTGGCTTCAGTAGGCACATTCCGAAATAAAAATGAAAACATTTCCAGATTGTTGAGAAATGCAGCCATGCTACGACCTTTCTCATGGCCCCATTCGCAGACCTCAGGCCACGATGCCATGGGCAACAGCAGTGTGTGGGAATCCCTGTAAGCAATGCCTTTTTCTCCTCCCAGGGGGGGTGAACTTACATTCCATGTGACGCACAACTGACGTCAATAGAGGCAGATAGCTGTGACACCATTAGTTTGTCCAAGAACTGGATGAATTATCGCTTTTGACCAGGTTGTGTGGATTTTGTGGTGACTGAAATAAGGTCAGTTTTAGCCTTACTTGTAATGGTTTAAGCACGACATCTATTCATCTTTGTTGCTTATGTAAAAGGTAAAAAAAAAGAGCTTATGTATCCGATTAATTAACTCTGTGTGAACGTGCGTGCATGCGCGTGTGTGTGGCAGAGATATAAAGATAGAGAGACATATATATATATATATATATATATACAA
>CM060317.1:1362750-1365250 GCA_030674155.1 Stramonita haemastoma
TATCAGTAGCTCAAGCAGCAGCAGCTGCAGCAGTAGCAGCAACAGCAAAATTAGCGGCTGTAATACCCGTAATATCAGTATTAGCGGCAACATCATCAGCAAACAGCAACAGCATCAGAAATAGTAAAGAAATTAGCAGCAGCAGCAGTAACCAAACAGTCCTCTGTCATTTTCCCTTTTGTAGCGAGCTATTTTCCCCTTTTCTCTGAGGGCTATTTGTATTGAGTAACACGTGCACCAGTCTGAGTCACCACAGACAGGATGATTATTTCCCCAGGCAGACTCTGACCCTACACACACCATGACCTGCACAGTCTGGCCCGCAGAGCGGGGTCACGGGGTTCAAACCCCAGACTTGTGCTTTAGCATCCACCACACGTGGGCAGAAGGGTCACAAACTCAACCCACTCTTCCCCAGTCCCCTGACCCCAGCCCCCTGACCCCAGACGAGCTCTTCAGTCGATGCTTCATTCAGCGTGCACCAATTGGCAATAAGGGAATCGTCTGGGAACAGGCTGGGGAGTGGTGTGGGGGGTGAAGGGGTGTGGAGACAGCCAGCCTCCAGGAGAAAGGCAGACAAACAGAACGCGAGTCTTGTGGAGGGTGTGAAGATAAGCGGTGGTCTGGAGGTAAGGTGTGTAGCAGTCCAGGCAGCCAGGAGTTCTAGGTTCCATCCCTGTTTGAGCCCCAACTTTTTGTAATACACTCGACATTAGTGGTGGTCTGGGTACTAGTATTTTTATGAGATATGGAAGTTCTGTGTGGTCCACAAATTTAGCGCTCGTAAGGTACCACAGCAGGTGGAGTTTCTATCACAGCCGGGACCTCTGATGAGGGCTCATCCAGGAGCCGAAACTCGAGTCAGGTCGGGCCAAAGGCATGGTTCTTACTCAGAAATGCCTACGATGCTGCCACTGAAAGACATTATTCCCTAGAAATTATTTATTTTTTAATTGAATCTTTAATATGTCATTTTCAAAATGATTAAGAAGTTGGTACCTGCGCTTGTTTTCCTTCACTACTTTTTCCTCAATAATACTTTGTGGTCAAGTGGGGAATTGCATCTCCAGCAGATCCAAATGTAGGCCATTTATATTTTTTCCCCAACTTCTCTTGCCTGTGCAAGCACTTGAAGTGTATTGCAATGTTTGGGTTATTATCCAGCTAAGACTGACCACTTGGCTGGATACAAACTTTATGACCTCCCTTGCATCCTTTAATAGGATCCCCAAACTTAAGGCACAAAAATTCATTAGGTGTTTATTTTCTCTTGTTCAATTTTTTTCAGCATATATTCTAAGCATATTTTCTTTCTCTTATTATCTTCGTCTTTGAGGGCAGCTTCAAAAGGCCACAGGGATATAAAATATTCTTGTGAATGCAATTGACACTTTTAAATTGTGAAATGTGTCTTGCTATAAGGTACCACAGCAGGTGGAGTGTCTATTACTGCCGGGACCAGGAGCCGAAATTCGAGTCAGGTCGGGTCAAAGGCACGGTTCCTACTCAAACATGCCTACATTGCTGCCAATGAAAGATATTTCCTAGAATTTTTTTTTCATTTAATTTTTTTAAATTGAATCTGTGATAAGTCATTTTCAAAATGATTAAGAAGTTGGTACCTGCACTTGTTTTTCTTTTAACTACTTTTTCCTAAAAAAAAATTTAGCGCTAGTGCGAGAGCTTGCAACAACTAGAGAGTTATCCTTTACAAAACATAGGGAAACTACATGTGCATGGTGTAAAGAAGAGTGGCTCTGCTCTGCAGTGCGATCTACACCTGAAAAACAGTCCGAATTTCATGCAGAAATCTGCCATGACTGTAAGTTGTATGCACTACACTACAGTGCAATGCAATGCAATACACTACAGTGCAATGCACTACACTACAGTGCAATGCAGTACGATTTAACAAATACAATTTAATACAATGCAATACAACAGGATTCATTAAGATGCAATGCAATACAATACAATACAAAACCGTACAATACCATACAAGGTTGTAAGTGTGATCGTAGATGTTGCCATTTTGGATAAACGATGACATCATAGTCAGCGTTAGAGATGTTTATGCCACTGGAAAACATGTCAATACTAGTCATTGTTAAAAGTAGCGATTGCTTGAAATAGATTTGACCACAGCAGTGATTAAGAGCCTTACTTTTGTACTGTCGTTGAGGACATCGATTGTTCTAATGATTCTCATTGTATCGTAGCGCGCGCACGTGCGTGTGCGCAAAAACACGCACACACACACACGCGCGCGCTACTGTCTTCGATGATAGCGTTAGTTAGTTGTGTACAGTGTTGCTATTATCAGTTATTGACATGTGAACTTTATAAGTTACTTCCAAAGTGAAACCAACGATCATTTACAATATTGCATAACTTTCATTAACTGCAGTGCAATTTTTTTCGAGTGTTAACAATGATAGTAACTTTGTTAGCTGGATAGATTTCAGAGGGAATGACGTTCATGATTTACAATCTTTTTCTG
>CM060317.1:1377750-1407750 GCA_030674155.1 Stramonita haemastoma
ACAGCGGAATTGCTGTTTACTTTTGCGCCATAAATTGAAAAGAGACTATGGCTTTTTGTTTACCATTTTCAATATTGATAGCATGGAGAGAGAGAGAGAGAGAGAGAGAGAGAGAGAGAGAGAGAGAGAGAGAGAGAGAGAGAGAGAGAGAGAGAGAGACAGAGACAGAGGAGACAGAGAGAGAGAGACAGAGAGAGAGAGAGAGAGAGAGAGAGAGAGAGAGAGAGAGAGAGAGAAGACAGACAGACAGACAGACAGACAGACAGAGACAGAGACAAATAAACACACTCACAGACACAGGTTGCCATAAACACACACCAATACCCACATGTCTCCCCTCCTTCTCCACACACACAGATGCACAAAGACATGCACAGACACAGACACAGACACAGACAGACAGATATACACACACCCCCAACTGTACACCGACTTATCACCACCCTCACCGCACCCACCCACTCACCCACCCACCTACCAGCAGACACAGACACAGACACACAGACACACAGACACAGACACAGACACACACACACACACACACACACACATACACACACACACTGTGCGTGTGCATGCCCACGCGCTCAAACGCCCATTTCCAATATATGAAGCTGTCCAAGTTGAAGCCGTCAGTCCTTCAAGTTTCTATGAGATCTAAATGTGGAGGATTGTTTACCTGTGAAGGCCACACCATGTTATTTTTTTCTGGTTTCTCCTTAAATAACTCCTACCAAAGGAGCTTCTTTGCCGCACGCTGTTATTTATATCCCCCTGGTGTGTGGCTTGTGAGGTCTGATCAGGTTTTGTTATCGCAGAAGTTTGTGGAAGGAAAAGATTGGAATCATAGCAGACACCAGACAGAACCGCTGCTTTGCCTTGTATACATTAAGCATAAGGGGGCATGCACTAAAGAAAAAATGCACTAAAGAATATCTGCATAGAAACACACACACACACACACACACACACACACAACACACACACACACACACACACACACACACACACACACACACACACACACACACACACACACACACACACACTTGGGCGCACGAGCCCAGCCCGCCTACATATCTTTAATCTGCTGCACAGTTTTCCAAGCTTAAGCCTAGTCTTTGAAGTTTTCATGAGATCTAAACCTGGAGGGATTGTTTACCTGTGAAGGCCAAAACATTGTTATTTTACGTGTATCATTTAGAGTCAATTACTGCCATGATGCTTCATCACTGCACCCTGTTATTTTTAACCCAGTGGGGTGTATGTGTGTAGTGTATGTGCGTGCATGTATGTGTTTGTGCGTGCATGCGCGCATGCGCATGTGTCTGTGTGTATGTATTGTGAACAGTTTCAATTCTGATAAGCTTTGATGAAAACAAGTTGGAAACACAAATTGGACAGACCAGAGTGAAACAAGACAGAACTGCTTCTAAGCCCATATGCATCCAAGCCTGTACTAGGGGGCATGCATTGAAGACAGTTGGCACATCATACACATACAAACACACAGACAGACACACAAACAGACGGGATAGTCTGGTGCTCTGATCTGCTGACCTGGGTCCAATCTCGTACAAGAGGATTTTTCCTCTGGAGTTCACAACAGTGCTGACTTTTGTCCTCTCAAAAGTCCTTCGCATGAGACAGGCCCTGTGTGCTAATACACGCAAAACATCTTGCCCACACGTTAAAACCCGTTCTGCTATTTGGGAAGAGTAGGCCATTGTGCGCCGAGGAGAACGGATGACAGAATTTACAAACTGGATACAATCTGGGACAGGATGTAAAAAAACACATAATGGCTTATTCTCTTGTGGCGACGCGCTCTCCCCCGGGAGAGCAGCCCGAATTTCACGCAGAGAAATCTGCTGTGACATAAAGTGGTATAAAAAAATGTTATCTTGAAAAGAAAAGAACAAATAAACATAAAATAGATAAAATAAAATAAACACACAAATCAACACACAGACAGACAGTCAGCACAACACGAAATAAGCGGCATGCCTGTGCTGAACATGACTTAGGGGAGGAGAGAGAAGGAGGAGGAGGGGGGGGGGGGGAAGAAATGCAGACAGAGGAGGAAAAGGTAGAGGGACAGGGAAGAGGAGAAGGACAGAAAGGGGAAAGGGGAGCAAAAAAGGAGAAATGAAAGAGGAGGAAGAAGAAGAAGAAGAAGAAGAAGAAGAAGAAGAAGAAGAAGAAGAAGAAGAAGAAGAAGAAGAAGCAGAAGACAATTGCCGGTAGGAAATAAAGGATGGAAAGAAAAGGAACTTCTCCACTCTGCTCAAATAACAAATTAACCTCTCGGAAAGCAAAAGAGTGTGAAAAGGTGTGATCTTATGCTGGTTAAAAAGCAGCAGAAACAACTAAAAAAACACCCCCACAACAAAAACAGCAGAAAAAAGCAACCCATTTCCTCTGAAAACAAACACGCCAGTTTGGGTCTTCATCTGATTGAAAGGCAGCAAGGACAACAAAGAAAAACAAACAACAACTCTAAAAACAAAGCAAAACAACAACACCAAAAAACAACCCATTTTCTCTAAAACAAGCAATCAAGTAGTGTAGTGGTAAAAAGACAGTTACAATAACAAAGACTAAAAAAAAGAAAAAAACAACAGAAACAAAACAAAATACAAAAAGCGGCCCACTTTCTCTGAAACAAGCAATCAAGTGTGGGTCTAATGGTGATTAACAGACAGCAACAACAGGAAAAAACAGCAGCAAAAACAACAACAGCAACAACAACAGCAGCCCCCTTCTTCTAAAACAAGCAGTCAAGTGTTTATTTATCTATGTGTTATTTATTTATTTATTTATTCTTTTATATCGAGGATAATTAAATAAACACTCATGTGCTTTTTACATCCAATCCCCGAGTGCATGCCATTTTGAAAATCTTGTCTCTGTTCCCACTGGCACACAATGGATTACTCTTGCGAAAAGCGGAACAGGATTCAACATGTGCACAAGATGTTCTGTGTGCGTTCGCACACGGGGCCTCGGTTTATGTCTCATCCGAAGGACTTTTGGGGAGAGTACAGTCAGCGCTGATGTTAACTCCAGGGGAGAAATCCCCTCAAACGGGAATAGATCACAGGTCTTCAAATGGCGAGTAAAATGTTCTGACCACTAGGCTATTCTGAGTGAGTCGTGTAGTGGTTAAAAGGCAACATCAACAACAAAACAAAACCAAAAAACCTGAACTGCTGAAGTTTGATAAGCAATCTAGCTACACTTTACCTCACCACATTTCCACAGCAAGTTCATACAACTGGCTTCAGCCAGCAAGTGTGCACACAAAACAACTAGCAAACGAGCAAGCAAAACAAAAAGTATTCATTACTCTGTTTCTAGATTTCCCTTGTTTGAGGTTGAATTGCTATTTGCTTTGGGCCATAAGTTGGAAAGAGAAAGACTATGGCTTTTTGTTGAAAGTTTTCAGTATTAAGCAGAGAGAGAGAGAGAGAGGAGGAGAGAGGAGAGAGAGAGAGAGAGAGAGAGAAGAGAGAGAGGAGAGAGAGAGGAGAGAGAGAGAGGGAGAGAGAGAGAGAGAGAGAGGAGAGAGAGGAGAGAGACACACACACACATATATATACATATATATACATAATATATATAATATTTTTTTTATATATATATATATAAATAAAATTATACACACACACATAAACACACAGATATTGACACACACACAGACATACACTCCCCCCCCCCCACACACACACATATACAGCCCCGCCCACCTACCCACTTTTCCAATAGACATTATTTGCAGTTGTCCAAGTTGAAGCCCTCAGTCCTTCAAGTTTGTATGGGCTCTAAATGTGGAGGATTGTTTACCTGTGAAGGCCACACCATGTTATTTTTTTCTGGTTTCTCCTTAAATAACTCCTACCAAAGGAGCTTCTTTGCCGCACGCTGTTATTTATATCCCCTGGTGTGTGGCTTGTGAGGTCTGATCAGGTTTTGTTATCGCAGAAGTTTGTGGAAGGAAAAGATTGGAATCATGGCAGACAGTAGACAGAACCGCTGCTTTGCCTTGTATACATTAGGGCATAAGGGGGCATGCACTAAAGAAAAAAATGCACTAAGGAATATCTGCATAGAATTACATACAGATACAGAGAGACAGATGGACAGACAGAGAGACAGAAGACAGACAGACAAACACATACACACACATGGTACATGCATGCACACAAGCACACAATACACACACACACACACACACACACACACACACACACACACACACACACGTACGTGAGCGTGTGTGAGGACATTGAACCAAACTTTATCTACTCTACAACTTTCTCTTTGGCGTCCATAGGGACAAAAGAAAGCAGCACTGTAAAACAAGTCACCCCCCCCCCCCCAGTCACTGTGTGCTAAGCACAGGCACCAGGGGCTTGGGGAAGGCAGGATTAACTCCAAAGGGATGCAGACTGCAGGATCATTATTTACATGGAAAACATCAGCATCGGTACTGGGTTGCGCAATAGAGGCAGACCAGGCTGTCCATTTTTATGTGTAGGCGTAGGAGATTTAGTGTAGCAGCTATATAGAATAAAGTGGATATGGAGTATGCACTACAAACGACAATGAACGCTTCTGGGGCTACGGCTACTGATGCTGTTATTTAACATCTTTACTTCATCCTCGTTATTTTTAATCCTCTCTTTCCCGTCAGCATCGTTATCTTTCTGCTCCTGCTTCCTCTTCTTTTTTTGAAATTGTACTAGTTTTGTTTCTTTCTGTCAAGATGTTTCGTTCTTGAAGAACAATGGTAACCATCATGATGGACATGATGACGGCAGGACTAATGCTACTAATATGGCGGGTGTTACTGCTGCTGCTGCTGTTGTGGTTGCTGCTGTTACTACTACTACTACTACTACTACTACTACTACTACTACTACTACTACTACTACTACTACTACTACTACTACTACTACTACTACTACTACTACTACTACTACTACTACTACTACAAAAATGACCACCATATCATAACTACTACTATTGATGATGATAATGATGATGATGATGATGATGATGATGATGATGATGATGATGATGATAATGATGATGATGACGACGACGATGGTTGTGGAGGTGGAGAGGCGTTGTGATAGTTACCGATCCTAGTGGTTATTGTACTCAAGTCTTGCTCTGCAGCTAAACTGTTCGTTGTCCTCAGTGAACGGTGCAGTAGATGGTGTCCTGCGTGCCTCAGCTCAGAAAAAGGCACACACTGACCATCACGAAAGTGACTCAGCGGAAAAGCAGGGCTCCTCTAGTTGGTGACCTCATGGTGACAGGTTCCATGTTGGTAAAACAATTAGGAAAATGCCACGACAAAAAGCAACAGATAAAAAAAGATAGCCATGACAAATGACAAAAAGGAGTAAAGAGTAAACCAAGAATAGAAGGCATAACAGAATGAGAACAATGAGATGGAGAAGGTGGTGAACAAGAGAAAGGAAACAAAGAGAGAAAGAAGGCACAGAGAGGAAGCGAGAGAAGAGGAAGAAAGAGAATGAGAAGGAGGAAGTGGAACAGGAGGAGGAGAACTGAGAAACAGACGAGAAAAGAAGGAAGAGGAGAGACAGGAGGAAGACCACTACACTCCCCAAAAGAGAAGAAATAAAGAAAACGAGTTTCCCCTGCAAACATATTGCTTGACACAGAAAACTGTGTAAAACAGAGTAGGCGGCATGGCAGCTAAAAGAGCAACAACCACAAAACAAACAGGCAAACAAAGAAACAAACAAAGAAACAAACAAAGAAACAAACAAGCAAACAAACAAACGAACAAGCAAGCAAACAAACATACAAGCAAACAAGCAAACAAACAAGGAAGTAAACGCACGCAACACGCAAAACAGACAAAAAATGACAGACGAGGTTTGTTTTCCCTTTGTTGGCCGTGGGAACGATATTTGCATGAGGGAATGAATGAAAATTGATGGCGGCTTCTTTGTGTTTACCTCATTGGATGCTGGCATATGTGCCTAGCAAATCTGTGTAAACCTCTGAGGGTTTTTTTCTGGGGGGAGAGAGGAGAGAGAGAGAGAGAGAGGAGAGAGAGAGAGAGAGAGAGAGAGAGAGAGAGAGAGAGAGAGAGAGAGAGATGAACGGAAATGGTACAAACATCATCAATAACTTAATATGAAGCACGTCAAACATATCATTTAGTGCAGTTTTTTTTACACGAATGGAAATGACACAGCACGACATTTCAAATGTATCAGTTGCTCACATCTGACAAAATTGTTGATGAAAAGAAGGAACAGGTCAGCGAAGCGGTTTTCGACACGCTCTTTGACTCCAGTCAGGAGAGTTCCCACAGGGAGCTCCTCGTCAGCTTCTGAAGGCAAGGCGTGCTCCTCTCTCTCTCTCTCTGACCACAGGGAGCTCCTCGTCAGCTTCTGAAGGCAAGGCGTGCTCCTCTCTCTCTCTCTCTCTGACCACAGGGAGCTCCTCGTCAGCTTCTGAAGGCAAGGCGTGCTCCTCTCTCTCTCTCTCTCTGACCACAGGGAGCTCCTCGTCAGCTTCTGAAGGCAAGGCGTGCTCCTCTCTCTCTCTCTCTCTGACCACAGGGAGCTCCTCGTCAGCTTCTGAAGGCAAGGCGTGCTCCTCTCTCTCTCTCTCTCTGACCACAGGGAGCTCCTCGTCAGCTTCTGAAGGCAAGGCGTGCTCCTCTCTCTCTCTCTCTCTGACCACAGGGAGCTCCTCGTCAGCTTCTGAAGGCAAGGCGTGCTCCTCTCTCTCTCTCTCTCTCTGACCACAGGGAGCTCCTCGTCAGCTTCTGAAGGCAAGGCGTGCTCCTCTCTCTCTCTCTCTCTCTGACGACTGTGGGGGCACCCCTGAAGACTTAACAATCCGTTCCCTCCATTCCTCTTTCTGTTCTGCCTTTCTCAAAGTTGTTTTTTTACTTTGAGAAACTCCATCAATCCTCCATCATTATTGCAACACAGGGATTGCGGAGTAGCTCAGGAAGCGACATTTAGCCAGACAAACATGGAGCTTAGATTAGAACTTGAGATAGCAGAGAAAAGAGAAGTGAGAGTGGGGGAGGAACATGGATAGCATAATTTCTATGGGTGAGGGTAAAGGTGTCCCATAACCTATGTGGTCGTATGGGAGCGAGGTGTCAGAGACCTCAGCTTCTCTAGGGTCCAGCATGTTGAGGGCGGCACCCATCGCCTCTCCGTCGCTGCTTTACCTTCCCTGACCCTAAAGAGGGCAAGAACCCATTCACAGCTGGGTGAACTGAGGGGCAGTTTTGAAACCAAGGCGCACAAACGGCCACCCATCCGACTGGTAACCACGCTCAATGCTGCTTAATATTGGCTGGGGAAAGCGAGTGCTCTGACCACTGAGCTATCCCGTCCTATATGGGTAAGGTGCTTGGTGAAAAGGTGTAAAATAAGAAAAGGATTATTGTTTAATGCCCAAAGACCTTGAAGATATTATCAGAACATCGATTTTTGCACAATGTTTAATTTTCGCAGGCTGTTTTTTTTTTATCTTCTAATGTCGCGTGCTACTCGTGGAATGAGGCAAGGAGAAATGCAAATAGGAAAAAAACAACGCCTTTCTGTTCATGCTGCTTCTTTTGAAGGAGTGTTTTCTCTCTTTGTTTCTCTCTATTTATTTCTTTATTTTTGTTTCAAAATGGGCTGGACTTGTCGTCAACATGTTGTTTGTAATGCAGCTTGAGTGAACAAAACCTTGCAGTTCAAGGACGAGTTGTGGTTCTTATGACTTTTCTTTGTTTGAGTTTTCTCCCCTTGTGATGCTTTTGTTTCTTGGTTTTGTTTATTTTGTTTATTTTTTTCTCAATTTTATTCTCTGGGTGAATGAACGTGTTGTAGTTTGCTTCGGTAAGCTTCTTATCTTCTTTTCTTTCTTTCTTTTTTCTTAAATGTTTTGATATAAAACATTTCTTTCTTTCTTTCTTTCTTTCTTTCTTTCTTTCTTTCTTTCTTTCTTTCTTTCTATCTATCTATCTTTCTTTCTTTCTTTCTTTCTTTCTTTATTTCTTTCTTTCTTTCTTTCTCTTTCTTTCTTTCTTTCTTTCTTTCTTTCTTTCTTTCTTTCTTTCTTTCTTTCTTTCTTTCTTTCTTCCTTACTCCCTCTCTTTCTTTTTTCATTGTTGTCTATCTCTCAGTCTGTCTTTTGTTTTTTCTGTTTCCTGTCTTCTTTTGTTACTATTGTCTCTATTTCTTTTTTCCTTTTCTTTTCTTTCAGTTTTTATTTGAACCGCTCACCTCCATATCAAAATATGCCGAAATAAAATATTGTGGTAAAAAACATTTCAAGCAGTACCTTGTTGCCAAACCCTCTTAGCTTCTGATGTGGCGATAGTAGAACGATTTGCATTCAGAACCGAAAGATTTAACTTCTGTTTTATTGTTATGTACTCTCTATTTTAATTGAAAATAACGGTGTTTCGTTTGAATGCAATGATCACACTAGTTATCATAAATCACTCCATCTGTTTTATTTGCTACACCCACAACGTGAGGAAACAGGCTTCAAAATGTCTCTTTTTTCTAAAGGACGATACAGTTAACTACCAATCGATGTCCTTTCCTATGATCTGAATTGACATAGGAAAATGTCAGCTACCTTTTCAGTTGTTTTGCAGTGTGTTGTAATCTGCAGGATGGCCTGGTGGTTAAATCGTTACCTTCCTGATCTGACGGTTGGTTTCGGATCCAGGTTTGAGCCACCCCTGAGACGCCTGTTACAGGGTTCTTTTCCCCTGGAGTTAACGTCAATATTGACTCCACTATCCCTAAAGTCCATCCGATAAGAATATAAACCGAAGTCCTGTGTGCGAATGCACGGAGAACATTTTGCGCATACTTTAAAACCCGTTCCGATTTTTTTTGAAGATTAGGCCATTGTGTGCAGATGGAAACGGATAAAAAAAATGCTCAAAACCGCATACATAATAGAGGGACTGGATGTAAAAAAAAAGCATATGGGTGCTAATCCAGTATCCTTGAAACTAAAGAGTTGGACTTGAACTGAATTTCACTCGTAGGATTGTCGGGGGCCTGTCAGTATAAATATCATCCCCATCTCCTGGAAATTCAGTGCTAGGAATTCCCTCCTTTCTATCACTCTCTTTGTTTCTGCCATGTTCCTTTTCTCCCTGTCACATCCTTCTTGCTCATTGGTTGCCTTCTTTTTTTTCCAGAAGGACCTAGAAGATAACACATTTTTTTCTGATGCTGAAGTCGGACACGCAGAGCCCTATTGACCAGGCGGGAAATACCAGCAGCGTGATGCAGTGTTGCTCCTGTGACAGATCACAACACTTGCTGTCTGAGCGATCGACGAAGGAGAAAAACTGACCTGAACTGAATTGACCAGGAAATAAAAGTTGCTGGAAGAAGACAGAACAGTGTGGGAAAAAGAAGCTAAAATATAGCCACCTCTCCTCTCCAGGCTGTGCATACACTAACTGAGGGAGGCTAGGTACAGTCAGCTACATCCTGATCTGCTGGAAAACCAGGATGGGAAGAGTGGGGGGGGGGGGGGGGTGAAGCGAGATGGGAAAGGTTGAGGATCCTGAGGATGAGAATAGCCACACCAAAAATTTGGTCTTTTTTAGCGTTACATATACACCATGGATATTGTTCAGAATGAGCTTCTTTCTTTCTTTCTTTCTTTCTTTCTTTCTTTCTTTCTTTCTTTCTTTCTTTCTTTCTTTCTTTCTTTCTTTCTTTCTTTCTTTCTTGAACTATTTCGAAAATAACGAATCAATCCAATCCCCAAGTGTATGTAGTTTTGTCAATTTTGTCATCCGTTCCCACCGGCACACAATGGCTTCCTCTTTTGAAAAGTGGAACGGGTTTTAACGTGTGTGCAAGATGTTCTGCGTGCGTTCGCACACGTGGCCTCGGTTTATAGTCTATCGGAAAGACTGACAGAGGAAGAGGTAGAGAGTGAGCTAGAAAGGAAATATAAAAAGCTCAGTCTAATCTGCTGTGTGTGTGATCGTTCTCATTTGAATCTTTCATCCCTTTCATTTGTAGCTTCTATTTCTTATGAAACTTACAACTTACAAGGAGTATACAAAAAGTCAATACAATAGAACGTATGCTGCAGTCCTGCTGGCTATATGAGGTCTACTACGAAGAATGAAAGGGATGGGATCTGAATCCCCCTCCCCTCATTGCCCAAGAAACTGCAAGATGGCGATGTAGACCTTCAGTGTAGTACACAAACTGTCCATCCAAGAGTTGGAAAGAAGAAAGAAAAGAAAAACAAAACAGAGAGATACAAAGAAGAAAAGAAAGAGAAGACAGACAGACGAAAAAAGGAGCAAAATCCAGCCCCCATTCGTTACAAACCCAGAAAAAAGACAGCACCATTCCAGACCCTCTCCTCATGGTGTGAATGAGGTCAGAGATATGTCAGTCACTTCCCTACATGCTGAAAAAACTGGGTCAGGGGAGGTCACTAAGTGAGGAGTAGTTGGAGCGAGGTGGGGGGTGGGGGGCCCTGGAGGGGTTAGAGAAGAAACGTAGTAAATTCTGATTTGCTCTACAGGCCCTCTGGGAAATGGTGGGGAAGGTTGCTGAGAATGAAGGATGGAGTAAAGGCGGAGGTGGGAAAGAAAAGAAACGAAGAAAATGAACAAAAAATATTCGTTCCTTTATTCCTTGGTCTAACTTCTTCTTCTCAATTTTAGTGATATTGACAAAAGTGTGTGTGTGTGGGGGGGGGGGGGGGGGGAGGAGTGTAGCGTGCGTGCGTGCGTGCGTGCGTGCGTGCGTGTGTGTGTGTGTGTGTGTGAAGTGCTTGCAGACTCAAATACAAAAAATGTAACCATGCAATGGGTTAGTTGTACTTTCAAAGTGACTGTCACGTCTCAAAAACCAAACTCATGGAACAAAGCGTATTTGTTATTACCATCATCATCATCATCATCATCATCATTATCATCATCATCATCATCATCATCATCATCATCAGCAGCAGCAGCAGCATCATCATCATCATCATCATCATCATCATCATCATCATCATCATCATCATCATCAGCAGCAGCAGCAGCAGCAGCAGCAGCAGCAGCAGCAGCAGCAGCAGCAACAACAGCATCATCATCATCATCATCATCATCAGCAGCAGCAGCAGCAGCAGCAGCAGCAGCAGCAGCAGCAACAGCAACAGCAACAGCAGCAACAACTTTCTATTCTTACTTTTTAAGCCACCAGTATCATAAACACTACAGCAAGTTTTGTTCTTCCCCTCCTCTCTCCTCTCCATCCTTCATGGAATCTCGGATCCTCCCCCCCCTTTCTGTGCTGGCTGATCCACTCTGCATCCTCACGCCCCCAGGGCCTCACTGCCAGAGAGAACAGACTTGTGGACAGAGGAGGGTAAAGTCTGCTGCCTCTTTCAAACGAGAACAGAAAACTACAGAAGCGTTCCCAGACCTTCTTTACATTCCCTGGATGAAATTGGCAACAGTCAGACATCTCTCTAGATCCTGACAAACTAGGTCAAATAAGGTAGAGAGTGATGGATTTGGGCGGGGGGGGGGGGGGGGGGGGGGGGAGGGTTGAGGGGGGAGGTTGGGGCTCTTTGAGGTAGAGTTACAGCACAGAAAAACTTTGATTTTGTATGTACATTTGTGAAAAAGGGGTGGAGTAATTGTTGAGGAAGAAGGGAGATGCATCACAAGAAGAAGGGAAACTAAAGCGATATGTTTCAAAACGGAGATAATGATAATAACAATCACAATAATGATAGTAATAGTAATAGTAATAATAGTAATAGTAATAGTTAATAATAATAATAATAATAATAATAATAATAATAATAATAATAATAATAATAATAATAATAATAATAATAAAAAAAAAAAAATAATAATAATACATGGAATTTCTATAGCGCTATATCTTGCAAAAAAAAAAATCAAAGTGCTTGCATTCGACCTATACAACACACACGCAATAAATCAAAGACAACTAATAGTTTTAGAAAATTCGAATGTACACACACACGCACGCACACATACATACATACACACACACACACACGCGCACACGCACACACACACACACACACATGCACGTGCGAGATGAAGATGCGATGTGTACGCTTCAAGATTGAATTGGTTTCTTGGGAGATGAACCACTTCTTCTGAAGAAAATGAATAATCTTGTTTCAGTACAAAACATAGACACACACACACAGATACACACAGATACACACAGACAGAGACACGGACACAAACACAGACACAGACACACATAGACACAATCACACACACTCACTCACTCACTCACAGACAGACAGACAGACAGACAGACACACACACACACACACACACACACACACACACACACGCACGCACGCACGCACACACACACACACACACACACACACACACACACACACACACACACACACACACACACCACCCAACAAACGCAGAGGCCAGGTGTGCCGCTAACAGAGGGGTCTCGGGTGACTGACGAATAGTTTCTGGTTACAGCAGGTCTTCCTGTTAACCATCACCTGTCCCGTAGTCTGTGAGACTGTCGGGATACTACTTCAGATTTTACAGCCAGCTTCCTCTGTTTCCTCGCGGTTCTCAGCTATCGGCTGTATGTCGTGACCAGTCCCCTCTCTGATGCTTTCCCACCGTTTCCCTGCGCCTGTCTGTCTGTTCTGCAGATGTCATGCAGCTGTCATAGAGCATTTCAGGCAGGGATTCTTTTCTGTCAGGAGAAACAAGCCTACATCAAAAAGTATCATCATTGTCATCACCACCATCATCGCGGTCATCATCGTCGTCAACATTGTCGTCATTACTGTTGTCCTCCTCACCATTGTTATCATTATTGTCGCTGTCGGTTTTGCTATTGCTTCCACCATCACTACAACTACGGCATCCTCCTCCTCCTCCTCTTTTCCCCATCCTCATCATCCACAGCATTAGCAAACACTGACGTCAAATTCCTCTTTGTCACAGTAATACCACATTTACAGTAGCATCACCACTGTTAACAGGTTATATCTTAAAAAAAAAACCATACAGACTAATTAGGCTCATTCATCCTTCTCTTTACGTCATGGCCCCCTCTCCCTCCTCCCCTCTCCACTTCCTGACCCAGCCTCTTCCCCGCCAGGAAGGACAAGAGGACAAAGGAGTAAGTAGGTCTGGCACCTCATTATCACCAGGCAGGGAGAGGAGAGCAGCGTTTCCGCAGACCATCTTCACTTCACTGGCAGGGGACTGCGGAAGGTCAGCCCGCCATGTTGACGCTGAAACTAGGCCAGCCAACAACGAAGAGAAAGGTGGATGGGAAAGGGAGGGGGGGGAGGGATGGTTGGGAAAGAGAGAGTAGAACATGGGGTGGGGTTGAGATGTTGCTAAGGTGACCACAGTCTTCCAAAACTTTGATCTTGTTTGGACGACCTTCAAAGTAAATGGTTAAGATGTGATTCAAACGGAGACCAGGTAGGCAGTGGTGAGGACCGGTGTGGTGGTGATGGTGGTGGTGGTGGTGGTGATGGCGGTGGTGGTGATGGCGGTGGTGGTGATGGCGGTGGTGGCGGTGGTGGTGGCAAAGAAAAGAGAAGTGTAGGGTGACAGAAAGTACAGGAGGAAGGTAGGTGATGAAGATGGCGTGCTTCAGCAGTCAGGTAAGAAAGCTGAAAACTAAACCAGATTTTCTCCGATCAAAGGTAAAACCCTGTCTGTTGATTTACAGGTTGGATTAAGAATGGTTGCCAGCCTTCATTCACCCTCTTATACCCAACAAACAAAATGGATGACGAAAAGTGAGAGAATAATCCAGACAATTTCATATATTACCATGGTAAACTGTTCTGTTTGTTGTCTGTTTCCCTGAGTGTGTGTTAGGGAACAGGAGAGCTGAACTGTCACCTGCAGATGTGAGGAAATAGAAAAGGAGACGGCTGCTGGGTACTATTACAAACCTCAAGCTGAAAAGAAACAGGTGAGATCAGATTAGCAGGTATTGACAATGGCTTGTGGTGAGGGGAGGAAATCTGATCTTTGCAGGAAGAAAACTTGAGACATAAAAAGGTGTGAGACAGTGATCGGATTCTATCTCAAGTTTATGCAGTTTGCCGTCTGTGTGCATTTGGGGTTTTCTGACTGCTAGTCCGAGAAATGTCGAAGAAAAGGATTTCTCTACAATGCAGTTGCGATCTGCATGTGTTTAAGAGTTTTTCAGTATATCAGCCACATGCGTAGAACAGGTCAAACATATTGAATGAACATCACCTGTTTAATCAAAAGTGTTTTGAAAGACAATAGATTTGGTTTTATACCCTGTTTCAATCTGTATATAGTTGCCCAAATTTAATCTGAGTTTTAAATTTGACGAAGTGGCAGCCCCGACATGGCCTGTGTGGTCGGTGGGCTATAAACAACATAACTGGATTGGATTGCTTTGCCTGTTCCTTTTGTTCTGCCTAATTCACTATGTCATAGAACGTTGAGACATTGCATAAGAATCTTGGGAGACACAAGAATTTAAAAAAAAAGATGAACTTATTTTCTCTCAGCCCCTAATTGTTTTATCGAAACATCTTTAAATATTTGTAAACATTTTCTCACTGCACTAGCTCTATCAGGGTCTGATTCCAGATTGTTAAGAAAATGTTTCCTTCATAAAAGCTCAAAGCAGTCTGCCATGAGTCTGGAGTGTTTTGTCTCCTTCATGTCGGCAAGATGCATTGACAATGATCAATTTTAATATAAAGAGCAACAAAACTCCTGTGAGTTAAGAGAATAGGAACGAAGAGTGAGTGGTTACAGTTCTATTTTGTGAAACGAAAGAATGTGCATACTATTGAAAACTACACCTTTATTTTAAAATCCGCGTTTCAATTATTGCTAAGTAATTTTTTGATGGAAGAAAAAAAAACACCCAAATCAGCCAGTGCCCCGTCTGTTTTCTGATTGCCCAAGAGTGAAAACCATTGTTGTTTTCCTGTTTTCTGATTGCCCAAGAGTGGAAACCATTGTTGTTTTCCTGTTTTCTGATTGCCCAAGAGTGGAAACCATTGTTGTTTTCCTGTTTTCTGATTCTTTCTTGTTTTCCTGTCAGTCAGTGGACATGCCCCTGCAAAGGAAAGCTTCTGTCTTCAAGAAGCCTGGCACGCACTCCCCAAGTAACCAAGTATGGAACAGATGCAAAAAGAAGTGTACAAAATGGCCGGTGACCTTTCAGCAGTCTGTTCATCTTCCTTTCTGTGCTCAGAGAGGTGGCTTCTGTTCCATGATCATCAGATCCCCCATCATTAACTCCCTGTTCACAGACAGCGGGGATTAACCGGGTTCTGCAGGGGCGGGGACCAGACGGCATGGCAGGCGGTGTGGATCTGTCCACTTTCCCGTCTGTTGATCTTCCTGTCTGTTCATTTGTCGGCCTGTGTACCCTGGGGAGAATATCCAATAAATCAGTCTTCGGTGTGTTCTTTACCAAGTTCACCTCTCCCCGCTTCTTTTGGTCACTTGTTCCATCCTGTTTCTGTTTGGGGAAAGGTCAGTGTTGTAAGTACTGATGATAAACGGAAGGACAACAACATGATGTACAAAAGTAGCAGTAACGACGACAGCAGTAGCAGCAGCAGCCGCAGCAAGAATCAGTGACAGTTGATTTTTGTTCTATTGAACTGAGGCTTTCTTTGCGTTGCAGTTTTTAGTTAACGCACTGCAGTTGTTGCTGCCATTGCCGATGCTGATACTGGCACTGCTGTTCACACTTCTGCTTTTTCTACAACACTACTATCGCCACTTTACCTGCTACTGCTACTCCTAGAGCTACAATAGCTGTTGTTGCTGTTTCTACTTATGTGACGCCATTCCCGAGGCATTTGCTGTTATCATACTAAACTGATAGTTCCCTTGAGGCCTGTGCAGCTTAGTGGTAAGAGTTTAGCTGGTATAGGCCTGGTATAGCTCAGTGGTAAGAGTTTAGCTGGTATAGGCCTGGTATAGTTTAGTGGTAAGAGGTATAGCTGGTATAGGCCTGGTATAGTTTAGTGGTAAGAGGTATAGCTGGTATAGGCCTGGTATAGTTTAGTGGTAAGAGGTATAGCTGGTATAGGCCTGGTATAGTTTAGTGGTAAGAGGTATAGCTGGTACAGGCCTGGTATAGTTTAGTGGTAAGAGGTATAGCTGGTACAGGCCTGGTATAGTTTAGTGGTAAGAGTTTAGCTGGTATAGGCCTGGTATAGTTTAGTGGTAAGAGGTATAGCTGGTATAGGCCTGGTATAGTTTAGTGGTAAGAGGTATAGCTGGTATAGGCCTGGTATAGTTTAGTGGTAAGAGTTTAGCTGGTATAGGCCTGGTATAGTTTAGTGGTAAGAGGTATAGCTGGTATAGGCCTGGTATAGTTTAGTGGTAAGAGGTATAGCTGGTATAGGCCTGGTATAGTTTAGTGGTGCTTGTTTCAACCGTCATTGATTCGAATCTTAATCGTGGTTAGTAGGTTGGAAGAGATTTTTTGTTTTCTTAAGATTTGGAGAGAGGTTGTTTTTTTAACCAAGACCTGTACGGACTTGTGTTCTTTTCTAAGTCCTCTGATGTAATTCTAAAGCATTGTCTAGCCAAGACATGGAATGAAGATACCTTCATAGCGGACAAAAACGATTGCAGACGCAAAAATGTTGTCGTTGAACCTCGGGGATATAGCCAAAAAAGGGAAAAAACCCAAACCCCTGTCCAGTGCATGAATGCATGCAAAGACAATCTTACACAGACGCGTTAACTCCAGACAGTATCAACATTTTTTTCACATTTTAAAACTCGAATCGTGCGATAACATTAAGTTTCCTATGAAATGTGCAGGTATGGACCAGAGTTTATATACAACGTATCATTGAATTCCCACATCTCCCCACCCCCCTCCCCACATTTTCTAAATGTTATATTTTGTCAAAATAGTTGTAGATTGAACAAAATTCTCCCGGTTACCAACAATAGAAAACCAAGGGAAAGAACAAACAAGAGTTAAATCCCATTCCACTTTTTAAGGAGAATATGTTGTCACTTGCTACTAGGAGTGAATGATTTTATTTCATTATTCTATTCTTTTATTATGAGGATAAGGGAATAAGCATTCATGTGTTTTTTTTTACACCCAGTCCCTACGTGTATGCAGTTCTGTTAATTTTGTCACCAGTTCCCACCGGCACACAATGACCTACTCTTCCGAAAAGCGTATGTCAGTATTTAAACCACTTGAAAGTATACATGGACGGATCAGTCTTAGAATCAGGCATGTGCGGGGCTGCATTCGTTATACCCGACTTAAAAGCAAAAAGATCTTTTTGTATTGGAAAAGGTTTTACAATATTCACTTCTGAATTTTGGCGCTAAATTATCTTTCAAATGTTTTTCTTGCGATTTACAATGTCGTTTTTTGTGTTTATTTAAAATCAGTTTTACTGGCTTTAAAACATTGGGACTCTAAACTGAGAAATGATATTATTTTTTAAATCAAGTTCCTTGTGCATTCTCTTGTTTCTAAAGGTATTGGGATAAAATTTTGCTGGGTGCCATCACATTGCGGTCTTTACTGGAACGAGTTGGTAGATTCTCTGGCAAAACGCTGTGCTTCAAAATGTACAAGTGACATAATGATTAATAGTATAGCTCTAGGTTTATCTTCATTTGAAATTATTTCAAAATCTTGCAAACTCTATATAATCAAAGTTTTTTTTAGATTTCACTTAAATCGTTTGTGTTGCCCACGAAATATAGAAATTATAATACTTGGAAAACTAAATATTCAAAAAATGTTTTCCGCACATGTTCTGCTATTATATCAGTCCATGATATATTGTTTGATTGCCCTGAACTTATTGCCTCGTATAAAAGCAAAGGGATAGATCTAAGAAAAAAAAGGAAATATCCAAAGTGCTCTGTATGATTCCGAGTCGCTTGTCCTAGTATCAGTTGCAGAAAGTATTTGCCAGTCACCAGTAGGTTAGTTACTATAAATGAAATTGTTTAAACTTACCATCATCCATTACATTCTTTATCCTTTCGCCTTTTCCCCTCATCCCCTTTTGAGTGCATTTTGAGCGTGAATGTACCATTGTCTAAATCACCTTGTAGTGAACGGACATTAAACCAATGAGAAGAAGAAGAATTCCGAAAAGCGGAACGGGTTACAGCGTGGGCACAAGATGTTCTGCGTGCGTTTGCCCACGGGACCTCGGTTTATAGTCTCATCCGATTGATAAAATTGTAAGTTCATTAGTTTTGAGTCAGACATCATCCCTGAGAATGTAACGTTGCGACCTCATGGGTAAGAGGACGATTACGTAATCATACAGAAAGTCTGATCAATCTACACTTTCAGTCTGAGCTGGGGACCAGACACACCTGGCCAGAAGAGAGGTATCAGAGCTGCAGAGGATGGTACCACCACCCCATCACCATCTTCATCACCACCATTGCACCCACCATCATTACTTCTACAACAACTACTACTTCTACTATCATATCAACAACAGCAACAACAACGATTACAGTCACTCCTCCTCTTCCAACAACAGCAACTACTACTACGACTACTACGACTGCTACGACGACGACTACTACTACTGCTGCTGCTGCTGCTGCTGCTGCTGCTGCTACTACTACTACTACTACTACTACTACTACTACTACTACTACTACTACTACTACTACTACTACTACTGCTGCTGCTGCTGCTGCTGCTGCTGCTGCTGCTACTACTACTACTGCTGCTGCTGCTGCTGCTGCTGCTGCTGCTGCTGCTGCTGCTGCTGCTGCTGCTGCTGCTACTACTACTGCTGCTGCTGCTGATGCTGCTGCTGCTGCTGCTGCTGCTACTACTACTACTACTACTACTACTACTACTACTACTACTACTACTACTACTACTACTGCTGCTGCTGCTGCTGCTGCTGCTGCTGCTGCTGCTGCTGCTGCTGCTGCTGCTGCTGCTGCTACTACTAGTTCCACAACCAATGCAGGAACTGACATAGTGTAGTATGAACACACACTCTCCAAGTGCTTAGAAAGTGTGGTAAGACCCATCAGTCATGATTAGACAGGATGTTCCCCATTTAGACAGTGTTCCGCCCATCCGTCACTCAAAACGGCAGGTGAATGGGGAAAAGGGAAAGTGGGAAAAGGGGGGGGGGGGGGGGCACGAGGTCGGAAAGTAGCATTGGGAAGGAAGAGTGAGAGTGTTGGGTGTTCCTTTAGCAGAGAAACTGGTGCTGAGCAGAGAGAGTCAGCTGGAAAGATAGGGTTATACCAGTGTGCTGGTTCCGCATTTAACTTCTAGACTTATTTTCTGAAGGAAGGAGTATCTCTCTGAAACAAGACAGTATTGCCGGTACTAAATTATATAAAAACAATAAAAATAGGGAGGTGAACTTAAAAACCATAACAAAGGGAAATGCAGGGAAAAATAATTATGATGGTAAAAAATCTGTTGATATCAACTTTGTGAATACTTAAAACTGTTTGCTACATGTCAAGGGCTGGGCAAGCTTCAAATTCTTGTCCGTGTGTGTTGGGGCCGTTAGATGATTTGTCATGAGTATTTGCGTTTTCACAAGGACATATGCGCAACACTAACACATTATTCTGTAATGTGAGCAAGGGTAAGCTCGGAACTTATACCTTGAGCTTCCCGCTTTCATAGATGATTAGGCCCTTCAGGGTTTAAGGTACCAGAGTTGTGACAATTCGCAGATGAGTATTAGCTTGGGTTGTCGATTCAAACAAAACACATCAGGTTAATGTCCATTGGTCACTGAAGTCACGTCCACTGGTCAGGGTCTCTAGAACCAACTGTCAGAGCTAATGGCTGAAATTCATCACTAGAATAACAGCAACTGAATAACATTTATGAAACAAGGCAACATGGCCAGCTGATTTCAAAGGTGTGACGTTGCTCATTCATTCTTCTCTGTACGTTTTTGACCTCTACCCTTTTGGCTTATCCGGCCCGTGTCCTTGACGATGCCCGTTTCCCTGCCCAGAAAGTGACACTGAACAGAGAACTCAGCAGCGCTGGCGCTTCATCGTCACCAGAGAGAGAACAGCGGCCATGTCCACAGCGCATTTCCACACCGTCTAGAGGGAAGTAGGGGAGGTCACTGATCCACCATTCAGAGGCTGAAAGTAGGCCAGTCCCTTACAGACGACAGGGTGGGGCGGAGACTGCAGGAGGAGGGATGGGTGGGGGGGGGGGGTGTAGGATATGAGAGAAGGTAAGCTGGACAGGGGGCAAGCTGGGTGGTGGGGGAGGTGACAGACTACACAGCTTTGATGCTGTGCATACCCCCTTGAATGGTATGTTAACATCATTATGATAAAAGAAACACAAGAAACTACGGTGGGGTATTGTGCTTTGGGTTGGGGAGAACTGTGCAATGTAAGACTGAGACCCCGATGCTTATTCATAAAGGCCTAAGCTGTTTAGGAGGTCGTGATCACGTTAACAACACTGACACACCCGGCAACACTACAGTCCAGCATTCGCTGCTCAAGTACTTAAAATACTGGGAACGGATTACAAATCAATTTTACAAAACTGCATACACACATCGACTGGACGTAAAAAGAAAGCTCATGAGTACTTATTCCATTATCTTCGAAATAAAATAATTTTTTTAAAGTGTTTATCAGTGTAAGTGCTTTCTATAAGTACAGCACTAGTGTGTTACAGTTGTTTTTTTATTTGTTGAAATCATAAGCAATACCAGTTTAAACAACTAAGGTTGGGAACAGCATTTGTTTGGAACAAACTCTGCAAGTGTTATTAGTCAAATAAATTATATGAAATTCATTTTCTTCTTATTGCAACGCAAGAAAGAATGGCTCAAAACATACTGACGATATATAAAAGAAAGCGAAAATCAAGATCCCCCCCCCACGCCCCTGCAAGAATGCTTTGCCCTGTCTGTCTGGTCTGTCTGGTGACAGATGTCTAACCTTTAACACCAAGTCCCCTGCAAGAATGCTTTGCCCTGTCTGTCTGGTCTGTCTGGTGATAGATGTCTAACCTTTAACACCAAGTCCCCTGCAAGAATGCTTTGCCCTGTCTGTCTGGTCTGTCTGGTGATAGATGTCTAACCTTTGACACCAAGTCCCCTGCAAGAATGCTTTGCCCTGTCTGTCTGGTCTGTCTGGTGACAGATGTCTAACCTTTAACACCATGTCCCCTGCAAGAATGCTTTGCCCTGTCTGTCTGGTGACAGATGTCTAACCTTTAACACCATGTCCCCTGCAAGAATGCTTTGCCCTGTCTGTCTGGTGATAGATGTCTAACCTTTAACACCAAGTCCCCTGCAAGAATGCTTTGCCCTGTCTGTCTGGTGACAGATGTCTAACCTTTACACCAAGTCCCCTGCAAGAATGCTTTGCCCTGTCTGTCTGGTCTGTCTGGTGATAGATGTCTAACCTTTACACCAAGTCCCCTGCAAGAATGCTTTGCCCTGTCTGTCTGGTCTGTCTGGTGATAGATGTCTAACCTTTAACACCAAGTCCCCTGCAAGAATGCTTTGCCCTGTCTGTCTGGTCTGTCTGGTGATAGATGTCTAACCTTTACACCAAGTCCCCTGCAAGAATGCTTTGCCCTGTCTGTCTGGTCTGTCTGGTGATAGATGTCTAACCTTTGACACCAAGTCCCCTGCAAGAATGCTTTGCCCTGTCTGTCTGGTCTGTCTGGTGATAGATGTCTAACCTTTACACCAAGTCCCCTGCCAGAATGCTTTGCCCTGTCTGTCTGGTCTGTCTGGTGATAGATGTCTAACCTTTAACACCAAGTCCCCTGCAAGAATGCTTTGCCCTGTCTGTCTGGTGATAGATGTCTAACCTTTAACACCAAGTCCCCATTTGACTAATAGTCTCAAGAGAAGGGAGGTGTCTTTTCTCAAGGCGAAAATAGGACTCAGTCTGTCAAAAATGGCCACCTGGCTTGCTGATCTACTCCCATGAGACCTTCCGTGTATCTGACATAGCTAAGCAGTATCAACTGTAGTTGACAACCTTTACAGTTTGTACGACTGATTTTTGCTTTGCCAGTGAGAGCATTTTTTCATATTATGAATCGACTGAACTGACAATGCAAAGATTGGTTTTTATCAATAAATTTCACTTTTCTTTCTTTACTGCCTTGTCAATCAGCAAAAAAAATACTCAAAGAATGACAATGTTTCTTGAATAGTCGACCAACTAACCAAGTATGGAAAGAAGACAATAAACCCAAGCAAGCACATAACTAGTGAACTTTGAAAGTCTGTTGGTGTGTATTTCTGGTCAGCAAGAAGGGCTTTCTTTTCCCTTGATTATCAGAGTCCCTCATCGCTACCTTCCTGTGTAGTCAGCTGGTATTGACCTGACCCTGTGTCCATGAGGGCGGTGATTGGACACCGGCCAGTGTGCATCTGCTTACTTTTCTGTCTGATTTTCTTCCTGTCTGTTCACTGGCTTGTTCAGAGAGGGGGTGGGGTGGGGGTGGGGGCAGGTAACCTCGTGGTTAGTGAGTGTGTTACCATCACGATTTGACAGTCCATGAACCAGCCTGAGTTGGAGTCAACACCCAGACGCCTGTTCAGGGGAGTTTTCTTCTGGAGTTGATATCAGTTACCGTCGCCGCTCCCCAAAAGTCCTTTAAAGGTGATGACATAAACCAGGCCCTGTGTGTGAAAAAAGCAGATATACACCTGAAAAACCCGTTCAGCCTTTCAAAAGTGTAGGCTATTTCTGCTGGTAGGAATGGGTGGCAAAACGTAAAATAAAAACACATGAACACTGGTGTTGTGTGGAGACATCGTCCCTGAAGTCAAAATGCAGCTGCCTTCATGGTGGGGTAAAACGGTCGTGTATGCAAAACTTTCATCAGTCGTGAACCTCTGAGCACAAGCATAGGAATGAAACCTTTCAGAAGATTGATGATGGATTATTTTTCTCCATGTTTGTTTCCCCTTCTTCTGTTTAGCTTTTTAGGGTTTTTCCTGTCATTTTTTTTTGGTAAGGTACACTTCTAGAACTGCTGATTTGCTAAAAAAAAAAAACGAAAACGACGACGATGACGACAATGTCAACAAAAGCCAGAATAATTGTAATAATAACCACAACATCCGCAAAACTCTGTGACAGATGCCTTTGTACTGCTGTTGAAGAGAAGCCCTGTTTGAGCTGCAGTTTCTGAAAGGGATGCTACTGATGCTGTCACTGTTACTGCCCTTGTAGTGTGCCTTCTATATTACCACAACAACATCAAATACTACTACTACTACTACTACTACTACTACTACTACTACTACTACTACTACTACTACTACTACTACTACTGCTGCTGCTGCTGCTGCTGCTGCTACTACTACTGCTGCTGCTGCTGCTGCTTCTGTTGCTGTTGTACCGACTACTTCTGCTGGTTAGTACAGACGCTCTCAGTGCCGCAGTAAAGAGGTGGTTAGACGCCATCAGTCATGATCAGACAGGATTGGGTCCATAGAGAGAGACAGTGCCCGGCCTGGCCATCTTTCAGCGGTGAAAGGCAGGTGAATGGGCATTCACAGACAGGGAAGAATAAGGGGAGGGAGGGGAGAGAAGGCAGGGGGGAGGGAGGTGGTAGCAGCTGAAAGGAGGAATGAGAAATCTCAGTAAGAAGGTTGGTTGAAAGGGAACGTGTTGAGGAGTTCAATGGCTGACAGCAAAGTCAGCGTGGTGTGGGGACACTCAATGTCTACCCCATCCATTTCACAGCTCAGCCTGGGCTGGCTCTCCTGACCAAAGACAGGAAGCGCTACGTGTGAAAAACTGTATCTCTGAGACAATACTCCATCTCTTTACCGATAAAGGAGGAAAAAATACTATGACTTAAAAGAAAGGACATTGGGAATGATGAGCATTGCAGGAAAGAGAGTAAATATCTTTTTCAAGCCAAATGTTTCACTTATGTCACTGTTAAGTAAGCGGGTCAGACCTTCAGTTCTTATATATACAGCACTTGGATGACATCATTATAATATCATTTGGGGGCGGGGTAGCTCAGTGGTAAGAACACTCAATTTCCCACAGCTAAGGCTAAGCAGCATCGAGCGTCGTTACCAAGTGGATAGGTGACCGTTTGCGCGCCTTGGTTTCAGTGCAGTCCCCCACTTCACCCAGCTGTAAAGGGGTACCTGCCCTCTTTAAGGTCAGGGAAGGTAAAGCAGCAAGGGAGAGAAGATGGGCGCAGCCCTCTATATGCTGGCCCCTAGAAAAGCTGAGGTCTCTGATGCCTCGTTCCCCTACGTCCACATAGGTTATGGGACACCTTACCTTATATCATTTATAGGTGTCACCAAGATTTGGGTTTTCGCTGAAGTCGTGGGTTTGAGTCAAAATTGACGATGTTTTTGTCATCTTGTCACAGACTTGTCTTCACCCTCGTGTGGCTACAGAGCTACCTATTCCATGCCAACCGAAAGTCTTTGCGTGTCTGTCTGACTGTCTGTCTGACTGTCTGTCTGTCTGTCTGTCTGTATGTCTGCCTACCTGCCTGCCTGCCTGTCTGTCTGTCTGTCTGTCTATCTATCTATCTATCTATCTATCTATCTATCTATCTATCTATCTATCTATCTATCTATCTATCTATCTATCTATCTATCTATCTATCTATCTATCTATCTATCTATCTATCTATCTATCTATTTATCTATCTATCTATCTATCTATCTATCTATCTATCTATCTGTCTGTCTGTCTGTCTGTCTGTCTGTCTGTCTGTCTGTCTGTCTGTCTATCTATCTATCTATCTATCTATCTATCTATCTATCTATCTATCTACCTAACTATCTATCCCCACCTCCCCTTCATTTTACAGCCCCCACCTACCATCAGCAGGACATGACCTGTGATCGTGCCTCAGTTAATGGCCTGCGTGATGTCTTCACTGACGTCAGCACACACTCGTGGCTGCACCTGCCGCCTTCAGTGTCACGTTGTGTCTGCATGACTGTGTCACACGTGCTGATGCACCCATGCATCCACTGTCCACAGAAGTCCTTCCGATGAGACATATAAACCGAGGTCCGTGTGCGAACGCACGCAAAACATCTTGCGCACACTTACAACCCGTTCCGCTTTTCGGGAGAGTAGCTATTGTTGAAGGTGTGGAACGGATGAAAAAGCTGACACAACGGTATACACACAGGGATTGGATATAATAAGCACACGATGCTTATTCCATTATTCTAGAAATAAAATGATTAAAAGAAAATGAAAAAGATAAAATACTGACGTTTGTCACGGTTGCTACTATTAGACACAGAGTTTATGGGGCTCTCCGTGTGTTTTAGGTCTTGTGTGTGTTTGTGTGTGGTTGTGTTGTGTTGTGTGTGTGTTGTGTGTGTGTGTGTGTGTGTGTGTGTGTGTGTGTGTGTGTGTGTGTGTGTGTGTGTGTGTGTGTGTGTGTGTGTGTGTTGTTCTGTGTCTGTGTCTGTGTGTGGAGAGAGAGGTGGAGGGGGGGGGGAGAGGAGGGAGGAGTGAGTGAGTGAGCGACGAGCGAGATTGAGAGGAGAGAGGGGAGAGAGAGCGACAGAGAACAGAGAGAGAGAGAGACAGAGACAGAGAGAGATGGAAGGATAGATAGATAGATAGATAGATAGATAGACAGATAGATAGAAATAAAGAAACATATATATATATATAGATAGGTAGACATATAGATAGATAGATAGATAGACAGACAGAGGGAGAGAGACAGAGAGTGAGTGAGAGGGAGACAGAGGGAGAGAGACAGACAGAGAGAGAGAGACAGACAGACAGAGAGAGAGAGACAGACAGAGAGACAAACAGACAGACAGACAGACATATACGCTATCAGACACACAGACAGACATATATACAAACAGACAGACAGACAGACAAGACAGACAGACACACACACACACACACACACACACACACACACACACACACACACACACACACACGCACGCACACACGCACGTACGCACTGCCATTGTGGCAGAAGCGGGTCAACCAGGTGTGTGTCCACAATGCAGTGCAGGCAGTGCAGACAGGCAGCACGGGGCAATGCCATTTTTCTCTGCCATGGCTTTCCTCATGGCTTTCCTCAGAGATGGGTATTGCCCAGTAATGTTGCTATCTGTCTGTTTATCTAGTTCTGCCTGTCTTTCCCCATTGTGTATGTGTGTGTGTGGGGAGAGAGGGTGTATGTGTGTGTGTGTATGTCGGTGTATGTGTGTGTGTGTATGTCGGTGTGTGTGTATATATATAATACACGTCGGTGTTTATCACCCGCAAGATAAAGGCCTTTGCTTTACCTTGCCTTGATTTCTCTGTCTCTCTGCTTGCTTGTCTGTCCGTTTGCCTGTCTGTCTTTTTATCTGTCCATCTGATGATCCATCCATCCATCCATCCATCCATCCATCCATCCATCCATCCATCCATCCATCCATCCACCCATCCATCCGTTGGTCTATCTATCTATCTATCTATCTATCTATCTATCTATCTATCTATCTATCTATCTATCTATCTATCTATCTATCTATCTATCTATCTATCTATCTATCTATCTATCTATCTATGTGTCTGTCTGCCTGCCTGTCAGTCTGTCTCTCTCTCCCCCTCTTTCTGTCTCTCTCTCCCCCTCTCCTCCTCTGTCTGTCTGTCTGTCTGTCTGTCTGTCTGTCTGTCTCTGTCTCTGTCTCTGTCTCTGTCTCTGTCTCTCTCTCTCTCTCTCTCTCTCTCTCTCTCTCTCTCTCTCTGTCTCTCTCTCTCTCTCTCACCACTCCTGCCGCTACAACTCCAGGCCGATCCCGATCCCAGGAGCCTACCGCTTCTCCTCCACAGCCACAGCACAGGGGCTACTTCCACCACAACCCCTCCCCCTCCTCTCTGTCCTTCCCCCCCTCTTCATGTCCTTTTTCACCCCCACCCCCTTTAATGCAAGTTCCCCCCGCCCTCCGCCTCCTCCTTCTTTTTTTTTTTTTTTTTTACAGGCTCTAACGTCTCCGCAGTGTTATTACTACCATAGTGCACACACTGTACTTATTCCAGTGAGAGCGTGGCTGACTTTACCTACCATTCACCAGAAAAGAGGCTGAGTCATGGGTGGCTTTGTTCGCCAATGCTAACATGGAGTGGGTTTTCCAGGGGAAAAAACTGTGGGGGTGGATGGATAGCAGTGGGTGTTGTTGGAAGGAAAGCTTCTACTCCTGTAGCGCTGGATGCTTTCTCCAGTCTCTCCTCCTTTTTCCTTTTCCAGATTCCTTGTTGTTGTTGTTCAGTTCTCTGTGTGTCTGCTTTCTTTCCTGTGAATCAACTCTATGTTTTGATTTTCCCGGCCAAGTCATGATGCTTTGGGTCCATGTCTGTAGTCATCCATTTCTCTAAGGAAGCGTATTCTGAAGCAGTTCTTTCAAAACTGGCTGTGTCTGTGGACACTGCCATACTGCAGCCTCCTGTTGCACCTCAAAATAATTTGTTTTTTCCTTGTCCTGGGTATTTGTTTCGTTCCCCGGCTAGCCCTCCCAGGCTTATCAATGGTGAAATGTTGCTTATGCAGCCGTTTTTAACCCCAGTAAGGTAGCCGCATTCCGACTTCCAGGAGAATGTCTAAATACAACACACAATGTGCGTGCGTTTTAAATAACATTTTTAATCCATTTTCACCAGCACGCATTGGCCTACTCATATGTAAGGCGGAAAGGGTTTTAACGCGTGCGCATAATGTTCCACGTGAGTTTGCACACGGTCTCATCTGGACTTTAGGGGACGGGTACGGTGTGAGCACTGACAGCTCCAGGAGGGAAATGTTTCCTGGTGAGCAGCACCCTGGTGATAGCTGAACCCTGGTGAGCAGCACCCTGGTGATAGCTGAACCCTGGTGAGCAGCACCCTGGTGATAGCTGAACCCTGGGATCGATTGCAGTTCCTGGGGAAGGACATCAGTCCTGAGGGAAAGCTGGGTCAGGTGCAGTCTGCCTTTTTTCGGGGTGGAGGGTCACTTTCTGTGTTTGGAATTGTCTGGAGGCAGACCTGAATGTAGTTTGATTTAAAGCCAGTCTCCTGCACTCCGGCATTCGTGCCAGCTGTGGGGTCAGGGAGGTGCACTTTCTGAGTGAGAGGAGACAGAGCCGGAGTGAACAGGACGAGTTGTTTCCGCCTGAGCGGAGATAATGATGTATGTAGATTTGCCTCCCTTAGCCAGCCCCTCCTGTCGACAGAGGGTGTTCAGAGCACGCGACAGAGCAGCGGAAAATCCGAGTGGATAGACATCGTGTTTCTCTAAGAGATAGATTTGAAGTATAGAGGTTGAATCTTTGGAGTGCTAGAGGAATTAAAACTTGAGAATTTTGTTGCTATTTTACAGGTTAACTTCAAAGCCGAATTTTTGTAGGCTTTCTCATCTTCATGCAAAAATAGCATTTAAACACACCATACATCTTTAACATCCCTTAATTTGTGTAAGCATTTGATGAATTTGGAAACACTAGCATACTCAGCATGAACTTAAGACTCCTCTTGCATAACAGATTATTTAGCTGGCCACACCTTTGCAAGAGGAACGACAGCTTACATTGGATATTTGCATGCACTGAAACTTCTCTGGAAATCTGAAACTCTGTGAGAGCTACTGTCTGTCTCTGTGTCGCTGTTCAAAAGAGAGCTGCTCTCCACTGATCCCTGTCTGGAATCCTGCTATCCCGCCCCAGTTCTGATGAACAAAGAGCAGGGAAGTTTGATGTTTTTGCTACATCAGGGGTTTGCTTCTCGTCCTCGTCTTTCCTGTGCCCAGAAGAATCACTGAGGCACTGCACTGCACTGCACTGCACTGCACTGCATCTGACTCTCCCACTTGTTCTGGGGGTGTGCAAAAGCCTGCGCTAATCTCTGTACATGCTTTTTATCTTTTTTATGCACTGAAATCGGTGCACCATTTTTTTTTTTTTTTATAAACCTATTGGTCTAAAGATCAGTTCTTTGAGGACTGCTGTAGCAGAACTGTTGGAGCTTGTTACATGGCCGGTATAACAGCATGCAGCAGATCAGTTCTTTCTGCTGTTAAGTACAGGCGTACATGAATGAACATGGCCTTTCACCTCAGCCCTTCCTCTAAACCTGTCCCGTAGTGGAGGTGGACGTTGAGGCACCCCTCAAGATTTTCCAGCCAGCTTTCTCCATTCCTAGCACTCTTTAGCTCTCCTTAGCAAGCTGTTCCACTCAAGGCCAGTCCATGAACTACCAAAATTTTGTCAAAACATAAATTGGAGTAATTCAGAAATATTTGCTACATCACAGCTGTGTAGCGTGGCTCAAAGCAGTCAAACACAGCATTGCGCAAGATTAGTAGATAGCAGCGTAACAGGGCAATAAACAATAATACAACACAACCACAAAAGGATAGCAAAACAACACAACTTAAAACGATATTAAATCAGAACACAAACTACAGCGTAAATCCTTGATTGATAGGAAATCCCAAACTATGTTGACAGCAAAGGCTTGCCCTCCATATTGATCCCTTCTCTTCCACAGGCAATAAAGAGGCAGAGTGGATGGTGACAGCGGCTCGATATTCCTGCCAGAGAAATCCTGCCCAGCGCTAAAGCCTTTACGACCTGATCAGACTTCAGATAACGGGAACAATGGTCAGCTCATCCCTCAGCCATCCCCGGAGAAATAAACAAAGCTAATCGCTGTCTGCCATGTTCACATGCTTCTCAGCAGATTTTAACGCGTGGGATGCAGGATGTTGTGGTCCATATTTTCATGATTTGATGTCCGGGTTCCTGACCAGCAGAGATACAGAGGGTTTAGAGCACCGTCTCCAAAGCTCTTTTGGAGAAACGAGGTAGCGACATGCAGCTGTGGGGATTTGGCAAAGGGCAGACTTCCTCAGATGTTTCAGCTACACCAGTGAAGACATTGGAGATGCAATCATCTTTTTTAATTGTTCATTTTCTTTA
>CM060317.1:1412750-1440250 GCA_030674155.1 Stramonita haemastoma
TTGCGCGCCTTGGCTTCAGTACAGTTCCCCAGTTCACCCAGCTCTGAACGGTGTTAGGGGTATTAATGTCTACCAAAGGCGCCATCAAGAACTCAGACTTACAGCTAGTGTGAGGAAAGTGGCATTAGTCGGCGTGTAAGAAAACTCAACACACGTGCTGACAGAGGAAAGCCTTTGGCAGAGGTGCAATGTTCTATATATGAAACAGTGTTTATTTAGCACAACAACAAAAAACTGACTTCCAGTTAAACGATTTCTTACTTTCTCTTCAAAATTGTAATCTGTGTACCCTGTATTTATCACCTTTCACTCTCTTTCTCTTTACTTTAATCTCCTGTCATCGGTTGTGATGTAAAGTGGTGGTTGTAATATAGTGGACAATGTCAACATAGATATGAATTCTTTCCTTGGTCTGGAAACTTCCTACAGGAACAAAACACGTCCCCTTTCCTTGACCATGTCAGCTGCCAATTGCAAGACAAACCATTCCTAATTAACCTGACAATTCCTATCGTCTCTATTAGCGAGCATAATAATGGGGAAATTAACAAAGTTTCCAAGGAAACTTCGGGAGTACTTGTTTCACGTTTACAATTTAGACTGAGTTTGTATTTATTCAATATAGCTTTATTGCCATTGTTTTGGTTCTTGTTTTCATGTCTGTTGATATACAACGAAGTGTTAAGCAGTTTAAACATATTTTCTAGTCAAGTTTGCACCAGGTTCGCGCAGTTCAATGCCTGAATCCAAAAAGCCAGAGGCCCACAGCCCGCACAGCCTCCTGTTCCTCTTCCTTTCCTGCTCTGTGTGGGGGTGGGCAGACACGGGAGGGAGAGGTTAGGAAGGGAGCTCAACAAGTGCATAAACTCTATCTCACCCTCGCGCTTCCGGTGTTTATGCAATAATTACACGTCTATGTACGCACAGGGTAATTCCCCCTTATCTTTACCCCAAGTTAGGAACTCTCATCGCCAATCCTAGCTGAACAGATTTCGCAGTATTTAGGAGTGACTGCCCTTGACGAGTAGTACTGGATCAAAATACCAGAGGGCAGTGGAGTATGTGTGTGTATGTGTGTGTGTGGGGGGGAGGCATTTATTATGGGGAACTAATTTTTAAAAAGTCAAATAAAGTCCATAGGCCTCCTAAATGGCACCGATTATAAAGCTAAGAGACTTTGAGCACAAATGATATCTCAGTTTAATCCCCTGTTGTCCGCCAGAATAATTGTGTGCATGTTTGGTAGCTCTATCTTTTTCCCCTCTGTCTTTATCTCTGCCTGTTTATCTGCTTTCAGTCAGTCCTTGTCTGTCTGTCTATCTGTCTGTTTGTCTGTCTGTCTGTCTTTCTCTCCTTCCGCTGATCTTATTTTTAGCTCCCTCGACCCCACCCCGTTACTCTCTCCCTCTATGCGTGTGTCTGCCCCTGCCTAAAACTAAAATTGATAGGTATACGAGGCAAAAGCGCTTTAGGTCTCTTTCCAAGTCTGTCTTTTTTTGTCCATCTGCCTGTCTGTCTGCCTGTCTGTCTGTCCATCTGTGTTCAAATTCATTTAACGTCTTTTCACAAATTGTGATATTAGACAGGAGGGGGGGGGGGGGGGGGGGGGGGGGGGGGGGGGGGGAAGTAGGTGGGTGTATGAGTGTCAGGAAAAGAGGGTGTAGTTGGCAATGTATGGGATAAAGAATTTCAGGGAGTCAATACTTGCTAAGTATAAAAAAACAAAACAAACCAAAAAAAAAAAACACCACCTTTTTGTCACTAACCTATTGAACTAGATACAGTAAGCAAAAACGGGAAATGCAGTTCTAACAATCTCTAACAAAATCAGTAATTCCAATAAAAAACGTAACTAAATGTCCATCTGTGTGTGTGTGTGTGTGTGTGTGTGTGTGTGTGTGTGTGTGTGTGTGTGTGTGTGTGTGTGTGTGTGTGTGTGTGTGTGTGTGTGTATGTGTGTGTGTGTGTGTGTATGTGTGTTGTGTGTGTGTGTGTGTGTGTGTGTGTGTGTTATAACACAGCCCATGCAAAGCCTGGGTTTGTGTTTCAGGCGGATGTCATAAGCCAGGCAGTCATCAGCGGATTACCCAGGAAAAAGAGCGGCGCCATATTGCCCCACAGCAAGGGATGGATGGCATTGCACCTGACCTGTTAGGATGGGCAAACCACTGCCCCTCCATCAGTGTCCACGCTGTGTGTGTGTGTGTGTGTGTGTGTGTGTGTGTGTGTGTGTGTGTGTGTGTGTGTGTGTGTGTGTGTGTGTGCGTGCATGCGCGTGCTTCTGTCTCTGTATCTGTTACGTATCTCATACTGTTTATCTCTATCTCTATTTTTGATTTTATCTATCTCTATCTTTGGATTCCACTTTAAGTGACTGTATCTTTTGTCTGATGCAAAATCCATCTGCTTGTCTGTCTATCTGTGTCCGTCTATCTGTACATTCCAGTCTATTAATCTGAACACATGTCTATCTATCTGTATTTTCACAGGATATGTCTATCTACATGTAAGTAAATGTGACTCTCTGTCATTAATCTGTTTTGGCACCCTATTTAAGGTTTTGTCTTTCGATAGATATGGCGATCCGCGCCTATTCTGTTTCTTTTGGTCTGTTTCTAGATCTTTCTACCACTCTGTCCAGTATTGTCAGCCCGTCTCTTCCTGCCCCTGTCTAGCGGTCCGTCAGCTTCCCTGTCTGTCTGCATGTCGATCTGCCTGTCTGCCTGTCTGTCTGCATGTCGGTCTGTTTGTCTGCATGTCGGTCTGTTTGTCTGCCTGTCTGTCTGCATGTCGGTCTGTTTGTCTGCCTGTCTGTCTGCATGTCGGTCTGTTTGTCTGCCTGTCTGTCTGCATGTCGGTCTGTCTGCCTGTCTGTCTGTCTGCCTTTCTCTCATTGAGTGTAACTGGGTTTTCAGACCACAGCGCCGTGTGATTGATTGTTCAGTCAGAGCTGACTGCTGATGCTGCAGGGCAGAGCGGAGTGGTTCCGTCACTTTAGGTCCCTGGAGATGCACATGCATGCAGCTGATAGAGACCATGACGCGGCGCTTCCCTGCAGCACTGCTCGGCACTTCCCTGCTGCACTGCTCAGCACTTCATTGCTGCACTGCTCGGCACTTCATTGCTGCACTGCTCGGCACTTCATTGCTGCACTGCTCGGCACTTCATTGCTGCACTGCTCGGCACTTCATTGCTGCACTGCTCGGCACTTCATTGCTGTACTGCTCAGCACTTTACTGCTGTACTGCTCGGCACTTTACTGCTGTACTGCTCGGCACTTCATTGCTGTACTGCTCAGCACTTTACTGCTGTACTGCTCGGCACTTCACTGCTATACTGCTCAGCACTTTACTGCTGTACTGCTCGGCACTTCATTGCTATACTGCTCAGCACTTTACTGCTGTACTGCTCGGCACTTCACTGCTATACTGCTCGGCACTTCATTGCTGTACTGCTCGGCACTTCATTGCTATACTGCTCAGCACTTTACTGCTGTACTGCTCGGCACTTCATTGCTGTACTGCTCGGCACTTCACTGCTGTACAGCATGAACTGGCAGAAAAACAACAACTAGACTTTAGTCAGCCACACAGTCTCCAATAGTTTGGTTGTGCTTGCTGTTGTTCTTTTTTTTGTAATAGATGTGTTGAAACATTGTTGGTAGGAATTTTTTATGTATTGTTCAAGGTATGTCATTTAAAGGAGAAATTCTTCACCTATCAAGAAACGCTCTTGTCACTGTCTTGTAATGTTATATTGTAGTCACAAAGCGCTTAGTCTCTAGAATTTCTCTGGGGGAATGTGAAAATTGATGAATCAGTCCTGGCAGTGGATGAATGCAGATATTGAAATCACGCATCCCCCATCCCGTGTCTTTGTGGAACCACAAGAGCTGTCAAACTTGCTGGTGGTCAGTTTGTTTGCTAGTTTACTTATCTCTGTGTTTTATTTTGATCTTCCTATACAGTCGTCATGGGTTTCTCATTTCTTTACTATAATGTTGTGTATATATACACATTTGCAGCAGAATAAATGATAACAATGTCATTTTGAAACTATGCTATTGAAACTGAACACGAAAGTACTGCCCTGTTTTTTGAGAGTAAGGGATGCGTATACTAGTTGTCACACCACAGTTGCATCGCTGTGCTTTGGAGTACTCTCTAAGCCGTCAGCTTGTTGTTCACATTATTTCTGTGTGTAAGAACCATGTTTTCTGAATAAACATTTCTAAACCAAACTTATTGCTATCTTGTTATCAAATTACGGGGTGCAGGAAGTGAGACACATACACGTGCACATGAGAGAGAGAGAGAGAGAGGGGAGAGAGAGAGAGAGAGAGAGAGAGAGGAGAGAGAGAGAGAGAGAGAGAGAGAGAGAGAGAGAGAGAGAGAGAGAGAGAGAGAGAGAGAGAGAGAGAGAGGAGAGAGAGAGAGAGAGAGAGAGAGGAGAGAAGGCAAGGCAAGGCAAGGCAAGGCAAGGCAAATTCTTTTATTCGCACTCGTGTGCTTTTTTAATCCAGTCCCCGCCCTTTTCAGGGATAACATTAAGATAGAAAAATAAACCTCTAACTTCACAACAGCAATAATAATGATACAAATACCAAGAACAAGAGCAAGAAACCATACCAAGTATCAAACAGCATGCAAAAAATAGGACAGAGATACAACAATACGGTAATGATATAAAAAGGCACACATTCAGAAACGAAAAAAGTAAGAATCAATCAACACACACACACACACACACACACACACACACACACACACACAAACACACACACACACACACACATTTTACAGGTTCTCGTGCATGTCATCAATAACTTGAATCTAAGGGAAATAATCTTATGCCTTGAATTCTAAATAAAATCGTATAATGAAACATAATAGTAATTTATCCACTATAAGGCACATATCTAAAGCATATACTCTAATGCCTAAATCAATCTTATGTTAATAGTCATAAAATTATGTTCATGATCCTATCGTAACCATGACTAACATAGTTATTCAGCTTTCTTAAAAACATCATTCATTAAAAGTCTACACAGACACAAAAAAATCGACACACGTGATTATTAAGATATAATGTACAAAATATGAAAAAAAATCAAACATTTTTCAAAATGAATGATAAACATGTTTGGACAATAGCTGAGACATTCAGGGAGATTAATTAAAAATAAATGTCTATATAAGTGAAAATCATTCTTAAAATCAGTTAAAATTATATAATAATAAGACACATGTGAAACATTTACACACGCACGCATACATTCTCTCTCTCTCTCTCAGAGAGAGAGAGAGAGAGAGAGAGAGAGAGAGAGAGAGAGAGAGAGAGAGAGAGAGAGAGAGAGAGAGAGAGAGAGAGAGAGAGAGTTAATTGTGTTTGTGTGATTTTTTTTTTATAATCTCTCAGTTTATTTATATTCCAGATCACTGTCAATCTATACAAGTCAAAAAGTAGAAGTCATGAACATCTGTATCATTGTCTACCCCCTTCCCCAACACACATGACCTTTGCTTGCTAGTAGGCAGAGTACACCCAAAATAGTATAATATCTCCCTGTCCCTGCCTGCCTGTCTGTCTGTCTGTCTCTGAAACATATACACACATTCATGCATGCAAATAAGGGTGCTCATATGCACATGCATGCTTGTGCTCACACAGACACACACATGTATGCATGCATGCATGCACATGCACATATGCACGCTCACACACAAACACATAGGCGTGTGCACACTTGCGCACGCATGTCCGCATACATGTACACACAAACACACTTAAATTACTGCCTCAGTCTCTAAGAAGTACATTCATGTACTACCACAGCTTAGCAGGGAGCAAAAATTCTCAGTACAAAGACAGGTCTCCTAGCAACCAGGATGTAGGGAGGTCACAGGACAGTGACGTCATTCTAATGTCGTGATGGACACAGCCTCTTTCAGAGTATGGGTTGTGTACACACCAACCATGTTCTCAGGAATTTTCGGCCTATTAAGTCACTTTTATTAACACAAACAGACAGTTCTTTTGAGAGTTTGTAGGACATGTGTTTATTGACGAAGTCAAGAAATTTCAGGGCAGCAGCATTAAAAAATTGGGAGTTACAGAGCAAAATACAGGGGTCGGGGTATGAGCACACCTACAAAATATGGCAAAGGTTTAATATCAAGTTATGCTGGGAAGAGAAACAAGCGCATGCTGTGGGTATCATAGCAATTAATTTTTCGTGACATTGTGTTAAGTTGCCTTGCACATGTCATTGCACACCGCATTACAATGCATTCTGCATACCTTTCAGGCTGGGTTCTTACGGTACGTGTATTCCTAAAGGGTAGCATCAGTTTATGATTCTTTTTCTTGATGGCAAGCCTGTCTGCCTAACCTATCCAACAAAACAAAAACATGCAACAGACAAGTCTTAAGTAGTAATAAGTTCTTTATGTTTAAGAACAATATAATAATGATGTAAAAGAAGAAGATGACATTTTCAGAGTGATGACAGCCATGACCAGTTGTAGCCTGCAGGTGTATATGTTTACATCTCCACTCCCAAAGCAGTGGAAGTCTCTGCCTTCTTCTACCCTGGTTCCCTGTCTTTTTTTTCATTTACATAATTATACCCTGTCTTGACAAGTCTGCACTCGTTCAAGATAGGGCTATGGTGTACTGATGGTGTCAAAATTGAGCTGTGATCGTGTTTCTCTTTCTAGAAATAATTTTTTGGTCAACGGCATCAACGTGCAAGAGTAATTAATTCTAACCAAAAGTGCAGCATTCATATAGTGCCGACTCCACTCCTACTCAAAGTCTTTGTTGGGATGAGACTATAAACCAAGGTGCCGTGAACAAATGCGCGCAGAACGTCTTGCGCACACGTTAAAATCCGTTCCGCTTTTTTACCCTTAGGCCGTTGTGTGCTGGTGGGAAGGGATGAAAAAATTTGCAAAACTGTATGCGTATGGGGATTGGATGTAAAAAAGCATACGAGTGCTTGTTCCATTACCCTCGAAATATAAGAATTTAAAAAAAAGGTATCCATCAGCGGAGCCATGGTCCGTGATGCACGAGAAAAGCGAGTTCTGTTCACCCACAGAGGGCGCTGATATACCAGGCCTGCGCACTTCACTGTTCAGTTGATTCAAATCTGCTGCTGAACCCGACAGGACAAGACGCATTGACAGTTGCTGCTCCTTCTAGATTCGTTTTGAGGCCACAGGTAAGCGATGCCATTCTTTTTATGACCTCTGGATATCTTCATAACTGCGTTTACATATTTAAACTTAATGGAAAAAGGAGAGGATTATGAATTTTTTTTAAAATACGGGAATAAAAAAATGAAGTAGGGGGCAAACTTTCCTGTGCTCCCATTTCTGCGTGGCTTAACTAGATTTCTACTATTAGAATATTGCTACACTGAATTCTTTGCCAGTGCCATGTCAAAACCATGAAACTTTTCCTCTGGAGTTAACATCAGTGCTGACTCCACTCTCCCTCAAAGTCCTTCGGATGAGACTATAAACCGAGGCCCGTGTGCGAACGCACGCAGGATATCTTGCGCTTATTCCATTATCCTCAATATAAAAGAATTTAAAAAAATAAAAAAATAAAGAGGCTCAGAAATAAATTGCAAGCAACCATTGACATTGTACAAAATTTACGAGGAAAACATTTTTTTCCGTTTTAGGGTTTGGGGTGGTGGTTTTTGTTTCTTTTTTAGGAGAGAGGTATCTTTGATAAACCCTGAAGTTACTCCTAACCAGTTGTTGTATCTGTGAATCCCTTTTAGTTTGGCAAGTATCCTGGAGGAAGAATACCAGTACATCAATGCTTGTTGCTGATTGCAGATTGTTCCACTGCACTGAGCTACTGCCTGGGGACGTGTCAGGGGACCCTGTGTTTTGAGTGCAACGGCGGCTGGCGTCAGTTTGCAGAGATCCGCCATTGAGACTGGAAATGTAACGCCGGTTAGTCTTCGAGCAACTTCCGAATGTAATGGAGCCATTGTTCCGCACGCAGACAAAAAATTGGTACAATGGTGAGTAGTATTGATAGCATTTATGGTCACTGTACAAGCTTTAGAGTCGTCAACGTTTTTTTCTTAAGCGTAAGCCGCCATCTTGACATAATTTAACTCAGAATAGAATTTCACATTTGAGGTCAAGAATTGAAAAGAAGTTTACTTTAAGATTGATCTAATGGATACAGGCTTCCTTGAAAATAGGTATTCAATTATAAAAAGTGAATTCATGTTGAGATGCACCTCTCTCTCTCTCTCTCTCTCTCTCTCTCTCTCTCTCTCTCTCTCTCCCTCTCCCTCCCTCCCTCTCTCCCTCTCCCTCCCTCTCCCTCTCTCCCTCTCCCTCTCTCCCTCTCCCTCTCTCTCCCTCCCTCACTCTCTCTTTTCACTCTCTCTCTATTCACTCTATCTCCCTCCTCTCTACCCCTCTCTCTCCCAATCTCTTTCACAATTATACGCCCCCTCTCTCTCTTTCTCTCTTACCCTTCACTCACTATCATCCTCCTCCCCCCCTCTCTCCCCCCATCACTCACACTCTCCCTCTTCCCTCCCTCCTATCCTCCTTCTCCCTCCCCTTCTTTGAGACAAATGCATCTGTCTATAGACATCCACAGATATAATGTGCACACACACACACACACACACACACACACACACACACACACACACACACACACACACACACACACGCACGCACGCACGCACGCACGCACGCACGCACGCACGCACACTTTCCCTGTTAGATATTGTCGTATTTATGACGTATTTGCTTTTGTTTGCCAGATACTTCCCGTCAGTTTGGTACAGTGGGAAACATGATGATGATTTACCTTGTTAGGCTTTTGTCATCAAAGGATTAAGAATGGAGGCTGAAGGAAATCTTCGATCTTGGGCACTAACTAGATCGCGAGACAACGGCTTAAGCTTCGGAGTGGAGATATGCTGTGCTTATAGCTTTTGGAGATAATTATGCTGTGTGCTCCATAGCTTTCGGAGTTATGCTGTGCTTATAGCTTTTGGAGATGTGCTGTGTGCTCCATAGCTTTCGGAGATGTGCTGTGCTTACAGCTTTCGGAGATGTGCTGTACTTACAGCTTTTGGAGCTGTGCTGTGCTCGCAGCTTTCGGAGGTATGCTGTGCTCACAGCTTTCGGAGATACTTTTTCGGAGATGTGCTGTGCTCACAGCTTTCGGAGATACTTTTTCGGAGATGTGCTGTGCTCACAGCTTTCGGAGATACTTTTTCGGAGATGTGCTGTGCTCATAGCTTTCGGAGATACTTTTTCGGAGATGTGCTGTGCTCATAGCTTTCGGAGATACTTTTTCGGAGGTATGCTGTGCTCACAGCTTTCGGAGATACTTTTTCGGAGATCTGTCAAGAGCCAAAGTTTTCGGAGATATACAAGACTTCACAGGCATGTTCAAAAGGAACCTGAGCAGTGTCTACCATGGTCACAAGACAGGGTCTCGCGTTTTTATCTCCTCCTGCTCCTGAGGGACTGTCTGTTCTGCATGGCTGCCTTGTCAGTTGTCTTCCAATGATCACTGGACACCAAGCTTCCGGTTGCATCAATGCTCCTCACTAAAAGATAAAATTAAAATGGATAGAATTTCAAACTAAAAAAGATAGAAATTAAAAAAATAAAAAGCAAAAAACTCCACCTACCCCCCAAAAGTTAAGAGATAGATTTAGAAATGAAGTAAAACGAAAATGTAGCAAAATGAAACAAAAACTTAGATAAAACTAAACCACAAGATAATAAAATGATAGTTAAACTGAAATAGAGCAAAACTAGAACCAAAACGGGGGAAGGTGGAGTTGAGAGGAGAGCAATCCTGGTACCAGTGATCTTGGTGTCTCCATCTACCCGGGGTCTGATACAGTGGTCATGAGGGGCTGCACTCGTTACTCCATTCTTCAATCATCAGTCATGTTGGCCTGTGAGTCTTGTCACTCCATTCTTGCATCATTACTCATGAGGGGGTGTGACTGTCACTACATTCGTAAATTATTTACAGTGGTCATGAGGAGTTTTGAATCTTGTCATTCTATTTTTTTTTTTACATTGTTTTAGCAGTATGGCGGGGCTGTAATTCTATTCTTACATCATTTCAGTGGTCATTGGGGACTGAGTTTTGTCGCCCTTTCTTCATTTATAGTGGGCATTAGGGGCTGTAACTCTTGTCACGCCATTCTTAGATAATTTCCTTGGGATAGATCCCTCCTCCTCCTTATCCTTTGATACATGGGTCCTAACCGGTTGGTTAAAGTCATGTGGATCACACGTGCCTGTGACCTGACAAGTGTTGGAGCAGCCATCAGGACCTGCCTTATCAAGTGCCTGTGACCTGACAAGTGTGAGAGCAGCCATCAGGACCTGCCTTATCAAGTGCCTGTGACCTGACCTGACAAGTGAGTGGTCCCGCGCTTTTTAAAAGAAAGGTAAGGCGCTTTACAGTTTCATGTCCATCTGCCTGTTGTTTTTTTTCTGACAGGATGTTTTTCAGTCCACTCTGTTTTGTCTTTGTGAGTCCATTGTCCATTGTTTCTGTCCATCCTAGCTTTTCTCTGCTCCTGAAACTTCAAGAGGTGTGTTACTTTTGACTTGCCAGTTTTTCACTTTTTTTATGCTCTTTCTACTCATTTTCTTTCCTTACCTCTAATCATACTCATCTACTTCTCTTTTTAATGACTTCTTTGATAGTCTAAATCTTGATTCTGCATATTTTGTTCTATTTGTCTGCCCGCTTTTTCCTCTTTTTTGTTGCTTATTCCCCAATCATTTACGCTGTGATGTACATGTTTTACCAGGTGTCTTGTGAACCGGGAGAGTGCCACCGAAGTCGACTATCGCCAGGCACTGTTCCATGTTGATCCAGAGAAAAGAACCGGGCGTCAGTGGAGACCTTCCCAGGACCTGCATTTTCTTTGGAACAGACCTCAGTGCTGTGTGAGAGAATCCAGTTTGTTGCTACCACTGATGCTGCAACTGCATGCAAGACGTGCTTCTGACATAAAACAGGTGAGAAAAGTGCTACCATACTCTTTTAAAAAGTCATTTATGCAGTCTAATAAAATGAGTAGGCTGTTTCGTTGAAACGCATTAAGTTGTTGGTAGAGAAATAAATGTTGACAGGAGATAATTCTGGTGATTGTGTTAAGATTTGTTTGAAAATCAGTTGTGAAGGGAAACTTGTTTTAGAATCAGTTAATAGAGAGGGATTGCCACAGTGTGTTAAGAGAAAGATAATAAATTTTCAAATCGAAAGGCAATGAAATCAAAGGAGTTATTTTTCATCTTAAAAAGATTTTTTATTATGCGAAGGCAGTTATAAATTTACTTCAAAGTGTTATGTTCAATTGAGTAATTTTCAAGATAACGCTATTGGATTTCCAGTAATGTTGGTTAGAGATATGAGAGTTTCGCTTGTTTAGTGGAAATCCATCCTTGTATATTTTTATTCGTTGAGAAAATTTCACTCTTTTCTTATCCTGCCCCCCCTCCCCCCCCTCTCTCTCTCTCTCTCTCGCTCTCGCTCTCTCTCTCTCTCTTTCTCTCTCTCTATGTCTGTCTGTATTCTCTTGATCTCTCTTCTTTTTGTCTGTCTGTCTTTCTCTCCCTCTTTCCATCATCCCCCTCTCTCTCCTTTTTCCCGATTTTGTTTCTCCCTCTGTCTTGTCTGTCTCCGGCCCCCCTCTGTCTCTCTCTCTCTCTCTTTCTCTCCCCGTCCCCTTTGTCTCTCTGTCTCTATAGTCTGTGCCCTCTCACTGCCTCTGTCTTTCCAGCTTTTCTTTGCTGTCTGTCTCTGTCTCTGTCTCTGTCTCTCTCTCTCTCTCTCTCTCTCTCTCTCTCTCTCTCTCTCTCTCTCTCTCTCTCTCTCTCTCTCTCTCTCTCTGTGTCGTCTCTTTGTTCCCCCCATCTCTCTCTTCCAATCCCTCCCCCCCCGTCCTTATTTTCCTTTTTCCCCTGTTCATTCTCATCTGTTACCTGCTTTCAGGGGGTGGAGGCTGGAGACCTACATGAACTACACGAACAATCGGAAGCAGGCTAAAACTCGTGTAGAGAAGCTTTAGAAAACATGATTTGCTTTACACAAACTTTGTGATAGTTCCTCTTGAAAATTCATGTTGAATTACTTGGTTTGGTTGTCCCATGCATTTCATATACAACTAAAAAAAAAATAGTGTGTTGAGATTTGGAGCTAGGCCCACATGACATTCTCTCAATCATTGAACCCTTAGTTTAAAAAAAAATTGTGTGTAAACTGTTAGGCGTGACTAGCTTTAAACAAAATTTTGTATTTTAACTGATTTTTTAAAAATAGCAGAACACTTTCCAACTTGTGCATATTTATCGTGGCTGTTTTTCCTGGGCTGTGCAGACAGATTTTTGAAACTGCTTCACTACATCGTTTTGTACCTTTACTGGACAAAGACCAACTATTTAAAAAATATTCTAATTGATGTGAAAAATATAATTAGAAACGGCGAAAGAGAATTTCACATTATCTGCCCTCAAGTTAACCCATTAAAACATGACCACAGAAGATTGGTGAATATTATTATTATGAATTATGAACAGGTAAATTCTCTAAACGGTCTTGCAGAATTTTTTTTTTATAATGACGGAACTTAACATCGTCAAAAAATACTATTTTAATGAATAAGCTAATATCCTTTGTGCAAGTTTATCGCAAAAATAGTGCATTTAGATTTTCCCTATTTTGAATGACCCTAGTTTGTATAATAGAGAAATATCTAGGCAAACAAGGGTGTTGTAAATAGATCGTAAAAAAATCTGAAAATCGACTTGAAGCTTTCCAAGTTGGAACAGAAGCATAATATATTGGAATGTGTGTTTACTGGCTTTTTATTTGTCATGAATATTTCGCTACATAGTCTTTTTTAAATGATACGGTTCACATTGATACTTCTTTGGTAAAAGAAAGATGATGCCTTTTGGAGGGAATCAAGACTTTTCAAGAACTTTCTCAGACTACTCTCAAGACATTTACCCCCTCCCCCATCCCCAATGTGTGGGAAGGTGGCAAAAAGGTAGCCATCAATATCTATTGGAAATGTGCGCAGTTTTTTTTAGGTAGAGAAAGTGTATTAAGTACCACCGAGGAAGGAATGCAAAATTAAACTTTTTCTTTTTAAAAGCCAATAAGAAATAGAGAACATTTCTGTCGATGTCTCTTTACACTCATGCTCATGGCTTGTATGCTAAAATGGCAATGCTTTTTTAAAGGAGAAATTGTTTCAATCATCAGAAAATATGTCAGTGTGTTCCATATCCTAAATGGTCGTTAGGAAGTGAAGTATCAGATACCTAAAAAAATATAAAAAAAGGGAATTGGAAAAGAGGCTTCGATTTTGTCTGACGTATACAGACAGGCTAAAAAATCCAAAACATGTTCTTTAAAAAAAAAACACCCTAGTCATCAGGGTTATTCATTGATGTCGTGAAATGTGTGCTTTCCCTACCATGAACGTATGGGTGCAATCCAGGATTATTTTGTGAGAAGAACTGGCAAAAAGTTTTCCAGTATTGTGAGCAAATCTGTGTAATGATTTGCCAGGAGTATACCATTCCCTTGTGACATCAAGTACATTAGTCAGATTTTATGGTAGTTGTAAGTTTTTTCTAAATAGAGTTTACTTCACAAAACATAAGTATTGTGTAGTTTTGAGAGAGAGAGAGTGTGTGTGTGTGTGTGGAGGAGTTAGTTGTGGGGAGGAAACATCAGGTCAGAAGGAGGGGAGAGGAAGGAGTGTTTAGTAGGAGTTCGGATACATATTTAGAGCAGTGGGGACAGAAAATAGAGCTGGCTGGTAGACGTTTTTCTTACATTTTTTGTCTTTTAGGTGGGGGGAGGGGGGGGGGGGGGGGGAGGGCTCATAATTTTTCAATGGTTTCAAGAATGCCCGAGGCATTTTGACAGTTAAACTGGCAATTTGTGGACAGGGATGTCCAATGTGTAGCCTTGGTTTTTTTATGGAACTAGTGATTTCGATTTAAAGCATCCTGCAATTGCAAACTACAGACCATTTAATTCTTTATTTTCTAAACTTTTATATTGAGGATAATCGAGTAAGTGCTTGTATGCTGATTTGTTTTTTACATCCAGTCCCTGTGTTCACGTGGTTATCCATTCCGACCAGCACACGATGGCGAACTTGTCTGAAACCGGGTCTGAGTTTTAATATGCGCGTAACATTGCGTCTTCAGCTATATGCCAGTTGTCGACGTGCTATTGTGTCCACGTGAATTCTAACATTCAGACAGACCATCTGACAGACAACCCATACCCATTATTAACGTTCAACACTAACTCTAACACTAACGTCAACACTAACCAGGGCCCCACATGTGGACAAAAACGGCAGGTGGATAACGGTATATGCTGACACAGTGGCTAAACAATTTTTCTTTGGGGTTGGTAGGAGGGGCGCAAGAATTTTTCGAAAAAGGATATTAGGAAGGGGGAAGGATGTTATAATGTTCTGGTGTATAGTGATGGGGAAAGAGGTGTAAAGACTGAGGATGGGGATAGGGGACAGGCAAACTTCTGATTAGCTTCAGGGGTGGGTGGAGGGGGGGGAGCCTTTTAGAAAAGTGTACCTCAAAACAAGTAGGAGGATGTTGGGATTAGAATGGATGATGGAATAATCAGTTGGAGGGTGTGCATTTTTGACAAGTTTATCTAAAAACAGAAGTTGGAGGTACTAGCTTTAATCTACATTGATGAGTTATCATTAGGGGAAGGTGCTGGGTGGGGCATTCTCAAAAAACGGGGTAGATTGTGTGTGTGTGTGTGTGTGTGTGTGTGTGTGTGTGTTGTGTGTGTGTGTTTGATAGGATTAGTGTGACGGTTATCTAGGGAATGGTCTACTTCAGGTATTGATCATCACCAGTGTATGCTACATTGTACTGCCTACCCAAAAGCCTCACACCCTTGTGTGTGTTGTGTTATATTTTGCGGGTGGATGTGAGTAAAAAACAGCATTTACCCAAATACCATGAAGTTAAAATTCTTTGTAGTTTAAAAAAGCAGCTGGCTTTGCTTCTGTAACCAACACTGACTGTAAAAACTCGTCATTGCTTTTCTAAAGGCTGGAGATACAGGAAATATTGGAATGCCCCATTAAGAAACTGCTGTATTTTGATTTGTGAAAAAAATCGCCATATATTATTTCTTAAACCTTGAGTTAATTTTGTTCCATTTTTTACTGGAGTATGGTACAACTGAGTGATCAGACCACTCACTTGAACAAAGCTAAGGTTAGGCGGCATTGAGCGTTACCAGGCAGATGAGTAACCATTTGTGCGTCTTGGTTTCAGTAGTCACCCAGGTGTAAATGGGTACCTGATCTCTTTTAGGGTCAGGGAAGGTAAAGCAGCAAGAGAGATAGGCACCGCCATCAATATACTGGCCCGTAGAAAAGCTGAGGTCTGTTATCTCCCTCCCCAACGACCACATAGGTTATGGAAACATTTTTAGCTTTACCTCTTACTCTACAAAATGTGGTATGATAAATGTTTGAGTTTAATGTTGTACGTAGATTTATATGATTGCAGGTATATCATTGATGTGTACTGTTCCCTGATTTCCTTGTCTTTTGCTTTGCTGTAGCTGAGGGCGTAGAAACATGCTTGTTTCCCAGGATCATAATCATAGAATTCCGACAAGAAATAATTCAGCAATTTGCGCTATGATTATTCTATGATCTATGGTCATAGCACTCCCAGCCCATTGATAGACTGCTCCATTTGAATCTTTCCCAGTTGTCTTTGATTTCCATTTGTCAACACAAATGTTGTATTAACCACAGCTTTTAGGTTTCGTCTTCGTTCAATTAAATCTGTAAAGGAAATAAAATGGATAGAAAAAGTTTAGAGGCCCAAAGTATTTTTTAATGGAGAGAAACGGAAAAAGAGATGAAAAAATGAAAGGAGGTTGGAGGCCCCACAAAACTGGTTCTATTGGCAAGACTGAGAGTTTTTCACATCAATCAGCGTAAATTGCTGAAATATTTCTTGTCGGCATTCTATGATTTGTCCAACCTTTCTACTGTATCTGTTCTGTACATGTTTTGCTGCAAGTATGAAACTTCACTTCAAATGTGTATATTCCAAAATTCCAGTGTACCAAATGCTGTGAAATATGTATTCTAGCAGATCACTGATAATGTAATGTGGTACAGGTTTGGGTTTAAAAAAAAAACATTTTTATTCAGTTTTATCATGTTGTACATTGTATATCATGAAATGCGGTTTTTCACATACATATAAAAAAGCAAGCAAAATATTCAAAGGATAATGAAATATCAAAGTATAAGAGAAATTAGGGAAAAGAGAAGAGAAAAAAATACACACACATACTCGCACAAATATGTTAAAAGCTAGAGCGAGAAGGAAGATGAGATAGCTAGACGGAGAAACAGAAGACACGGATAGACATATCGACAGAGGTCACAATATAGACAGTATGTTTTACATGAGTTAGTATAATTTTTTTTTGAAGGTTCTGTCATTTAAAATAAACCATGATTACAGTAAATAAAAGCATTCAACAGATGTTCAAAGACTTAATTTTCATCACTAACCAAGGCCTTACATGGAGTCGATTCAAGAGCAAAAGTGTTATGGGTAACATTTGTTCATGCTATGTACTCCTCCATCAAATATCTTCCTTTCAACTTTTTGATGAATTCCTGCAGTACAGGTCTACTTATTTAATTTACAATGGTATATATATATATATATATTGTTTAGCAAACAGGATAATAAAATAAAAGATACGATCAATGCATATATTTTTGTCAAATCCCAAGTATTGCTAAAGGCTCTGTTATGTGCAAATTATACGCATTCATACATCTTCACTCACTGCTTCTGTTAGTTTGCCCATACCTTTGAATAACTGTACATTGCCAAAACATGTGTCGAATACTATTTCTAAGTTGCAAAAATAACAAAGATTGCTGTTACTTCCATCCCTTTTAATATAATATTGGTACCCAGACATCTATGAATAATACTCGGTTGAAACCATTTCATTTTGATATCGGAGGTCTTGTGAACACTCAAAAAACATTTTTTCCAGTCATTCTCAATACTCAACTTTTCAGTTCACTTCGTACAACATTTTGGGAAAACATCATCACAAATAAAAAATATAGAATAGTTTTGATTCCTTTGGTACTAACTGACCTCATCTTTTCTTGACAAAGTGGCATACTTAAGCATTCGTTATCATTGACTGATATATTTGTTTTCTGTATATACTCAGCCACTGCTATTTTATATCCATAAAATGTAACAAAGTCAATGTTTTTTTTAACTGTCCATATGCCATAAATGTTCCGTTTTCTAATAGAAAATGGGCTGTGCAATGTATGCCTTTATTGATCCATATCTTTTTCTTAATATACTTATTTCTTACCTGGATTCTATTATTGAAAAAATCGGTTCTGCTAACAATTCATGGGAGCTACTGCAACTAGTTTTGTAGATAAAGTCTTTATATATTGTAAAAAACTTCTGTCCAAAAGGAATTTGCCTTTAAAAATTGAGAAACTATTTCATGTCCATATTTTGAGGTTTTCAAGATTTGGAAAGTTGAACATTGCAATTGTCTTCCATTTATGACTTGTTGTCTCTATTTTTCTTAGCCATGTCAATTTAAGTGAATTTGCATATGTTTGCAGTTCTGGTAACCCAACCCACCATTGTTGACACTCTTGTGTGATGTTTTTCTACTTATTTTGTCTTGTTTATTATTCCATACAAATTTATAACAGCATTTTTGCAATGTTTCAAAAACCATCTGGTGGATTTGGTAGTAAGAGCCACAGATAAATTTCGAAAGAATCGGTGATTTTAGTATTAATATATTGTGGCTCTCCCAAGAGGTGTTAACTGTCTGTTGACCCAGACTTTGAATAATTGTTTCATATCATCTAATTTTTTCAGAATAGTTAATGTCTGTTTTTTTTGTTCAGCCCTTCTTGCTAGCTTTTGAGCTTTCATAAAACCTGGGTTGTGTGAAACTAGAAAACTGAGCATGCGTTTGTTTGTTTTAGCTAGCAGCTGGTCATAAACTGTAAACAAGCAGTTGTACGAAACACTTAGCTGTATGAATGTTTGGGTTTTTGTGTGCTTTAAACTGGGATAATGTATTTCAGCAAGAAATGCTGGTGGACAGTCGGTCTTGCATTTTAATGCACTTGTTTTTTCCACTTACCTCCTCCTCTATTTTGACATTTTGTATGAAAACGTTTGCTATAGTTTTCTTGGACTTCAATAAGAAAAGTCGATGTTCCTGTCATTCATGCGTTTTTGATTACTCCATTTGAAGTTCTGAGCACAAAGTGTAGTAGTTTATTGATGTTGCCTTTTTCCTTTTCATTGTATCTGGTAGAATGTGGGTATTGTCAATGGCGGTGTAACCAACACTGCTTATAAAACATTCCAACATAGCCCCACATTTTTATAGTTTTTGTAGAAACTTCATGATTTTGCTCCTGAAGCATTTGCCTGTATTGGGCTTATCTGTTCCCCAGCTGTAAGGGACACGAGTTGTTGTGTGGTTTCTCTTCCACCATTAGGTTGCTTTTCACATTTTTTATTTTTACCACATAACCAGTTTGAATAGCAACACTAAATGTGACCCAGTAAAAGTCTAATTTTCCTCCAAGCATAACATTGCCCTTATTGGAATGAGTTACATGGTGCTTTTGCGTGTACATGTTTTCAGGAATGTTTTTTAAAAATTTGTTTGAATATTTTTGGGGGTATGTTTGATTTTTTTCCTTTATCTGGGCAGGTGTGTAATTGGCATTGCCCCTTTTTTTAAAATTGTTATTGTTCAACCTCAGTTGAAGGATGGTGTGTGTGTAGCTTGTTACCTGTATCATGTCTCATAACAACCTGAAGGTTGCCATGTTTTTGACTATACTTTTTGTGTGAAGTTCTTAGTAGTCTTGCATTGTATCTGGTAGACGTGTTTAAATTATGCAGTTATTTTCCATTTTGTTTGCTTCCCCTTCGCCCTATTTTATTCAGGATCAAAATCAATTTATGTGCATTATTTTGAAATACACATTTGAAGATTCTTTCCAGTTGATTTTACTCCAATGAAAGATGAACTGGAAACCCATTTGCCAGTATAGTAGCATGTACATTTTTTTGCTTTCAAAAGAGTGGATAAAATGTTGCATGCTCCCTTCAGAAGATCAACAAAATATTTCCTGTGCCGAGTTTTGCTTCCATTTTTCATGTATGTCATAGCAGCCTTGTACAAAATTGTATGCCTGAAATATTAGGTGGTGAGCACACACCAATGGCACTTGACGACCCATTTGACTTTTTTACTGAGAAAAATACAAGGTTTGCACAAATTACAAGCTACTTTGCACAGTAGAACTCCTGTTGCTATTCTTATCCTTATTTTGTATTTTCATCATTTGTCAGCATGACTTGAGCTTACATTGTACTGTGTTGCATTTGCTTTATCTTGTATTGTAAGGTTTCCTAAAAAAAAACAACACAAAACAAAGATCTTCATTTTCGTTCTTTTCAACATAAATCGACGATTGTCGTTTGGATGCTTTTAAAAGTAAATTTTCTTGATTTTTTTTTAGGAAAGGATTAAAAAAGTTGTGCAAACTTAAATCTTTTGCCCTCAATAAAGATCCATTTTCACTTGATTTGACTTGACTTATTTCACACACGCGCGCGTGTGCGCACCCACGCACGCACACAACACACGCATGCACGCACGCGCACACAAAACGCACATGTACACACAACACAACACACGCATAAACAACACACGCAAGCACGCACACACACACACACAAACGCAAACACAAAACGCGTACACACGCACGCACGCAGACAGACGGAGACACACACACACACACACACACACACACACACACACACACACACACACACACACACACACACACACACACACACACACTTCCGTACACTTCCGTACATAGTGAAAAGCGTAGCTTGTGTGTATGTCTGTCTGTCTGTCTGTCTGTATGTATGCATGTGCGTGCGTGTGGATGTATATATGATACGTATGCATGCATGCACGCATGCATACATACATAGGAAGGATGGTTAAGACGTTCGCTTGCCAAGTAAACCGTGAGATTCCCATTCGAGAGGATTTTTCCTCAGGAGTTGACATCAGTGCTAACTCCATTCCCCCTAAAGTCTTTCGGATGAGACTATAAACCAAGGTCCGTGTGCGAACGCACGCAAAGCACCTTGCGCACATGTTAAATCTTGTTCCGCTTTTCGTAAGAGTAGGCCATCGTGTGCCAGTGGGAATAGATGACAAGATGTGCAAAAGTGCATACACACAGGGACTGGATGTAAAAAAGCACATGATGCTTATTCCATTACTCTCGATATAAAAGAATAAATAAATAAATAGATAAATAAATAAATAAATAGATAAACAAATAAGTAAATAAATAAATGAAGCCGCACGAGTTTTAACGTGTGCGCAAGATGTTCTGCGTACATTCGCACAAGGGACCTTGGTTTAGGAAAAATCCTCTTGAGCGAGATTCGAACCCGGTTGAGCAGATAACGAGCGTATAACTACGTAATGCGTGTCTGTCTGTGTGTTTGTTTAACAGAGGTAGTAATACATTGAATGATTTTTTTCTAGACTGTTCACTGCGTTCACTTGAATTCTTCCCCATCCGCATCCGGTTCCTCCTCTTTCTCCTCCTCCTCCTCCGCCATCATCATCATCATCATCATCATCATCATCATCATCATCATCATCATCATCATCAATGTCCTGGTCGACTTTGTCTTCATTTTCTTCGTTGTCAGCATCTTCGTCTGTGATGTTCGGCTTTACCGTCGTTCTCTAATATCATAGACATCGCCGTTGTTGTTTTGTTGCCGATGTCTTTATAGTTGTTGTTCTACTCTTTCCTTGATCATGATCTTCATTATCGTCATTGAAATAAAATGTTATCGTTATTATTACCAGCATTGTGGTTGTTCTGGCATTATCGTTATTGTTGTTATCCTGTCTGTCAGCCACAGCACAAACCATCGTGATATTGCACCACACACCCCTCATTGAATCATGACCGAGAAGCCACCACAGCATTGACATCATTGTCATAAAACACATGCATACAAACAAATCATTCACCAATCAACTAATTGGCTGACAGAACAACCAACCAACCAGTTAACTAGTCGGATAAATAACCACACTTACAAGAGAGAGAGAGAGAGAGAGAGAGAGAGAGAGAGAGAGAGAATCAATTCAAATCAATTCAAATCAAATTCTTTTATTTCAAAGATAATGAATAAGCACTCATGTGCTTTTTTACATCCACTCCCCGCCTTAATCAGGGATTATAGATCATCACAGAGAGAGAGAGAGGGGGGGGGGGGAGGGGAACCTAAAAAAAGAAAAACAATGAAAACCCCCCAAAAAAAATTAAAGAAAAAGAAAAGAAACTGACAGAATAATTCGTTCCAATAACAAACACAAAACACTACTGAGTTCAAAGCACGACAAAAACAAGAAGAAAAACTACAATCAGTAACTGGTACAGAACACGAGCAAAGAGAGGAGAATGAAAGAGGGAGGAACAGTTAGGATGATGACGCATTGCAAGGGCACCGTGACCTGGCCCGTTGGAGCGGTCAGAGAAGGGGCGGGAGGGGGGGGGGGGCATACTAACTGACCCTCATCTGGATGCCTGACTCTGCCGCATGGTGTGGTCAGTCATTCAGCAAAGCCAGTTTTCTGCTTCCTTTCTCCTGTGGAACAAATCATTAGGCTTGGATGTAGGCTGGATGATTCTGAGGGTTTTTTTGTTCTGTCTTCATATCTACGCTTCTGTCTTTGTGTCGCAATCTCTCTCTCTCTCCTCGTCTCTCTCTCTCCTCTATCTCTCTCTCTCTCTCTCTCTCTCTCTCTCTCTCTCTCTCTCTCTCTCTCTCTGTCTCTTCTGTATTTCTCTCCATCCTTTTCCTCCATCTCTCCTCCCTCCCTCTCTCTCTCTTTAATATTCCATTTACTCTTTCAGTTTTTGTTTCTCTTTTTTCAGTTTCTGCGATTGTCTGCTAATTTATTTGTCTGTGTAATCAATTCTTTCATCGTCTGTATTATATTCTGTTAGTTCTTTCTCCGTACTTAAGTTCTCTCTCTCTCTCTCTCTCTCTCTCTCTCTCTCTCTTCTCTCTGTCCTCTATCTCTCTCTCTCTCTCTCTCTCTCTCTCTCTCTCTCTCTCTCTCTCTCTCTCTCTCTCCTCATCTCACCTCATACCTCACCGGGTTGTCCTCACATACACACATACTCTGCATCACATACTCTCCTCACGACACGAACTCTCGAAACTACATCCTCAATACATAGATCTCTCTCCTCTTCTCTCTCTCATCACCACTCACCTGCAACCTAACACGGTTCCAACACACATAACAAGCACATACTTGCACACAGAGACCATGCATACACACACGGACCCCAGAACATACATGCAGAAACATACATCCACAATACATAGATGTGTCTTTCATCATCCACACAGCATATCCCTACCCCTACACATACACACACACATACGCACAGCACGCACGCACGCACGCAACATACACACACGCATGCACGCACGCACGCACAACATGTATACGCAGCATGCACACATGCATGACATGCATGACATGTATGACGCAGCATGCACACTCATACACACACAACACACAACACAACCCACACACAACACACACACACACCAGACAACAACACACAACAACCGCGCGCGTGTGTGGATGAAAAAAAGCACACAGTACTTATTCCATTATCCTCGATATAAAAGAATAAAATATAACAAAATAACACACAGACACACAGACACACACACACACACACACACACACACACACACACGCGCGCGCGCGCGCGCGCGCGCGCGCGCGAGTGTGGATGAAAAAAAAGCACATGAGTGCTTATTCCATTATCCTCGATATAAAAGAATAAAATATAACAAAATAACACACACACACACACACACACACACACACACACACACACACACACACACACACACACACACACACACACACACACACACACACACACACACACACACGAGATTGCAAGTAATTAACTGCAGCTCTTCACTCAAAAAGATTGCACTGTTAGCAGTGTAGCTGATGGCATTTTAACCAAACTCTAAACACTTTCTTCCATAAATCTTTCTTCTTCCAAAACACAGAGTAAAGCGATATTTCAATGGAGAATTAGCTTCTCTGTGTTCCTTCTTTGACCATCAGTGCGTCCATCAGTCTGACTGTCACTCAGTCTGCAGTTTTTTACCTTCAGGGATCGAAGTTTCGGAGACAAAAAATAGCCACAACAACTGGGAACCTCATAAACAGTCTTTGCACTCCTTACAGTGACTTGTTTGTCTGATGCCGTGTTCTTTATCTGGGAGCTGAAGTACACAGGAAAGGCGTGGGTGTGAGAACGAAGCTAATTCTGGACATCGTCAACTTTGTAACAGCATACCAGGCCTTTGCTCTGTCTTGTTCGCAGTATACTCTGGAATGTGTGCGCCCACACACACACATATACACATACACACACGTGTGCGCAGTCACACATACACGTGCGCACGCACGCAAACACACATACACACAAGCACGCACGTACGCACACACACATACACATACATAAACACACACATCACACACAAACACACAAACACACTAACACACACACACATGAGTGCGCCACATACTGATGTATATTCTCAGACCTCCACGTCCTCCCTCCTTGCCACCTCACATAAAAACGCACCCACACTTGCTTGTTTGTTTTTGATAGAAGTTTTAATAACACCTAAAACAATTTCGTATTTTATGCTAGCGTGTCTATTGTGTATACAGGAGGATCATGATTGTGTTATTATGCATGACATAGAACAGGAGCAGCCATATATGCTTTAACTTCTGGTCTTGTGCACAAACTCAAGCAAAAATATCTTGTGCACATGTTAAAAACCTATTCTGCCTTTCGGAAAAGTAGGCCATTGAGCCTTGAAGAACAGAAGACAAATCTTATATAAAAAGAATTTCGCCTGCACTCTGGTGTTTTCTTTAGACATCAAGGCAGAAATGGTAATGAGATACCTTTATAATGGATGAATGATGACATACTCAAATCTTCAGCATTGGTTATCCATGATTATGTAGGTTAGAAACAAAAAAATCGTTACCCCCCCATCCAGTAGAAATGTGTTGTATGTGTGTATGGGCATGTTTGTAGTTATGCTCTAACCACTAAAGCAATTTACGTGTGTGTGTGTGTGTGTGTGTGTGTGTGTGTGTGTGTGTGTGTGTGTGTGTGTGTGTGTGTGTGTGTGTGTGTGTGTGTGTGGTGTGGTGTGGTGTGTGTGTGTGTGTGTGTGTGTGTGTGTGTGTGTGTGTGTGTGTGTGTGTGTGTACTGTGCATGTGTGTGTACGCTCTTAAGCCCACTGAGTGTGTCCCCGCGAGCACATGCCCTCAGGATTGCGTGTGTGCGCATACCCTACAACCCAAACACCTTCTCTGTGCCTTAAACAATCTTTTTGTACTATTTTTGTGATACTCAAGCTAGGTTATTAGTATGATTTTGGATTAAATTACAAACATGTACATGTTTCACCCCTATCCTTTTACTCCGAAAGGTAAAAAAAATTCTAAAAGGGTACCTGCCCTCTTTAGGGTCAGGGAAGGTAAAGCAGCAATGGAGAGGAGATAGATGCCACCCTCAATATGCTGGCCCCTAGAGAAGCTGAAGTCTCTAATGTCTCACTCCCCTATGACCTCATAGGTTTGGGACACCTTTTCCTTTATATTCTATTCGTTTTCATTCCTTGTTTCCTCACTGTGATGTCTTTTTTGGTACTGTTCTTTCCCATGCAAGGAAAGGGTGGTAAACTGCAAACTAGGCCATTCTTCAAAATAGTGTGTTTACATAGAGGGAGAGAGTCTTAGTTCCGAGTTATAGCTAATCTCTTTATTGTCAGATAGACTAGTGAGTTATAGTTAATCTCTTTATTGTCAGATAGACTAGTGAGTTATAGCTAATCTCTTTATTGTCAGATAGACTAGTGAGTTATAGTTAATCTCTTAATTGTCAGATAGACTAGTGAGTTATAGTTAATCTCTTTATTGTCAGATAGACTAGTGAGTTATAGCTAATCTCTTTATTGTCAGACAGACTAGTGAGTTATAGTTAATCTCTTAATTGTCAGATAGACTAGTGAGTTATAGTTAATCTCTTTATTGTCAGATAGACTAGTGAGTTATAGTTAATCTCTTGATTGTCAGACAGACTAGTGAGTTATAGTTAATCTCTTGATTGTCAGACAGACTAGTGAGTTATAGTTAATCTCTTTATTGTCAGATAGACTAGTGAGTTATAGTTAATCTCTTTATTGTCAGACAGACTAGTGAGTTATAGTTAATCTCTTTATTGTCAGACAGACTAGTGAGTTATAGTTAATCTCTTTATTGTCAGATAGACTAGTGAGTTATAGTTAATCTCTTTATTGTCAGACAGACTAGTGAGTTATAGTTAATCTCTTTATTGTCAGATAGACTAGTGAGTTATAGTTAATCTCTTTATTGTCAGACAGACTAGTGAGTTATAGTTAATCTCTTTATTGTCAGATAGACTAGTGAGTTATAGTTAATCTCTTTATTGTCAGATAGACTAGTGAGTTATAGTTAATCTCTTTATTGTCAGACAGACTAGTGAGTTATAGCTAATCTCTTTATTGTCAGACAGACTAGTGAGTTATAGTTAATCTCTTTATTGTCAGACAGACTAGTGAGTTATAGTTAATCTCTTTATTGTCAGATAGACTAGTGAGTTATAGTTAATCTCTTTATTGTCAGACAGACTAGTGAGTTATAGCTAATCTCTTTATTGTCAGATAGACTAGTGAGTTATAGTTAATCTCTTTATTGTCAGATAGACTAGTGAGTTATAGTTAATCTCTTTATTGTCAGATAGACTAGTGAGTTATAGTTAATCTCTTTATTGTCAGACAGACTAGTGAGTTATAGTTAATCTCTTGATTGTCAGACAGACTAGTGAGTTATAGCTAATCTCTTGATTGTCAGATAGACTAGTGAGTTATAGTTAATCTCTTGATTGTCAGACAGACTAGTGAGTTATAGTTAATCTCTTTATTGTCAGATAGACTAGTGAGTTATAGCTAATCTCTTTGTTGATGAAATTAGCCAAACTCTAAGTAATCCTTCCAGTATTTTTTCTCTCTCCCTCCTCCCACCACATACAATATAGAACAATACCTCAAGGGAAGTTCAGATTCCTTCTTTTCTTCTTTTTGTCAATACTCACTCTATCAGTCTGACCATCAGTCCGTCTGTTTGTTTGTATGTAGCTGCAGGGAAAAAAGACAACAGTGAATTACCAGAAAAAACACCACAACAGCATAGCAGCCCCACAAACTGTCCCTGCAGTCCTGACAGTGAATGACCAGAAAAAACACCACAACAGCATAACAGCCCCATAAACTGTCCCTGCAGTCCTGACAGTGAATGACCAGAAAAAACACCACAACAGCATAGCAGCCCCATAAACTGTCCCTGCAGTCCTGACAGTGAATGACCAGAAAAAACACCACAACAGCATAGCAGCCCCATAAACTGTCCCTGCAGTCCTGACAGTGAATGACCAGAAAAAACACCACAACAGCATAGCAGCCCCATAAACTGTCCTGCAGTCCTGACAGTGAATGACCAGAAAAAACACCACAACAGCATAGCAGCCCCATAAACTGTCCCTGCAGTCCTGACAGTGAATGACCAGAAAAAACACCACAACAGCATAGCAGCCCCATAAACTGTCCCTGCAGTCCTGACAGTGAATGACCAGAAAAAACACCACAACAGCATAGCAGCCCCATAAACTGTCCCTGCAGTCCTGACAGTGACTTGTTTGTGTGATGATGTGTCCTTTATCTGTGCACAAAAGTACACAGGAAAAGGTGTAGGTGTGAGAACGACGCTAATATTATCCTGGACGTCGTGAACTTTGTAACAACATACCATGCTTTTGTTCTGTCTCGTTCGCAATATATTCTGGAATGTAAGCGCCTACACACGCACACACACACACACACACACACACACACACACACACACACACACACACACACACACACACACACACACACACACCACACACGTAGAAACACACACACACACACACACACACACGTAGAAACACACACACACGCAAACACACACACACACAAACACACAGACACACACAGAGACACACACACACACACGTACGAACACACATACAAATACACACACACAGGCACACGTACAAACACACACACAGACAAACACACACAGACACAGACACACACACACAGACACA
>CM060317.1:1445250-1452750 GCA_030674155.1 Stramonita haemastoma
AGGTCACACCATGACAAAGGACAGGGCGCAGTGTCTGACAGTCTGCAGAGAGGTCACACCATGACAAAGGACAGGGCGCAGTGTCTGACAGTCTGCAGAGAGGTCACACCATGACAAAGGACAGGGCGCAGTGTCTGACAGTCTGCAGAGAGGTCACATCATGACAAAGGACAGGGCGCAGTGTCTGACAGTCTGCAGAGAGGTCACACCATGACAAAGGACAGGGCGCAGTGTCTGCAGTCTGCAGAGAGGTCACACCATGACAGAGGACAGGGCGCAGTGTCTGCAGTCTGCAGAGAGGTCACACCATGACAGAGGACAGGGCGCAGTGTCTGCAGTCTGCAGAGAGGTCACACCATGACAGAGGACAGGGCGCAGTGTCTGCAGTCTGCAGAGAGGTCACACCATGACCAGCACTGGGGAAGAGGCCGCCAGACTCCCAGGCTGCCACAGCTACAGTCAGGTCACGCTAACAGACACACTGGGATGAGCCCCTCTGGCTGGTGGCCCTATGGCGGCCTGACATTGATGGGGTCCCTGAGGACTTCTGACCCCGGGGATGTGACATGAGGAAGCTGGGTATGGCTGGGGAATGAAGATTGAAATAAGAGGTGTGGGGATGGCAGAGCCGGAATGTCACAGAAGCTGAAGCAGCAAACGATAAAAAAGATTATGATGACGTCAGTGGATTTCTGTTCACATGTCCAGAAACCTGACCAGAACAGAAACCAATCGAGTAGCGGGAGAGAAAATGACACTCCTCACTCGCTAAAGTGGATTTATCCAGAGAGAGTTGACTCAGTAAAGTTGGAGACGGAAAGTCTAGCGGTTAGAGCGCTGAGCTCGCCATCTGACAGCCTGGGTTCCAGCCACCACCGAGGCATCCGTTTGATGGGATTTCCCCCCTGGTGTTAACTTCAGTACCGACTCCACTCCCCTAAATGTCTTTCAGATGAGATAATAAACCGATGTCCCAAATGGAAACACTCAGAACTGCCTGTGCAATGTTCAAACATGTTCCGCAGAGTCGTGATATAAATGACACAAACCAAGCCATAAAGTAACGTCCACATTTGATTATTTGATTATGGCTTTTGATGCTGCTTTCACATTCCAAGCACACAACCCCACTCGGCATCAGCATCCTTTGAATTGGGTTTTATCGTGGTCAAAAAGGCATTTCTATTCCTTCATTGAGCGATGGAGATGGAACAGCTTAAAATGCATGCTAGGCAGTGTCATGATAATACTTGTTCCGTTTTCTTTAACCTTGTTATTGGCTGGGCTAGTCATGCCCGTTTTTGTCATTATTTCTCCTCTCTGCTGTCAGCATGTCTAATGGATTTAATAAGCTTGCTGCACTACAGTACCATGACATAAAGCGGTGTTGATGTGTCGATGTTCATTGTCGGGCATTTCCAACCTGAGGGATCACGCCGAAGTCGGATGCACTAGGCCTGACTCGTCAGGCGCTTAACGGCAGTGCTGTACATTTTCCCTTATATGAAGACAAGAATAGTTGCTGTCTGAGGGTTCAGTGACAAAGACAAAGGCACCCTGAGGGTCTTCCAGAATAGGAACTCTGTCTTTCATCTCCCCATAAAATCCCTGTGAGAACACAAGAACACACCGGGTGAGAAGCTTGCATGCATGGCTGTTTTCAAGCACCTTGCTCTATAGGCAGCTATACTCTGGCTTCAGGGAATTTTTTCTTTAATGTATAGAGCAAAGGCTGCTATGCTCAGACTTGTCATGACTGAAAACATTCTTAGAATAGCATTTCAAAGCATAACAGCATTTTCACATAAGCCTGAGCGCTTAAACTTACATAAAAATCAACTGACAAAGCTTTCGACGTTGCCTAAAAAGTCATGATAATCAATGATAAATAGTCGGTGATCTTGCAGCAGGAGATAATAAGCTGCCCTCATCTCGAACAATCCAATCTGCCTTTTTTGCTCCTTTATTCTATAGTAAGTCTAGTTTACTGGATAAGCTAATAAACTTAAAATTATATGTAAAAACAACAATAAATCAATTCACCAAAACAATCTATGGGAACAAGAAACTCTTCTTTGAGAAAATTCTGCCATCGAAACCATGTTTTCTTGAGGAAATGCCACACCCTCATAAGGCGGTGAGACAGACAAGAAAAAGACTATTGCCAAAGAAGATAATATTCTTGCTCTTACCACACCAAAGAAAAGCTGTATACTATGTATCTTTGATGACTTTATTTAAAAATTACCATTCAATTTTTTTGTAAAGTTACACACGCCTGAAGTATAGAAAGAGGAAAAGAAGGGCGAATATTTTCCCCCAGGTATTTTTTTGAAGTGGGCAGACTTCTACTTGTGGAGGGGGGGGGGGGGGGGGTACTTTTACCACGGCACCGTATCTTTCACAGCTCTCACTAACATTTTCGGGATAATTGCTACTTTGGACCTTTCCAGCAGCAGACTTTATTGGCGGCAGCAGATGAAAGGAGGAGCACTGTCTGGCATTGTGGAGGGCGGTGTTTACAGCCCTGGCCGACCGCGGTACCCACACTCCCCGGGGGTCCACACCCAATACCTGGCCAGACGGCAAATACCCTGGGATGGCGTCAGGGATCTTTGGGGCCAATGTCCACAACCATAACCACATGGAAACAGCTCTGTTCAGAGGTGAAATTCATGTGGTGTTTTTCATATCTATAATTTTACAGGGGGGGGGGGGGATTCATTGATGCAGAGTTCACCTCTGAAGCCGGCATATAGCTCCATAACGGAGGTCAAAAACCTGTCCTTTATGAAAAAAACACCCTGTTGTGAATATCAGAGCTTTAGCTATGGAACGAGAACAAAAGATAGAGAGCTTGATCAGTAAAGAAATGATAAAGAGACTAAACTGTATCACAATCATTACGGTAGGAAGATAGCACCAACACAGGCGCCTTTCCTTTTAGACAAATAATGCAAAATCAAGGAAGAGAACACTTCACAGACAGACAGACAGACACACGCACATATACATATATATATATATATATATATATATATATATATATGATAGATAGATAGATAGATAGATAGATAGATAGATAGATAGATAGATAGATAGATAGATAGATAGATAGATAGATAGATAGATAGATAGATAGATAGATATATCTCAAATTGCATTCCAGCTATTCATTATCATCTTTTTATTTCTTTTTTCGGTTCCTTGACTAAAACTCCGACGTTGACCAATGGTGAGATAATCGCCTATGTGACAGTTGTCCCCCCTCCCCTGCTCAGGTAGCCGCATTCCGAGCAGGGATGGTGTCTAAAAGCAACACCTGTCACCTGTGTATCTGTATTTGTGGAAAGATTTTTCATATCTGCTCCTACAGGCAAGAAATGGCCTACATTTTCGAAAGGTGAAATGGGTTTTTAATGTGTGCGCAAGATGTTCTGCATGCATTGGCACACAGGGTCTCAGTCTATAATCTCCTGTGAAGGACTTTGACTTTCATTTCGATTTTATCATCAATCTTTCTCTGTCTCAGCTGATTTCTACGATCTCCTGTAGCCCTCCCAGACCACTGACATTGTATCTAAACATTGGTGTGTGTATGCGTGTGTTTGCGTGTGTGCGAGCGTGCGCGCGTAGAGTGTGAGTGTTTGTGACATTTTTATTTGAAGTTATATAATGTTTGGATAAATATGAAATGTAGCTACTTTGTGTGTTTGATTATGATTTGTATCAATATGCCTGTCAGTATTGTAATTGCCCTTCAGGGATGATTAAAGTGTTTTTGACTTTGACTTTGACTTTGACCTCAGTGATGTTGACAATAAATGTGGCATGTTGGTGGTCTGTCTCTTTTCCTTCTGCCCTCACTCAACCTTACCTTGGAGAAAAGTCGCCATCAAATTCGTCTGTGTAGTGTAGTAGATATAGGAAGACAAGTCTGGCTTTGCATAGGTCTGGAAACAGCCGCTAGTTTCTGGCTGTCTCGGAGCCATGCCACCTGTTGATTGCACGCTACAAGGGCTGTCTTTAAATGGTGCACCATAGCGGACTAACGTCAGCGCTGCATCTGTCAGTGTGGGGCCACACTGTGACTGTAACCCCAGGGGGAGAGGAGAGAGAGAGAGAGAGAGAGAGAGAGAGAGAGGAGAGAGAGAGAGAGAGAGAGAGAGAGAGGAGAGAGAGAGAGAGAGAGAGCTGCTGGTCCCGGCTGTAAATACCACTGCAGCAAATGCCAGACAGTCCGCCCTTTCATCTGCCCCCTACCAATTCCCCTCTGCTGGCGTGGATCAGAAATGGTGACCGTTGCTGGAAAAATGTTTGATGGCTGACTGGAAGACTATGGGATAAAGGGAAACAATCTGTCTCTCCCCCCTCCCACCTTGTATAGAAATTTGTCATGGAAGTGATTCTGGTTGAAATTATACTTGGACAGGTGCAGCACAATGGGAATAAACGCACAGCTGGATCTACCTTCTTGGCTCAGAGCATATTGCAGGCTGCACTTAACCCACAAACAACGCAATATAAGACTATAAATCGAGGTCCCATGTGCGAACGTACGCAGAACATCTTGCGCACATGTTCAAACCCGTTCCATTTTTCGGAAGAGTACGCCAATGTGTGCCGATGAGAACGGACGACAAAATTTACAAAACTGCATACACACGGGGACAGGATGTAAAAAGCACATGAATGCTTATTCCATTATCCTCGAAATAAAAGAATCATAAAAAAGAGAATATGAGGAATCGCCAGCATTCACAAAACATCAGACGAAGCGATTGTAGTATGGTCTCCTTCAGCTGTCCCCTGGTTTACCTGCCAGTCTGCAGAACTGATGAACACAGGTGCTTGAACCGATGATTATTTGTGCAAAAAAGCGCAATGATAAAGTTGCACACGCACACACACATGTGCGTGTCACCTGGTAAAGATGGCATAACAAATGAAATGCTCAAATCAATTTCACCCAGTCTGATGAAAGTAATAAAGAGTTTGTTTAATCTAGTGCTTGATACAGGTGCCTATCCTTCTGACTGGAAACTGGGTGTTAGTATCCCCATTTATAAAAGTGGATGCACTGTTAATCCGGATAACTACAGAGGGATAACATTAACAAACACAGTAGGGAAGCTCTTCTGCCAAATTTTGAATACAAGAATCTCAGAATATTTGGAGCAAAACAACAAACTTGTCAGAGAACAAGCTGGATTCAGAAAAACATGTAGAACAGCAGACCACATCTATATCCTTAATAAACTAATAGACAATGCATTAAAAACAAAAAACAATAGACTGTATTGTTGTTTTGTAGATTTTCAGAAAGCATTTGACAATGTTTGGCATCAGGCTCTACTTGTAAAGTTAAATAAGATAGGCATAACTGGTAAAACCTTTAATGTCATTAACAGCATGTATACAAACGCAACAATCCTTGTAAAAATAAAAGGAAGTTACACAGAAGAAATTGTTGTAAAAAGGGGGGTACATCAAGGCAGCACACTAAGTCCTACATTATTTAATGTTTACATAAATGATATTGTTCAGGTCCTTGATGAAAAAGATTCACCGTATATTACTGCAGAAGATAAAATTCCATGTTTGCTCTATGCAGATGACTTAGCACTGTTATCAACAACCAAACTAGGACTGCAAACTAAACTAGATAGATTAAATGGTTACTGTTCCAAATGGGGACTAAAAGTAAACAAAGCAAAAACAAAAGTAGTAGTTTTCACCAAATCACCCCCTAAAATTCCAATTCATTTCCAATGTGGAGAACATCTAATTGAAACAACTAAAACTTATAAATACCTGGGTGTAGTATTTCACCAGAACGGGAAGTTTCAAGCAACTCAGGAACATTTGGCAAAGCAAAGCAATAAAGCAGCTCATGCTTTGAAAAAAGCAATTCATGGGCAAGGGGTTAAGGCTAATATCACAATGCAGTTATTTGATTCATTGATAACCCCCATCTTAACTTATGGAGCAGAAGTATGGTTTCCTTTTTGTTTCAATGGCCAATCAGACTTTCATATTCAAGATTTATTTAAATTAAGCACAACAAGAAAATATCTTTATGAAAATATTCATGTAAACTTTTGTAAGCAAACTTTGGGAATACATAAAAAAGCGATGGCATTACCCACTTTAGGAGAACTTGGACGATTTCCATTGACTATCAAAATACTTAGTCAGTTAATGTCTTTTTGGATACATGTAACAGAGAAAGACAAAAACTCATATGTTAAAATATTGTATGATTATATGTATCAAAATAATGAATATGATCGGTGGATTAGCACAGTTAAAAATGTTCTGTGTAAAATTGGTTTTAAACATGTATGGGAAAACCAAAGTACACTTGATGTACACCGATTGTGCCATGCAATACAAACAAAACTGGAGAGTTTATATAAAACATTTTGGATTAACCAGAAACAAGAGTCCACAAAACTTAACTTTTATAATTTTGTGACTAAAGAATATAGACTAGAACCATATCTGATTAACTGTGAAAACAAAAACCATAGGAAAACATTTTGTAAATTTCGTACAAGTTGCCATGATTTAATGATAGAAAAAGGAAGATATAAGAATATACCAAGAGAGAACAGAACTTGTCAATACTGCAACAAAATAGAAGACGAGTTTCATTTACTTGATGAGTGTATCTTATATACTGAACAAAGAAAACAAATATTGGTAAATCTGAAATCTGATGTCAAAGAATATAAGAATGGTATAGACAAATTAAGCAATGTTTTAGTAACTGATAATCATCAAGCTGAAATAATTCAATATGTTTGTTCCTGTTTTGAAAAAAGAGAACAATTGAAATAAGATAGAATGCAACATGGTTTTGCTTTGTGGTGGTTTGGGGTGTTTTTTTGCCTGCACATCATTTCAGTCATGCTGACCAGTGAATAGTATGTTGTATTGATGAATATGTTGAGTTTATTTTGTTGTGTCAATAAGTCCATGTGACTTTAATGGCAATAAATAATTTCTGATTCTGATTCTGATTCTTCTGTGCGCGTGCGCGTGCGCGTGCGCGTGCGCTCTCTCTCTCTCTCTCACACACACACACACACACACACACACACACACACACACACACACACACACACACACACACACACACACACACACACACACACACACACACGAATCATTCAAACTCACATACGCCAAGCAAAACAAGGCAAGGGTAAAATTTCCATTTTATTGCTCATGTGACTAAGAAAAAGGGAAAACAACAAGCCCCGTTTTCATCATCCCATCAGAGGCACGGAGAATAACACGGAGCAGCCACCCCAGGCATTTGGTGCTGGCACGTAGGGACTGTTGTCCTAATCGGCCCATCTGCCTGTACACCCCGCCATTCAGGCTGTTTTTCTCTGGGGTGCTATGACAGCAGTGCGGAGTCCCCCCTCAGTCCCCCCGCCTCCCCAGTTCTCTGGCAGGAGTTGTCAATGGGAGCCGCTACCACACCACTGG